>JAQMCX010000013.1:1259200-1288241 GCA_029814765.1 Acanthurus leucopareius
TCTCAGTACTCTAACTACAGATTACTCAGTATACTCACACACAGGGGACATCTGACTCACACCACTTACTGTACTCTAAGTACTCTAACTACAGATTACTCAGTATACTCATGTACTTCTTCAGTAGGGATATTGTCAATGCAGAACTCTTACTGTAACAGAGTATTTACACTGTGTGGTATCAGTACTTGTGCTGCAGTAAAACACCTTGATGTGAAGTTTTTAGAGTATCAGAGTGTGACGGAGTTCACTGCTCATCTCATGTCCACTCATGCCTGTTACCATGGCAACTGACCACAGAGGTCATAAGAGGTCAAGCATTTCCATCTGTGTGTGTTTGTGCATATATGTGTGTGTGTGTGTGTGTGTGTGTGTGTGTGTGTGTGTGTTTCCTCCATTAAAGTTTCATTTCTAATCTTCATCACACAGTTTATCACAACCAACATGTCAACAAGTATAAGATATTTTTTTGATTTGGTTTTAAGTTGGTGGGAGGTACTACACATATACACACTCACACACACACACACACACATTCACACACACACACAAACACACACACACACACGTTCAGCCAAAATTTTTCTAGAAATAAAAAGCTGGAACTTTAAACTGCAAACACACACTCAACACCTGTATGGCTGCAGTGTAGCAATGATCTTGTGTGTGTTTTTGTGTGTATGTGTGAGTGTGTCTGTGAGTGTGTGTGTAGGTGTGTGTGTGTGAGTGTGTGTGTGCGGCCCACAGAGAAGAGGTTATCATGGGTCACTTTCACTGCCCTCCAATATATTTTTTCACCCTGATTATTTTTCTTACATTTTTTTCCAGAAAGACGTGTTAAAGTTGACAGTACTCATGTTAAATTAATTATTTTTAACAGAAAGAAAGAAATTCTTGGTAGTAAACAAACACTAAGTTAAAGAAGATCTGGCAGACAGAGAGCTCTACTGCACTATTGTTATGGAAGTCCCCTCTTGGATAGGTAGGCATTGCTCAGGGGGGGCAAGTCCCCTCTTTGCAATTTCTTTAAAAAAGATTAAAAAGCACATTTTCAGTAATATTATGTTTAAAGACCTTAAAAGTAAATGTTCTTTTCTATTTTTTACTTTTTACAATGACCAGAAATACAAGCCCCCTGTTAGCTGGAGAACCGTGACGGTGCCCTCTTAGTCAGAAACACGTGTATGCGTGTATGTGTGTGTGTGTGCGGCCCACAGAGAAGAGGTCATCATGGGTCACTTTCACTGCCCTCCAATATAAAGCATTACAGTGAGTTGTGAAAGCTACACATCACCAGAATGGAGCTGCCATCCGTGCGAACCTTTACACCCAGCGGTGCAGGAAGAAGGCCGGCGGGATCATCAGGGACCTCAGTAACCGCGGTCACACACCGTCCATCCCCGTGTCCATCTGGCCGACGGTGCCGCAGCATCCGGCCTCGCGCCGCCGGGCTCAGGGACAGTTTCATCCTGCAGGCAATAAGACTGCTGAACTCCTGAGCTCATCACTGTGACACCATATTTATACTTTACTGATGAATGATTTTACTCAACTTTTACTTTTACTTTTGTCAAAACTATGTTATACTCACTGATACCATATACATCTATTTTACTGCTTCCACCTGCTTACTTTCCTGGTAACTTAATGTTTACACCTGTTTCATCACAAGATATGAATTTATATGTGCACTCATCATGCACATAAATACTTTTATTACATTACTGTCCACCACTGCCTTATAATGTATTTTAGTTTTCATATAATATTATATTAGCTGCTGCATTTCTGCTCTTTTCTGTTCTAAACAGGTTTTGTTCCACTTACATGATACTTTCTTTAACATATTTTTAATGTATCTTTGCGCCACAGTTTGCATATAAAACTAAGAACTTGGACCTGTAGCCATATTTTAAGTTTAATTTTCTTTATGTTATTTGCACAGCTGTTCCAGTCAAGTTCTGACAGGTCGAAGATTTTCCTGGTTTTCAGGCTCCTTCCAACAAAACATCTGCACAAAAAAGGTCAGAGGTTAAGGTTAGAAAAAAATATGCAATTTAACATGAAAGTCTAAGTTTTATAGACACAAACTAGTGCAGAAGTTTACACAGGAATGAAATAAAGCATATATGAAACAGCTATGACATAATAAATTATGTTTGAAACTATGAATATGTATTTACATAAGCACACACTCATGCAGTAGTGTGTGTGTGTGTGTGCATGTGTGTGTGTGTGAGTGTGTGTTTTACTGTACACCTGTGTAAAATTATGTGTCTGCGATGCTTCCAGATGTGTGTGTCCCCATCTGTGTGTGTTTTTGTTTGTGTAAACCATGTGCATGGCTGCTGATAAGGACTGTCCTGAGCTGCCACTGGGGGAGGGGGTGGGGGGGTGGGGGCATTTATGACCACATCAGCACTGTTTGGCTTTTTCTCTTCTGTCTTTCTTCTCCCCCCCTCTGTCCTGTTGTTCCTTTAAAAAAATTAAAATTCCGGTTTAAGAGATTTATTACACTTGGACCTTAATGTTGCAAAGTGGAGTCAAGTTCAGTCTGACCCAAACTATCTCTTTTACTGCAAAAAAAACCCTAAAAAGATCTATTTTTATATCATAAGCTGCCTAAAAATAACTAGTGCTGTTCTGTCGTCCATCGCATGAGTCACCGTTTGACTCATCTCATTCTGGGGGAAACATTCAAACACATGAGAGTTGAGAGCTTCAGAGAAATGGTGTTGATTTAAAGATGCTGCAGGTTCACAGTTACACTCATGTTCTTGTATTTCATCCTGAAATTGTTCCTTTTGTTCGTCCTTCCTATTGCAATGACAGTGTTGGTGAAAGGAGACAAAATCATGTTCAAATGAGAAGTTGATTTGAAGCTTCAGCAGTTTGAAAATCAAAGGGGTTCAAGTTTTAGGGGTTTTTTTTGCATGAAATTTCATCTTTGTGCCACTTTCCTTCAGCCCTAACTGAGCATTATTAAAAAATATTTCTTTACATTAAAAAAATGACAACTTTAAAAGTTATTCACCTGATTCGACTGAGCCAGACTGACGAAGCCAAACATTGTCAGATAAACTTTAGAATATATTTTTTACACAGCAGATTGGATTTTGTCCTTCATCACTTGAGGGCAGCTTAAACAGAATGTGTCATCTTTATTTAGACATTTGGGCCGAAACCACACAAACTGCTGCAAAATCAACAAAACAAGCCTCACAGGCAGATTGTGTTTGGTTCGACGCGACGCTAAATACTAAAAATAAAACAAGTCTGTGTGACACTTTCTTCATTTGCTTACATAAGAATTAACACATTTAAGAAACTCTGATTTAAAAGACACTGAAAACACTTAAATTAAAGGATTCAAACACTTCTGACACGCTGCGTTTTCCATCAGTTTAAAGCAGAAGCACATGAAGCAAACAGCTGCAGCTCACAGTGTTTGTTATTCAGACATTAAATGTGACCAACATACATGTTTCTGTAAAATGTTTCATTCCAAAACAGAATAAATACATGATTTTATATTTATTTAAATCTACTTTATGTCCTTTTCCTTTGATTTATCACAAATTCTGTATTGTTGTTAATTTTCTTGGATACATTCCTTCTTCTTCTTCTTCATGACACTTAATTCAGTCCGTTTCTTCTTCCAGTGAATAAAGAATATAATTCCTCTCTTACATCCTCTGTATTTCAGCCTACCCCCCACCCCCTCCGTCTGCCTCCCTCTCTCTGCCTTTTTCTCTCCCAGGACAGTCTCTCAGACAGAAGAGTCACAAACCACATTAACCTTTAAGAGCTAAAAATCAATGTCCTGTTGTTAATTTGTGCTAATTTGCTTCCACTTTACAGCAGCTATCTTTTTTTTTTTTTCCACCCTCTCTGAATTTTAAAGCGCCTGCTTGCAGCTCATGAGAACATATGGCAGCCGAACCGCCTGCTCGGCTCCAGACATTAAGCGTTTTTTCTCCTGTCCTCTATGTGCTCAGGGCCCCCTGGGGTCAGAACATGACTTTAAAAGTTTCTGTAAGGCTTTTTTCTGATTATGTGCACTGAAACCTAAAGAGGAAGCACTGATGGAACATGGCTGAATCTAGTTAGCAGACAGATGACTTTCACAAACTTTTCAACTTTATCTGCTTTCTCTGAAACAAAAATGCACTGGATGGAAGTGACAGCCTCAAATTTTTACATCTAGTTTATAAAAACTACAACAGTTCATATTAATGTGCTGTAGTTCTGATCAAATGTAGGCGGATATGAGCTTAATGTTCTCACAAGAAAGTTAGATGACTAATAAGAGTATTACGACACAGGAAAGATGCCTGTCAGACGGTCGTCCTCCCTGAATCTCTCTTGTTGCAAAGTCTAAGAATAAATTTCCTCTTTTTGGCTTTAATATTCAAGCAAAGACTCTAATCAAACCCTGTTTTCCAGCAGGATGCAGCTGTGGAAGCTGCAGAAGGGAGTCAGGAACAAACCTTCCCAAGTGCATAACTAATAGAAACAGATTTGAGGGTGAAGAGTGGGAGTGACTCCGAAAGCAAAGAGAAACTAATCACCCAGCTTCTGATTGTGGGCAATTTTTCTGCTCATGAACATTTAGAAAATCAAAATATACAACTTTCTGGATAATATGATCAGTGACAGGACAGACATGTTCCCACATGAAGAGGCTGCACAGATCCGACTGTGATAAACATGATTTTACACATCTGTGCAAAGGCAACAAAAACATGGAGAACATCAGTGCAAAGACAGAGTTTCTTCATCCTTCATGTCAAATACCAGCTGTAAAGATTCCTCTACCTCACCTGATGAACCCCATCCAGGTTTTCTCATCTCCAGTCACCCACATCATCTCCTCCACCCTCCACCAGATGAAAGAGCTGGGAATGTCAGGACAAATTCCCGGCTTGCTTCCATGTTTTCATTCCCAACCCAACCTTCATAACTCGTTTAGTTTAATATTAAAAATGACATTTATCCCAAAAAGCCCAAGTCGCTTGAATTAGCTTGTGACTCTGACATGCAGCTAAATGTCCGTAAATTAACTATGACTTCAAAATAAAATGACATCATTTATATTCTAATTATTATTTTTCTAATTATGCGTTTTGAAAGTTTTGGGAAAAGGACGTTGCAAACTTTTTAAAGGTGTAAAAACACAAAGCACAGACTTAAAAACTAAACTGCAGCCTGGAATGCAAAAATGTATTTCAGAGTTTCATGTTGAAAATCAGCTACTTGAGGTTTTCGAAGTGTTTTCTGCATTTTTTTTCCCACCAGGTGCACGACCCTCACCTGCTGACCCAGTGAGCTCACAATAAGGAAAGCCACCTCACAGCACAGGACGCCACCTGAGAGCAAATCCTGTGTGTGTGAGTGTGTGTGTGTGTGTCTGTTTTTCAGTGTGCCTACTTGAAAATCAACAGCAGGGTTCGGCCTCTTGTTATTGTAGCATCTCATGTAGATAAATCACAGCCACACTGAGCTCAGAGACTGGACCTGAAATCCATCACGGATCTGAATCAGAGAGATTTCTGAGTGTGTGTGTGTGTGTGTGTGTGTGTGTGTGCGTGTGTGAGTATACAAACTTCAAATTCTGCCAGACAGGACTTCTTAAGGCAGAGATGCATTATGGATGACACCATGTCACCATCAATACGCCTCCGGACTGAAGCCTCTCGATCCACACCAGAGTTCACAGGGAAGATGAACAGATAACAGACGGACGGACGGACGGACGGATGGATGGAAACTATGAATGGATTAATGAGTGAATGGTTAATTGATGGATGGATGAACAGATGGATGGAAAGTGGAATAATCGGATAATGACTTTGTTGGATAGACGATAAAGTGACGACATTAGATTCATTCAAACGACATAAAAGACATTTTTTAATTTAAATATTCAAATCTCATTATTTGTCAGTGAAACAAAAAGTTTATCATGATTTAAGGATAAATCTGCTGTAATTATTTAAATCCCTTATTGTTAACAAATAGCACCCAGATGTTTGGGTTCCTTCAACAGCTGTGCGTTAAGCAGCTAATTAAAGTGGTTTTTCATGGACTTTATTTTGCATATAAGAAAAGCCTTGTTTTAATGAGCTGTAGACTCTTTTTTTTATCCTGTTTTTACACTTTTCCTGGTATAAAAAAGAATCATAATTGCTCCTAAATCTACAGTTTAAAGAGTTAGGTTGCATAGAATTTTAATCTAAAGATGATAAAGTTTCCATGAATGCATCAAAATGCAGGTTTGTTTTTTCTGTTCTTACCTGCAGTAAAATTCAGATGTTGTTGATTCAAAACGTCCTGAGCTGAATCGTGCTGATTAAATTTGAGGTAGTTTGTGTTTGAGCATCTTCTTCTTCCCATCCTGCACCGCTGACGCTGCCTCTCATCACCTCAAACACAAGTTATGGGTGTTTGAGTCAGTTTCTCTCTGGAGTGAAAGAAAAACTCACCTGTGTTGATTTTTTTGAAGGAGGGCAAATTGCTCCTGATTGCAGTCGGTCACCTCTGAACTCGATGGATTATTCATCATGTTTTTGAAGAAATGAGAGAGACACGCTGTGTGTGTGTGTGTGTGTGTGTGTGTGTGTGTTTGTGTATCTGTGTTAGATAGATGTGTGTGTGTGTTTTGACGAACAGATCGAGTATTCGAGCTGATAGCTTCATGATTTTTAATTTCAATCACTACAGTAAAGCTTCTCCAAACTAATTGTGATGTTTATTTATTTCATTTTACTCGTCAAATGAAAATATTATCTGATAAATTCGACTGTTTTGATCTCATCAGCAGCACCGTCACCTGGTTTATTTGTTTCCAATCACAACTCAGATATGAAAACACATTTTTAAAACAATTTCCTGTTTCTTTTTGTGCCCTTTCTCCCTCTTCCTTCTTCCTCATTACCTCCCATCTTGCTCTGCTTCTTCCACCGACCTCCTTCTCCGTGTTTCCCATTACGACTTCTGTCTCTTCTTAGCTAATAGTCGAGTATCTGCCTGCGACGCTGATGAGGCCCATTAGTGCGAGTGAGCTGCAACAAAGGAGGATCACAGCTCTGCAGTGTAATGTGATGAGCTTCCTCTCTCTTATCAATTCCAGGAAACATTAAAGGAGTACGGGAGGAAAAACTCTCATTTCATACACCCATAATTAAATGACACAGACGGGTTGATAGTCCCTGGACCATTGTGAATCCAAATTACACAAAGTAATGAAGAAAAGCACTTTTAAACTGAAGGTAAAAAGCCAGAGAGGCTTTGAAATCATCTTTGTGCCTCTGCTGCATTCTGCATGCTGCGTTCCACATTTATAACGCTGTAGGTGTACATTTATCAGAAAAATAAAGAAATAACAGCCTGCCCCCGTTTTTCTGTCTAATTTATTTTAATTATAAGTTGCTTTGATGTACCTATTTGGTTTTTGAAAAGAAAAGGTTATGCAAAGTACACGTCTGTGCAGCAAAGGAGGTCGTCCTGACTGAATATTTCAGAATGAATATACCATCCATGCATATAATGATATCTTGCCACAGACCTGAAGAGCCACTCAGGGTGCACACAAAAGCTCAGAAATGCTTTATTGTGCACAGACGGACCTGAGAACGGAGGGCAGACGTGGTTTTTAATGAGACCTGGTCACACCTGTAGTCGCAGGTATCCCACCAGTAATCACATTTCTCAGGTTTCTACGTGGCCTCTGTGGCTTCAAGGTTCAGGTTATTTCACTGCCTGTTGGTTTGCATGTTCCTGACAGCCCTGAGTGTGTTTCCATATGAAAGGAGTGTGTTTTTGTGTTATGCAGCGTTTTTGTAGATGAGATTTCTATCTTTAGCTAGCCATACACTGTACAATTGAAGCCTATTTTTGACCAGGTTAAAGCTACACGACTAGTCAAGCTGAATTTTGTCTTTATCAGACGTCATTTTCTCTGCACAGGAGGGAGGGACGGCTGATTATCTGCTCCCAAACCGCCATCAGACAATCTGATGAATTCCTGACATGTCCGAAATATTGGTTGGCCAACTTGGCTCTTGCACAGTTGAAACAGAGCAATGAGTCGATTTCCCAGAGTCAGTTCTTTTTTTTATTCTCACTTGGCTGCACCAGGTGACAAACAGTTTCTGAAAACGCCATGACAACTCATCGCTGATTAAAACGAATGTTAGCAACAAGTCGTCAAAATCTAGAAAGTGCAGATCACAGCTGATAGCAGCTGCACTGCAGGGAACTTTAGTATAGCTAACACTGAGGTGAGCATGTAAGCATTCAAACAAATCTTTATTGACAATTGTTAGTTGCCAGGACAGTCAACAGAAGATGATGAGCCGTTTTTACATGTGCAGCACCCAGGATGCGTCTGACAGTCAGACCCAGTGAGCTGGAAATAAACAGCATCATTGATAAAATGTACAGCGTCAAAGACGAACCTGTGGGTTACATGAAGACACTATATTTCATTTTTAATATCTATTCAAATGAAAAAGTGAAAGAGAACAACGCCTGAGCCAAAGAGCGGAGAGAGGGAAAACAAAACAAAAAAAACCATGAAGAAGAAAAAAAACAAAGCGAAACTAATTCACAGCCTCAGTTTTGTGGGTGTAACAGATGAGCAGACACTTTGAGAGAAGCCCGGCGCTCCCTTGGTACAAAAGCACATCCGGCCTCCAAATTCATCCTCATTAGTTTCCCATGATGAGTTTAATGAGCACCTCATTGGGAAGGTTTGGCTTGGCCCGCCGTCCTCTGGGTCCTCTGGCATCACGAGCCCGAGAGCACCTCAGATAGCAGGGACTGTTGAAGTGACATCCATCATCAGACAGAGGCGAGAGGAGATAGCGAAGGAGAGACAGAAAGAAGAAATACAACAGGGACAAAGAGAGGAAGGAGAAAACGCAGGAGGACGACGGGGAACAAAGCCGGTGGAGCTGAGAGAGAGAGGGTCTCCCAGCGGATGAGGGACAGCGGAGAGCTCATGATTAGCAAAGCCACATCCATCATCGTGCAAGGAGAAAGAAGGTGAAGAAGAAGAAGAAGAAGAAGAAGAAGAAGAAAAAAGGAGAAGCAGCAGGACAAACAGGCCTGAAACAAATCACATTTTTATGACAGAAACAATAAACACATTGCAGGGAATGTAACATGTGACACAGCAGCTGGCAGCCGCTGATGGATGAGAACACAACAAAACGTAAAGGTGGGAAATGTTTTTCCACTGAATCCACTGAAACAACCAACACATACGCTCCACCTATCACATTTCTGCTTATATATTTCTCTACAATCCCTCTATTGATTGGCTGCAGAAGTGAACAGGATCCACTTCAACTGCAGAACAAACATATTGATGTCACAAATGGAAAAAACAGCTCAATATTGAGTATTTAGTTCGATGTTTTCTGTCAGTGTGTCCATTTTTCTGTGTCTGGGTTCATGTTGCATCAGTGGCAGGCTGAAACAAGGTGATCCAGTCATCTGACCAGCTGCATCCTTGTGCTTCTCCTGGTTGATCCAAGGAGATTCACAGGCCAGATTGGATTTGTGGTCATTTGATTTTGTTCTAAGTCTTCCTGCAGTCTTCTGCCAGTTGAACGTGTCCAGAAAAATGTATGTAGTCTGCACATCTGTACAATCTTAACTGAGACCTTTTAACCCAAAGTAGCTGCAGTTTTACTTTGGATCACAACTCATTTCAGTTTTTCTTTTGGTTTGAGACTGATCAGACATTGACTAAGAGGGTAAAAAGGAGCTGCAGTGTCACAACTCTACCACCAGGGCATCAGTTTGTCTTTAGTCTTGTATTCCATCTAAAGTCATTTATCATAAGATCACCAAGAACTTGAACTCTTTGGTAATAAACCATCTTTTGCCCAAAGTGATAATCCACTGTTTGCACTTCATGAATGTAATGAAGGCATCAGCCCATTTTCTAACTCTTCACATTTGAACCATTGGTCATTTTCAGCTTCTGTTACTGCTGCTTGTTGCTCATTCAGCACAAACCTTTGGGGTTTCTGAGTCTCCATCAAACCTTTGGATTCTTTTATTGTGAAACATTGAGAAAAAAAATGTTGAATTTCATTTTCAGCATGTAAACACACTGAAAGAGCAGCAAAATCTGCAAAAACAAAAAAACTTCAGTCCTTGAGGACATTGTTTCTGTAAAAGTTTGACAAAGGTGTGCTGATGTGCAATAAATAGCAGCAAAAGGTCTGCAGAGTGCAAATCCAAAACAGTTGATATGTGGGAGCTGATTTTTCCAAAAAGTTTATTTGAAATAAAAATCATGTGTGCAGATTTTTTCGGTGTGGGTATAAAACTGTTTGCAGCCACGAGGTCACAGTGAAACCTTTTTTTTAATGCATCATCAGCCCAAACGCTCAATGTTTTACAATCTGCATTGTTTAAAACCCTCATCGATGTTGTTTCATGTGCATAAACTAATTAGGTTTTTGCAGATTTCGGTGATACAAAAGGCTTCAGTTTATAAAGCTCTGTGGATAATTGTATTTCTTCACTTTAAATGAAGTTATAAAACTCAGAATTGCAGCCACAATCTTCTCCAATCTTTTTCGTCTCCTTGTTGCCAAATGGAGTTAATACGAGAAGCATTACAGCTCTGGTGAATCGGTTGGAATTAACAGAGATGTTTGTCACCTCCTGTGAAGTCAAGCATTTGTTTATTTGAGCAAATTTAAGCATTATGACGCCTGTGGCAAAGAACACGACGAGCAAAGACAGAAAGAAAGTAGGAAACAAATTAATGAAGCAGATGGTGGACTGACGGAGAAGAAAAGGAAAGCAGAAAAATATATTTATTATAATAATAATATAAGTGAGAAAACCTCTGAGCAGCTTGTGCCGGCTGAGAGAAGAACCTGCAGGGGTTATGCAAATGCCCGAGTCGAAGTCTGTCAAGAAATCCGAATTCTGCAGGAGAACGTGTCCGCGTTTACCCTCTGTAGAGTCCTTACACGCTTTATTATTCATTTCCAGACACCACTTGTGGCTACCGGCCATATTTTCAGAAAGCAGAGGGGGGAAACATCCTTGAGAGGCGTCGGGCAGCGAGAGGGAGTGAAGTGTTAGCACTTCAGCTCACTCCAAAGGCGTTACCAATCCCCGCGGACAGGCTGAGCCCCACACAGGGATGCATGGGATGTAAAATAGCATATGGCCGAGCACTATCATCCTAATTGCAGCTGTCTGTGAATGACGCCGGGCTTCCACGCAGGACGTTAAATCCACCTTGTGTTGCTGAATGCTCGTGCATCTGCTTATCTCTCCCTGCAAACAGAAGAACACTTCTGCATTTAATAAACAGGCCTCTTTAAGGGAGATGCTGAACAGAGAAACAGCAAGAACAGCAGGAAAGAAAGAAGATGACTGAATCACTGCAACTGAAGTTCCTGCTTTTGACCAAACGTGGGAAAAGTCGGCAATGAGCAGGCGCAGTCTGTTTCCAGCAGATGCTTTCTTTGTTTTAATACCATTTTTGCTTTAATTACTGTGCTGTTATTACTGCAACGGTACTTTCAGAGGTGATAACACTGTTTCAAGAACCATGCAAGTGCTTTTACATATTTCAGTACATTAATTGTGAAAGGGACACACATATATGATGGTGAAACAAACTGCAGCTGCCTCAAACAGCCCCAGTCTATCTATTTTTGAAATTTGTAGTACATTAATTAATATCTGCATTTTTTGTTCCTTCCTTGTTATAAGGAAAATCACAATGAATAATCAATAATACAACAAGGACAAAAGCACAAAACCAATAATACATAAAAAAATTGAGCTAGTTTGAACTTCTGCAACTTTGCATCCTGCAAACGTCAGAAGCTTTGGTAGCGTTTCTAGAAGTAAATAACTTTTTTATATCAGTCAAATGAACATGCATTAAGTTTGTGCACTGACTTTGAACAACCTGTGCAGCTTTGTTAATGCAGCTTGTCGTCATTTTTCTGGCATCATGTTTGCAGCTCTGACACAAGAGGATGAGGTCCCTGTTCCTAATTTAGAGCTGCTGGCTATTTATCCATCCCTGAAGGAAAACATCTATCATTAAGCACAACAACAAACCCTTTTTGGACAGTTTAAAGATCTGGAACCAGGTTAGATTTACATTATGTTAGTACTCACAGTCAGTAGTATCTGTGTTGTTATATCTGAGGCTGCAGTTAATAAAAGCTCACGTTTTTAACAGTCAGGATATTTCTAAGTGAAGACCAAATGCCCTACTTATTCAGATTTACCTCTGACTTTGCTCCAAAAACGCAGACAGCATCCAGGACATGAGGCCGTAAACTTCAGCTGCCCATCGCCCCACAAATAAGTTGAGAACAAGGCATCGCTGTAAAAACCTGCTTTAATTCCTGCTTTTATGGCAGTGAAGATATCACAGAGGCGTAACGATTTAGCAACTGAAGAGCTTCCAGACGCCGGCTCTAATTCAATTTTCTTTCCTGCTCATTAACTTACAGTCCAGTCATTAGTTAAAGGCAGTCCTGTTTGGACTGGCTCAGCATTTTGGGTAAATTAAGAGCAGGATGTTTTGTCAGGCTGAAATAGCCCGAGATCAGGGAATGAAATTCTCTGAGGTAATCGGAGTTTGTCAAGAAGCTGCCAAACATGTTTTTGCACTGTTTACAACAATTTAGAGAGATGCTAAAGAGGAATGTGGAGTTTGTGTTTGCCCTGAGTTACTCCCATCTGTTTTGCTGAAAAAGGAAGCTGGCTATAATTTCAGCAACTCTTGTTTATTAATTATTGATTACTTCTCTTTAATTTCTTGCCGCTCTAAACTTTAAGTGACAATTTAAAAGGAAATTCAGTGCATCAGTGATGAATAAAATGTCCCTATACGCTCCCGTATTTTTCCAAGGGACTCCAGGTTCTTCTAAAATAGATGAAGGTCAATTTTGAAGGCAGTTTTTTTTGTGACACTTTTTATAATATCTCCAAGTTTTGGAAAGACTTCATCACTATTAATTCATTTATCCTCCCTTAACTCCGGCCTTATTGCAAAAAATTATTTTTAATTTCAGACAGTGAATGTGAAGCTGCTCCTGGCAGGAAGAGAACAGGAAGAACGCCAGGGAGTAAAGCTATATCTTTAATTAATTAACATAGACAATGTTATCTTTTTGACTCCGACGGCAGGTTTTTAAGCCAAAAGGCCTCAGTTGTAGGACGAATATAATATTAGCTCAGGAGAAAGGGGGTGAAATCACCGGAGATCAGAGCCGGCAGAGTCGAGTGCACAAAGATGCAACTGAACATGAATTTATAAATTAGAACTAAAAGTATAATACAGACTAAAGATGCATGAACCCCAGTTGCCAGAATAAATGTTGGTATTGTACAATTCTGCAAACCATGAATATGTAAAATTCAAACATTTTATTCTGGCGACTGAATGGCTGTTAATGTTACAACTACGGAGCTTTCAAAGCCTGCCTCGTTTGTCCGGACTTTCGGACTTTTCGGTCTGATTCAAATCAAAATACCAGTCCATAGTCTGGGCCAAACAGCCAAACCTTTGTCTGACTAAAAGAGGCGCTCTTGGTCCGGTTCATGCCCAATGTGACAGCAAAGGTTTCGATCTTCGGACCTTCATACCAGTGACAGGAAGTTACGGCAGGTTACCCGGAAAACCTACGTAACTGTAACCAAAACAAATAATGAGCCAAGGAACTATATGGAGTGAGGAGGAGACCAAATGTCTTATTAACTTTCGGTCCAAAGACTTTATTAAGGGACAACTAGAAAAAACGCATTACTCATTCAACCCGCTGACGTCAGACGCCAACAAACCAATCAGTGTAAAGTATTAAGACACACAACCCACGTACGTGATGATGATATGATGTAGGTTTGTCATGTAAAGTCCGTTAGTCTGTTTGAATAATTGCAGTGTGAAACCGAAACCAACCAGACCGAATGTAAACAATGTGACAAAAACACGAACCTTGGTCCGGACTTTCACGGTGTGAAAGCACCCTAAGCTGTAAAAGGTCTGGTAATGCTTTTCCCTTTACTTGTCATTCACTGGCTGGCTCCGCCCTGTTTCACACACCTATTTTCACTGATCATCAGCCCTGCAGGCCTTTGAGATCTCCACACCTGCATCTCATTAAGTAAGGGTTAGCCTTTAGCTTGGTGTCTGTGTCAGATTGTCTGTTTAAGTTTGTATTTCCATGCCAGTTCTTCCTTTTGTCTAAAAAAAGATGCAGCATGAGGTAAAGCAGGAAGAAAGTAGAAGCCAAAGGAATAACCGGTAAAACGCTGGCTAAGGGTGTGCGTATATATCGGCCTGCTCCGACAGTCACGAACTCTGGTTTAGTCAAAATAAACCCTTATATACCAACTCAGATGTCAAAGTCCTTGCTGCTGAAGCCTCATCCTCTTCTCTTCTTCTTCATGCATCTCATGTCCCCACCTCCCATGTCTTCCTTTTCCCTCGAGTCGCAGTCTGAAGGGAAGGTGCCACTGTAGCTTCAGTTCTTTAATCTTTCTTCTCAAAATGGCCTCAGTTGGTCTCAAAGGCTGCGTTCAGTCGCAGTCTGGATGCGTTGGCTTGGGAAACTGCTGGCAGTGTTATGAACACCTCATCCATTCAGTCCTCCAAGCTCCTGCTCATGTTGGAGTGTCAGGTAAAAGGACCTCTAGCTGCACAGCTAACCAAGCTAACATGCTAACAGTAGCTAGTAGCTGCAGCAAAGGGTTGCTTCATTGCTTCATCTGCAAAAGGACTCGAAGCAGAAGATGCTTTGCTGCTGGACTGATGTACAAAAGACTTTGGAGGACTCAGGTTATAATCTGGTGACCAATTCTCCTTTAAATCACATATTATTGTACGAATAACCTCCAGAGTGCCGTTCACAACTGAGCGTTTATCATCAGTTGGTTAAGCTAGTGTGTCGACCACCTCATACTGATGTCATTTGCTCTCCCTTATCAAGGTGGCGAAGGTTGACATCTCCATAAGCATTTATTTGGAGCATCCTTGCCTAATGGTAACGACCATTGACATCAGCTGTCATATATGGTGTGCATCTACATAGCTGGCAATAACAACATAATTACATGCCTGAGGGGCAAACAAAATTAAAGGCGTTATTAGCCTGTCTTTGAAATAACAACCAAGGCTGAGACCGCAAACTGAATGTGGAGGATGAGTGACTCTAATGATGATTCAGTGGGAAATTCATTGTCGATTTTCATACAGTGGCAAGATGAACAGAAATCAGCAGTTGCCTAATATCAAAAGGTTATGCTGTGGCAATTAGTGATTAAATAATTTCACTAAAGAGGGTTAAAAATGCAAAAAATTGAGTGCGCTTCTTTTCATATTTCACTGGCCTTTATAATTAAGGTTAATTTTTTTTTCTGCTGGCACTTGAACTTTAGCTTTTAGTTCTAAACATGCACCAGTTTCTATTAAATTCACTCCAACTTAAGCTGTTTCAAGCAAAAATGAGGCTCAACTTGAATTTTTTTTTCTGCTTTCTCTCTTTGATTATGAGTGAGTCTCCATATGTTGAGCCTCTGCTGTGAAATCCTGTGCGATGAGGCCTTCAGGTAAAACCTTAGCCAGAAACTCCATGACCAAAAATAAATGGAGCCAAGCTTTTTTACGACATCTCCAGCTTGGACTGTGATGGTGGCCTAAAGGCTCCCGCGCCAACCCTGAAAATCCCAACCAGGAAAATGAATCAGTAACGCTTTTTTTTCCCCTTTCCTCAACAATAATCACAGAGGTTCCTCAAAAATGTCTTCTAACGTTTGATCTGCTCACCGAGCCTCTGCAGCTCACATACAGGTGTGGTCCTTTGTATTTTACTGCCTGGTGCACTAAAAAAAAAAAGGGGGCATCTGCAAACTAAATCTCAGGTTGTGTTACTCACATGTGGAGGAAGTGGGTGAAAGTGTGTTGTTTTGGGTTGCAAATGAGCTCTGAAACCACTCGAGCTGCCTCGACAGCTGACAGTCTCAAAAGAGCAGAGCAAGCAAGCTGTGTTGTTGTTTTATGTGCTGCAAACTCACTATTGTGTGTGTGTGAGTGTGTGTGTGCATGTCATTTTTTTCTTTTAACAGATTTTTTCACAGCCAACTCACACTCTGCCCCATAATTAATAGAGCACTGGCAGCTACTCCTCGTATGCACTGACTGTGCGCTCGGCTTCCTCCGATGTCAAGAGCCAAGAATGGGATTCAAAAATAACAGGCGAGTGATGTTTGAGGAAAGCAGAAAAAAAACATGGCTGGGGAGAGTTTTTTTTTTTACTGAACTTGAGAAGTAAAAGACAAGAAAAAAAGTCTGCAAAAGCACATTTACAGCATGTATATTAATACATCTCAAACTTACAGATTTTTTTTTTAAAACAAATTGTGTCATGTCTTTCCTATCTGCAGGCAGCAGATTGTTTTCGCACTTTAATCTCCGTCAGCGGCAACGTTCAATCTCTTTGCCACACCTCAGTAAGTGCTGTCATTGCACAGTCAGACTTTGCAGAGTGTTATTGCACTGAAGGAGACACCAATGTTTGCAGCCTTTGGCTTTAACACTCCCACGCTAACATTTGCTGAGCACTCGTGCATCTCTAAAAGTTGGACTTGTAGATTCATGTGGAACACACAGCTGAACGAAAACTGCATTTTTAATGACATAACATGACATGTCAGGAGTTTAAGACGTGCAAAACTGAAAGTGTCGCTTTCAGTGTTTAACCAGAGAGCTTTGACTAAAGCTAACCAACAATGAATAGATCATTTCCTGAACCGAAGACAGTTTGGTTTTATCTTAAAACCAAACTAAGTACTTTTAATTCCGAAACTTAACCAAACTGATGTGCAATCTCACAAAGTATTGCACGTTTAGAAAGGCAGGGAGGCTTCAGGCCTCTGATAGAGACACAAAAGGAATCTTGTGCATCAGTATGTTATGCTAAAGCTGAGATATTTAAGATCGCATTAACTTTGCTGTAATCAGCCTTCTCCCTTCAGTCTAAAAGCCTTCAGTTGGGAAACACATGAGAAAGTTTGTGGATTTGTGCATCGGTGCAGTCTGCCTCAGTTCAGTTTGTTCATTAGGAGCCGTTGGCAGTCAGATGTCAGCATCCGTCTCTTTACTCATAAATCCTTGTGTCGGCATTGTTTCCTCATTACATTCTCGCTCCTAACAAACCTCGGCCGAGTTCGCTTGTCAGAGGACTTAGACTTCTGTCTTCAGGGTTGTTTTGCATTCCCTTCCTTTACCTGGGTTAAGCTATCTCAGACATCACTTTGTTATTGGTCAACAGTGACACATTTCAGTTAATTTAAGTCCCAATGAAGATACCCTGCTTAGATTTTAAAGACGAGAAAGTGTTTTATCAATAAATGCAACATCCTCTAGAGTATCAGAAAGCTCCATTTGAACGTTGGAACAGCAGTGATTCAATGAAACAGACATCAGAGCTGGATAACAATCGCTGAATAAAATCTACGATGTCGATTTGAGATAATTAAAAGAAAATCAATCATTTTTGTCTCTGGTCCAGATTAAAGGTTAAGTGTTGAATGGTGCTGACGGTGATTGATGAAAGGCTCCTACAAACTGTGTGATAACAGTGATCTGAAAGATTTGCAGGCTGTTTATGGTCCCAACACCTTTAAAATGGTTGGTTGTTGATTGTGTCTCACAATCACAAGACGGAGACCATTTTGGACTGATGAAGACTTCACAACACTTTTTCATACGTAATCCAACAAACTAAAGTCTCATAATGTGGTTTGTTTGACAAGCTAACAACTTCCTGTTTCACCGAACTTTAACTTCTACATCTCTGTTTGTCTCTTTTGTATAAATTAATACAAAAAACTGAATACTCACAACAAAACCAGTCTTTATCTGAAAAATTCTCCATAAAAGTTTTATTTATAAGGTCAAATTCAATAAAAGACGCAAGCCCTGAGATGATTTAAGCTGTTTTATAACGGCCGAACCCATCAGTCCTGTTTACTCCGTGCATCATGTCAGCCGGTAACTGTGCCACCTGTGTGTTTTCCACTTTGTTTCAGGTCAGATGTATCAACCACAGGTGGCCGGATCAATGTGAGATGTTTAATTATTGTTGTGACAAATGGCAGAGGCATTTAGCAGGGTTTGCTGAGCAAATGATCGCAGTGATTGCAGTGGGGGAGTGTGCCATGATTCACAATGACAAGTCATGAATTATTAAGCCTCCTGAGCTGCCTGATGCCCTGAAGCCATGTTTCTCTTTGTAGACGGAAGCCCAGCAGGGACAAACAAAGGGGGGCACAAAGGGGATTTCAATTCGAGCCACCTACGAGGCTGAGGGACGTTTAGGTCGGCAGTGAAGCTGGCAGTCAAATAAGAAACAGAGGATTTGCACATTTCTGCACTGCAATTTAAAACAGCAGAAATGACTCATGAGCTCATGAATATATATGTGAAAAATAATATTTCTGGATTAAAATATGCAGTTAGGTAAGTCCACACCTACATGATATCAAACCAAAGGAAAAAAGGATCATTTAATTTACGTAAAACACATTTTTGTATGTAATGAAACGACCCGGTTTTACTACTTTCTCTTATATGTGAATGTAATACAATGAAATTCATGTAAACATAGGTAACAGGTAAACAGGTGAAGCTTTAACTTCAATTATTTCTAGAAAAATATCCAAACAAATCAACAAATATCAAAGCTGTTTGACAAAAGAAATCAAGTCTGCATCTGTTTCCATTTTCCAACCTGCATATTTGAATTTGTTCTTTTCGTTGCACCAATTTTTGCAAAAATATTTGTATTTTTCTGCTGAACAGATACAAAAAACAATGTTAAATGTTTAAATAAACTGATAAAATGGCATTAAAATGCTGAATCGGAATGCTAAAAAAATTTGATGCATTATGAGATGACAATACGAGATGATACGTGTCTTGTTTTTGTGTTTTTAAGCCATTTATCTCTTTCAATCTGCTGCATTTGAGAATAACTGTCAGTCAAACTCTTTTTATTCTGTCATTTAATGTTCAGTTTGATACAGTTAAACTTAGTTACTACAAGAGGAAATGCACATCAAGATGCTGCAAATGCTTACAAAGCTGAAAAATGAGGACGAGTGACTGATTTACAAGCCGCAGGTGACTTTTATTTGGTTTAAAAACATTTACAAGACAGAGCCTCGACACACGATGAGCTCTGCCTTTTTTCTTTCTTTGACTTTTTGCAACGCTGCTCATAATGAGTCACGAGGTGAAGTTTCCTCAGCAGGGTCACCGAGGGCTGTGATTCCCCCTCAGCATGCAACTGCCTCCTTCTGACCTAATTATCCCAAATAATTGCTCATAATACTTCACCACCAGGATCCCAAGGAGAAACACTCAAAAAACAACATCCTCAGCAGTTATAACCAGCTGTTACATTTGAATAATTTCATTCTAAAACAGCAAACTCGCTGTTCAAAAAAGAGCCACTCGTCTCAGTCAAACTGTCATTAAAACAGGCTTGCAGAGTGTTTTTATTAGCTCTGAAAAAAGGCTGTTTTTGTGCACATTTTATCTGAAAACTTTCACTTGAGTGGTTCATAACTTCATGAGACACTCGGCCTTCACTTTGGCTTCAGACTTCCAGTTGGGTTTAGATGAGTTATGCTCGCGGTCGAGCCGGAGTCTGAATGACTGATGGACCTGACACGGCAGATCGCTGTTCTGCTTAAAAACTGCCAGTCAGCTCTGATTCCTTTTGGCTTTCAGCAACGACATGTTTATGGGCGTTTCTGCACCCACATACAGACACCCGGTGATGGCTTCAGGGGACGGTTGCACCAACTGGTCTCAAGTCTGGTTCTAGCGTTTTAAGTCTGATCTTGCAGTTGTTGTTGAGGCAATCTTCATGCTAAGACCGGTCGTAAATCTTAAGTTTGCTCAGGAGGCCGTCACTGCAGCAAAAACATTAGTCACCTCTATCTAAAACTTTTAATGATGGTCTAACTAACAGATTATAACCTACAACAAGCAGGAATTTAGACTAAAGAGAGTTATGACAAACAGAAGCAAACCACAGGATATAAACAAAGATGAAGCGCTGACTGAGATGTTTCGATTCTGCAGGAGAGACATGTAAGAGCTTACCGAAGATCCACTGGACTTGCAATTTGAGTTGGACCTCAACCAGCTTTGGCACCCAGCTGCAGCTAACGTCACTGATTATTTATCAACACAGCCTATTAAATGCTATTTTAGCATTTAAGAAATAGCATTTTATACATCGACATTTCTAATTTCTACGTCCATGAAATTTAATTTGCATTTTCTTCAATCATCCAAAGCAGCGGCGAAATGATAGAAATGAACAAGACGGCAGGAGACACGTAGCGGCGCATCGTTGCAACGCACGCTAATGGGCGATTGCTAAAAGTAGTTAAGACCAAGCTAAAGCTCTTGAACTAGACTTAACTAAGACAGATTTAAGAGTTACGACCAGTCTTAGTTAGGACCAGTAGGTGAAACTTGCCCCATGTGACCTCAGAGTAAAACTTTGCCCTTGTTGTTGTCAGATTATAAAGAAGCTCAGTAATCCTGCAGCAGGTCCCCGACTTTGCACAGATTGCACCAGTGTTTTAGGAGCTTGGCCCGTTGATCTGCAGACCCAATGTGTGACAGTGAGATTGGCACTGATATCATCTGAGTGTGTGTGTGTGTGTGTGTGTGTGTGTGTGTGTGTGTGTGTGTGTGGTTCCACACGGTGTGCATCCCGCCCATCTGGCGCTCTAAGTAGGTCAGCACTGATTCAAACACTTATATGCAAATGCACATTTGGCTCCTGCAGGTCTGGTTCTCACGATCAGACTCTCAGGGACTTCGGTCCGGGTTAAAGAGAGAAAAGTCCGGGATGCGATGACTTTTAGGACGACTTTAAACACACTTTTTGCTCTCCATCTTTGTCTCGACACACACACACACACACACACTGGTGGGGTTTAATTGATTTTTCTGTTGTCGTAGATAAATCCATGTTCCGCATCTCATGTCATTGGCTGCAGCCCCTGTCTTGTAGACTGGTAAACCCCATTCATCACATGAAGCCTCTGCATGGGTCAACCAACATGTCGAGGCTCTGAAACCGAGCGCGCTGCCTTTTCAACACAAACACACACACTCACACACACTCTGCAGTACAATCATTAGCCGTGTAGCTGATGGAAATCCCCCCTTTTTGCAGGGTTGAGTTGAATCAGATTGCAAGGACACACGTTCACACACACGCTCGCACACACTCACACACGCTAATTGGCCGTCATGCTTCATTTTTAAGCACAGCTGATGTGAGTTTGTGCATTTGTCAAACTTGAGTCCAGGGTTTGAAGCCCTGCTGGCCCTGAGCTGACACTTACAGCAGCAGCCTGCACATTAAACTCTGCTCATGTCTGCATCGCTGCTCCATCCACGGCGCCCTTTAATACCACACAGCTGAATTACTTGGTAAACATTTTATAAAAGCGATAGCTCACTCCAGGCCCTGATATGTTGTGATTATATCACAATGCCTATTAGCTGTGACATAATTACAGCACATCGCGGCATGTCACGAACTAATGTTCAAATTTACACAAACCTGCTCTGCTGTAATTTATTCTCACGCGTGCTGCTCAGAGCAATTTCAGTCAGGGGTTTTTTTCTGGCAGCAGCAGGTTTCTCTCATCTCGTACCGCACGTATGGAGGCAGGAGTGAAGGAGAGGTGCTATGGTTACAGGGACGCAAAGCGTTCATGTCAGTCTGAAAGTTACTTGTTAAAACACGGGAGGATAAAAGGTAACAGAGGAGGATTACAGCAGGAAAACACCACAGGGGGTCTGAGCAAATACACAGACAGATTCTTCTATTTGTGGCTTTCATGCAATTAATTTGTGTTCATTTCCACAATTTGAAAGCGAAGACAAAACAGGATTATCTCTGCAGTTTTTCTCATCTCCCCGTGAAGAGCTCAACACTTCCTGCTGAGGCTCTTGTGATAAACGACTGAGCTGTCGTTTCAACTCAAGCGGTGTGAGCAACACGTGCCACTTTCTATTTTCCCTTCAGCTCTCACGGTGCTGAGCGCCGCGCGCAGAAATGAGATGTGCCATCAAAGCTAACCTTAGCCTTTATTCTCCCGTGAACCCAGCTATGTTTAACCAGCCGAGGCCCCTCAGGGCTCCCGGCAGGAGAGACGAATCAAGAGGAGCTTCGATCCACACGCAGAGTGAAGGTCGCCGCTCCTCCGGTGCGGTTAATTCAATATGAAAATCCGAACGCGGAGCCCACCACGGCCCGCCGTTTGATTCCTGACACTTGAAAGTGTAGTTCTGAAATCATTGTGAGTGCAGCATCATTCCCGTCAGGGAGGCGATGAGGAATCCAATTTAGAAAAAAGGAAGGCAGCAGAGAGATTGAGCTGGAAATTTGCATGTCCTTGGATAAATGACTGGAGGTATTTCAGCCCTCTGTTGTAGATGAGTGAAGCTTCTCTCTTTTCTCAATAACTTTTATTCCATAAATAATCAGATGACTGTTTTTTTAACAAGCTTTTATGTTTAATTTAGAGCAGAATTAACAAACACTGTTTCGTTCTGTTCATAATTTCTGCAGAAACGTTCAAATTACAGTCTGTTTTCTTTAATTCATTACAGTTCAGACTTGAAAACAGACATTTAAAATATTACCACTCTGAGCCGAGCAGAGAGCGGCTGAAAGGGAAAGACGGAGATGAGTGCCGTCGCATTAATCACCCGGCAGCCGCTCTTCATCTCTTCCTTTAACCACACTTCATGTTCAGAGTCACTCCGGCCTTGTGCTGCTTCTTCCTGACTTGTCATTTTGTCAAATGAAGAGTCTTCCTGGATCTGAAGCTCGCCAGGTTAAAAAGCCTCATCGACGCGAATCCAGAGAGTCATAATTAAGTGTTTCTGTGAGTGTTTCAGATTTAATGCAGGTAAATCTGCTCTCTTTGGAAAAAAAAACACCTTTTAAGTCATTAACTCGCAGCCGTTAAGACAGGAAATTGACTCACTGACATACAGAAAGTACACATGACAACATCGTCTCGTTTCATTCAGTCTGAACTGAGATAAAGAGAGATTGGCCGGATCACTTTTACCCCAATTTTTATCAACGAGAGCAGACAAATTAGTGGAGACGCCTCTCAGCGTGACGCAGTAACTCTCTCTGACAGTGGGACGGAATATTAATGCAGGAAATGTTTGCAATGATGCCAAAAATTGATATTTGGCTCTTAATGGATCCTCCTGCCAATCCGACTCACCAGAGTCTCTACTTTATAATATTTATCCTCATTTTGTGCTTTAAATCAGAATGATGCTACATGTGGACGTGAACAAGCTGACTGAAATCTATAAACGTTAATAAAGGTGTATTTACTGACCCAACAGGTGCAAAATATGGAGAAGATGTGAGGCAGCTGCTGATAAAGTCCAGGTTGTTTACAGTCAGAGAGGAAATCTCACCTTTTCTTTTTCTACAGTTTCTGTTTAACAGTTTTTAAATTGTTCTGATTATTTTAGTGCAACGTGCTCGAGTGTCTCACAGATTAAACTTGATCAAGAGTTAATCTCTCACCTCAGAACTGATGCTTTATGTTTAAAACTTTAAACTAAAGCTGGTTTGCTTCTTCAAACTGTTGTTCGTCCTCATTAACTTGACTGATATTTAAATAAAAATGACAATAAAGACAGGAAGTCGGGTCGTACTCACACATAAAAGACAAATGGAGGAAAGAATCTGTCCATGACGTGACAGAGTGACATGATTTGACCACAAATGCAGAGAAAACGCAGTCACACACGTCTGCTTTTGGAGGAATAAACGCACCGCAGAGCGATCTGTGTGAATTATGTGTCATCTGTTTCATTACAGAAACGTTACTTAATAATTCAACAGACCTGCAACAGCCAGACGCTGTTTTCTTCATTGTTATTTATCACCGCCACTCTCAAAGAACTCTGCTCCAAATTAAGATATTTCATTAATATTTGAGCGCCTGACAGCATCACATCGACTCGGGGCACCGCGAAGCTTTTAACAGCCATCACTTTTGACTTATCGATGCTTCTTTGACGGAGAAACACTAAGTGAAGTCAAACTAATGCATTTTTTTTCCCCTTTCTCAAATGGATACTCAGAAATGAAAATGAACTCTTGCAGAAGCGATTGTTTTAAAATGAAAGTTTTTAAAGAAAGTTGTGGTGTTTTAATGGAAACTGAATCATAAGCGGATCCGTAGAGAAACCTTCCACGGCTGCAAAAACTCCCGTTCCTCTTGCATGTTGGATGTTAAATGATGAAGTTTGGATAATGAGTTCGGTCCAAAAAAATGGATGCACGGCGTGATGCAAAGTATAAATCTTAATGTACTCCATGGCAGCTCTCTCTCTGCTTTAGCTGTAATATATGACACAATTCTGAGTTTCATTTTGGGCCGTGGAATTACTTACAGTCAACACGTTTCCTCATAATGGTGACTGACGTGAAGGAAATTTAGCCGCAGTAATGACTTGGTTTTCTAATCTGCGGATAGGCTGTGATAGATCTGCTGCAGCTGCTCCCAGCGGGACCATTTACACACACACACACACATAAATACACATAAACACACACACATAAATACATGCTACACGTTTACACATGCACGTTTGCATACATACATGTTAAGGGGGGAGGAAATTGCAGATCATGTCTTCTAACGACGCATGGAGGAAGAGCCTGACGAGGCCGACATCCTGATGGGGCCGCGAGGTGATGAAAGCAGGGGGAGTGTGTGTGTGTGTGTGTGTGTGTGTGTGTGTTATCTCGTAATGAAAAGAAGAGAGTAAGAGACTCTGAACTTGTTAAGTGGATTTTAATACCGAAGCAGAGACGATAAGGAAGAGCCCAGTAAGAGGAAATTTAAATTAATGTGAAGCGCAGAAAAAAAAAAGAAATTGACATCAGATTTGATCAGGAGTTGATCATCATCGGCTGCAGTGATGAAGACCTCTGCACGCTGGGAAATGACTTAAATCAGAGCTACATGACTCACTCCGACACCGGACGCATTAACATGCACGCGGTCGCTCCGCTGCTGTTGTGCCGCTGATTCATGTGGGACTTTCAGGGCCTGAAATCCAAACGCTCTGTTGAGTCAAAGCAGAAAAACAAGAAAAAACTTCAATCAGCTCAACTGGCATGAATGTTACATTAATCCCAAAGATAAATTATAGATTAATAAATGGTTTTATCTAATGCAACACAACAAATACAACTTATAGGGATGCACCGATACCACTTTTTTCCAAAATGAGCAGTGTATGAGTACTTGCATTTGAGTACTCACTGATACCGATACCGAGTACTTACGCCATTAGTTTTAACATCATGCAACAGGTGGTGGATGTGTTTTTTCACAAAGTCGTGCAGCTTCGGTAGCACCGTGTCTGTGATGTAGGTACAGCTAGGAATCTCATACCTCGGCTCCAGTATGCAGAGAAGACGCCGGACTCCCAAGTTATCGACCACAGACAGTGGCTGCTCATCCAGAGCAACATACTCGGCAAGAGCATCTGTGATTTTGACCGCACGGGGGTTGTCTCTGGACATTTTCTCCCGCTTAACCAGCGTCTGCTGCAAAGTTGGTTGTCTCTTGTCGGTGTCGCGAGTGAACTCCTTATATTCTGCGTCGTATTCCTCTCGTGAGTTTTGCTGGACATAATTTGCATTCTGCTTTGTTTTTGTTGCTCTCATTCACCTGAAAATAGTCCCACACTGCTGACATGACTCCTTGCTGCCCGCCTTGCAGTCAAGTGCTGTGAACCGCGTGCTGCCCTAAAGTGGTATCGGTGTCGTAGCAATTTTATGAGTACGAGTACAAATACACAGGCCCGGTATCGGACCGATACTCAATACTGGCATCAGTATTGGTGCATCCCTAACAATTTAAATATCAAGGTTTTCAGGTGGTGGATAAACTCAGGATATGTGTTCATGTAAAGGAAACTCTGTCTTAAATCTTTCTCTTAGATCACATTATAAAAGTCGACAGTCAGCTGCGTCTCTTCTGTCTCTGGTCTGCTTTTTGTTTGCAGATGATTCGTCTTGGCCTCAGAGTTCGGTGTCTGTTTTGCAGCCGGTCTGGTGTGTTTTGTGGCGAAGCTGCTGCACCAGCTGGCAGAAAGGACTCGAATCCTTATTTAATTCCTGGCAGTGAAGAGTTTTGTATTGGAATGAATGAGGGTCACCAGATAGAAACTGTTTATAAAACATGATGAATCCTTTTGGATGTGAATCACAGGGAGCGTCGCTCTGAGTTCAGATCCCTGCTGGATACCTTCAGGATGAACTGAGGACGCTGGATGTGGAAACATGCACTTTACATGCAGCGGCTGTGAATGCAGATGCATGCAAATGTTGCAGACGGCAGCAGGTGGAATAATGAACATCAAGAGGCCCCTCGAGGCCACAGGAAGCAGAATTTAGCCTGTAGACGATTGTTCTGATCACATCAGCTGCAAACAGATCAACAGGTTCAGAGAAACATGACAGAGCACAAATTATCACCCAAACAGTCTGTTTCAAAGCTTCCATCTTTCTTTTCGAGTGTGAACACAGTCTTCCAGCTCTCCAACTGAAGTGTTTTTGAGGATTTCAATAAACTGTTGTCTTGTTTACAATCCGTCTTATTGTCTGACTCTTTGTGTGTTTTGCTCTGTGAGGTTTTGCTGTTGCAGTGTTGCTGATTATAACTGTAACTTTGGAAAGACACATGTTATAATGAACAAAACAAACAAGACAAACTGGGATTAATATGATTAAAAAATGTTCTTCAATCAAATAACTTTCTTCCCTGCAGAGTCTGTGTGTGATATCACATCAATATCTCAAAGAACCTTCTCAAAATGCCTCTAATGTTGGTGTTTGTGCCACATTCATCCTGTAATGAGAAGCTGCTTTTCTCTCTGTCAGATTCAATCTGCTCCTGCTGCTCGCTGACGTCTCTCTTTCTGCCTCTGCAAACTGAAACTCGGTGGATTTTGATTCCAACAACTGAAAAAATAATCAGGCATGAAGATGTTGTTCGAACCAGGATGTTAAATTCAGGAGGGGGGGTGGAGGTCGGAGCTGCAGTCTTCATCTGTTTCATCCCACTTTTCTGGCACGTCGCTCCACCTGTGAACGTAAACATTCTGTTAATTGGTTTATTCATGGAAACGAGACTCAAGTGGCAGGAAATCAAAGGTTCACGTAAAGAGACGAACTCGACTCCAGCAGCCAGCAGCCGGCTGACGGGTCGCAGTTCATTTCAGGTGACTATCGACACTGTGGAGGTTTTTCTTTTTGTTTTTAAGTTGAAATTCGGTTCTTACCTGTATCTCGTGGCCCAGAACAGCCAATAAAAAGTCACGTGTCCTGCTGCAAACGACAGATATCCTGCAGAGACAGAGGCTTGTTTCTTTCCGTTTTCTTTTGGTTTGTTTTTTATCGTTTAATAATTTATTGTGTTTTTTTTGAAAACACCTTTCTGAGTCGAATCATTTTCAGTGTGAAAAAGAATTTAACACAACAACTCTGGTTTTATTTTTCTCACATTATTGATCAAATGAAGTGAAATGAAGTTATTGAAAATGCAAAACTGTTGTTTTCCTGAATGTTATTTAGGTTGAAAGTTAAACAGCAGAATCCAGATGTGTTCACATGTGTATTTGTTGTGAATTATGTCTCTGTCATTGATTGTTCGTTCTGTTTTTAGCTCTTCTGCAGGTTTAATCCACCTTTGTGACGTCTGACAGTTTTTGCATTCACATGACTTAAAATAAGTCAATAACTCTTCACAGGTGTTGGTATGTTGTCTTTAACCAAAAGTTTACCGACCTAATAAACATATTTAACTTGACACAAGTGAGTAAATGATTACTGACTATGTTGTATAAGACAGTTTATACAAACATCAACATTTAAACATGATAGATTTAACACAACTGGAAGATCTGCTGGTTTCTTTCAGTCCATAAATCACAGTCACAGTCTTTTCTTTTGGGTTTTTTACATCACAATCATCATCACAGTATTACCTTGACACATGAAGGACGATGGCTCAGTATTGTGAGTGTTTCTATGGATAAAACAATAACATACAACATCAGACATCTCTGATCTCGTGGTAACTGTGCATCATTGACCCTGCAGCTGATTGAATGTTCAGGATGGTTCTGCTGGGTTCAGCATCAAACATTTAGTTTCAAATAAAGTACAAAAACCTGTCAAATGCAACAGTTTGGCGAGTTTTGTTCCTGGCAAATAAACCAAAGTTAGAGAAGATTTAAATAGTGAAGCTGTGTGTAGAAACATGGAACTGTAATGATCTAAACTTACTGAAAGTCTGCACACGATTTTCAGTCACCTTAAAGTGACAAAGTGGATTTACTGGTTTAAAGGTTTTACAAACTCATAACTGTAATAAATACAGACAATCTGTTCTTTTCAGGAAAAAAAGCATTTTATCAATCAAATTAATGCATGTTTAGTACATTAAGTAGATTGTTGTAAAACTGTGATGAGATCCAAACCCTGGCATGGTCCTTTTCTTTTCTGTCTTCTCTTTACTGTCCGGCAGCATCTCGCAGCCTCATAATCATTTATACAAGCGTGTGTGAATAGCGATCAGGGCCGGCTGATGTGTTCCTGCTGTCTGCTTGGCAGCGAAAATAAAGGGCAGCGCTGGAGCTGAATGTTCATCATTTGATATTAACACCCGACAAAGCAGCCCTCTTTGATCGAGGCCCGAAGGTCAAACACAACAGCTGTTGCGATGCGCCGACAGGAGGCGAACCTTTTCTTCTTCATCCCAGGGGGGGACGGCAGCCTCCCGCCTGGCAGGAGACGCTCCACGTGTGTGTGTGTGTGTGCGTGTGCGTGTGTGTGTGTGTGTGTGTGTGTGTGTGTGTGTGTGTGTGTGTGTGTGTGTGTGT
>JAQMCX010000013.1:1288341-1335496 GCA_029814765.1 Acanthurus leucopareius
CGGGCCGCTATTGTTCTTAGTTTTGCAGAGTCATGCAGGTTTGTCTTTGTTTGAGACATGGTCGAGGTCCCAACACTCCCTTAATAACTGTGTAGCAGTGGTCCAGTGTGGTGTTGCCTCTGGTGGGACAGCTGATGTGCTGTTTATATTTTGGAAGTTGGAAGTGATTTAATCTTACTCTGTTAAAGTCCCCCATGACAACAAAGAGTGAGTCCGGGTGTTTTGCTTCAAATCTGTTTAATTGTTCGGCAAGAGTTTGCAGCGCTTCACCTACGTTGGCTTCGGGGGGGATGTTAACTCAAACCATCAGCCAAGTGAGCTGCTGTGTGGGTTTGGGGGGAACTTTCAAACTCCCAAGACCACAGTGGACAGCTCCACCTACAATGTGCAAAGTCAGAGACATGAACAACATGGTAAACTGATGAGAAAAACGTAGTACAAAGAAAACAAGTACATGCTACATGTAACCAATATGATGAAATGGCATGTCACAGCCACGTATGCATCCATGTTGATGGAGGTCCACATGTCTGCAGTCAAGCTGACCGCAGAGGCCTTGCTAACTAGAGCTATGGCCTTCTCCTTGGTCTCCTTGTACTTGGTCATTTTCAACCATTTTCTTTAAGACCTTCCTACTGGGGATGATGTAGGTGGGGTCCAAGGGGTTGACAAAGGCCTACAGGTGACATTAAATGCAATAGAAAACATGAGGGAAACATATAAGACAATTCACCATTATTAAAGTAATTGTACTTGTTGCCATACCTTGAAACCTGTATCTTCCACTATAGAAAATGGCTGCACATCCATAACAATCATGTCCACCAATGTCGCATCCTTCAATACAACAAAAATAAAAGGATGAACATAAATGAAATGACACACAAACTTCCTTCTAGTTAATAACAAAACTAAATATTGCCTTTTTTATTGGGGGTCATCGAGTCAAAATAATCCCAAGCCACAGAGCGTCTCTTACTAGAAGAAGAAGCCATAGTTGCGTAGTTTGACGATTCAAACGAACAGAACGGGCCGTCCCTAATTTGAGGTCCACTTTGATTTGTTTTCCTATTTTGTTTAACTTTCCATTGTTTTTTTTTTTAATTATCAGCTTGATTTTCAATTAAGCTCGCCTTTTGTTAAATTAGTGAATTTTTTTTAATCTGCATTTTGGTCTTTAGTTTTTGTACTCTGTGACAAAAAGGGGAAAAAAAGCTCTTAAAACCGACAGTTTGAGAGGGAAAAAAATGTTTGTTGCATTTTCCACTGACAAATCTTTTTTGTTTTTTTATGGTATAAATAATTAAAGAAACTGCATTTGAAATATTGATGAATACATCCCTGAACAGACGTGACACATCAGCTCTGGAGGCTTCGCTCTGGTTGCTGAGAAACAAAGCGTGACGGACGCCGCTTGCCACCTTAACGGGCTCGAGCAGGTACTTCACATGATGGAGGACGGCCGCTCTGAGCTGGAGGCGGACGATAACGTGCAAACTCGCTCAGCCCATTGCGTCAAACTCACGAATCGATTCGCTCAATCACAAAAAAAATCCCAAATCTGTGGACGCACACGCTCCTCGACACACACACTCTCTTCGTCTCTGTTAAGAGTTTTCTGGAGAGTTACGTCTTCATAACGTCTCATAGCCTTTTCGACTCGAACGGGGCTGAGATTCCTGCTGACAGACTGCTGCTGCTTGTCAGCCAGACGGAGGGAGAAAGGTCAGCTAGCATGGAGAGCATTAACATTCATCTCAACCTCCAACTAAAATACACACACACACACCCTCACCCTATTTAACAGTCTGTGTTGTCCATTATATCATATTACATTCTGAGAACTGAAGTTTGGTCGTGTCACACAGTTTCCTCGTGAGCATGTGATTAATTGGGGTTGGTGTATTGGTGTGTTGTGTAGTTAACCTCATTCTGTCTTTCTGTGTCTTTCTGTGTCTTTGTCCCTCTTTCTTTCTCTTTTTGTAAACCACAGATCGACAGTTGAAGCTCACAAAGTTTATCTTTTCCTTCTTTAAACCTCCGTTAATGAGAAACTGCCTGGAAAGTTTTTCAGAGTTCTTGTTAGAATTGAGCCGTTTCTCGCTTCTTGAGGCTTTTTCAGGGGTTTGCAGCCAGGCTTTCACTTCCTAAAAGTGATCTTTGAATCTTTGTCTCACATTACAACATTTCAGAAAACTTTAAAGACTCACTGGTTGTGGTATCAATACATAAAACACAGATCCCTCAGAAAGCCAAGCTAATGGCTTGTCAAGCAAAATTGAACAGAAGCAAACTGGGTCAAGCAAACAAAAATCCTAAAACACAGTGAAAAAGAAAACATTTAAACCCTCTTACTACAGAAGAAGACATCTTTTTTTTTTCATGCCTGTTTGATATAAAATTGTAAATTTAAGTCAGTGAATCACTAAAATCACTTCTTACTCAAAGGTCTCAAAGATTTAACCTTTGACTCATCTGATCAAAATGCATCAGAGGAAAGAAAATCAAACATAACTGAGACATAGTTGATTAAATTGAATGTGTCCCAGTTCGAACATCTTGGGATCCAGACATTGTTTGACCTGCAAATCACAAAATCTAATTTGAGCAAATTCAGTTACTTGTTTCGGGACAACTAGAGGTCTGTCGTGGTTTAAGAGAGTAAAGATTCAAAAAATAATGGATAATTGAAGGAGGAGAAGACAAAGAACTGGATTTACAATTGCAGTATCTGTCTTTAGGTAGTAAAGTTGGTTGTTATAAGTAACATTTGCAACCAGAATCTTGGCTCCTTTTTTTAAACATGTTGACTTTTCCAGCAGAAAAATCAGCTCCATGTTCCAGGTTTCAGGATCAATATTTTCTGACTTGAAAGGCTTAAACAAATGCATCCTTTTTAGAATGACTTTTATGAAAGATTCAAACAGATGTCACACTAATACACAACTCTGTAAGGTGTCAGACTATCAAATCTCTCCTGCTTTTCAGCATTCCTTGAATTTTCTTTTTCACCGAACACAAAGCTTCTTGTGGGTGAAAACACACATCAGTTTCTTTATTTCTATATTTCCTTCACACAACACCACGAGCCTATTAACTCCTGAGAGAGAAACTCAAATTCTTGTCAAACATCATTGAGATGAGATGAACCTTAAAATAAGATGTGCTTTTATGAATCCGGCTTGAGTCTCTCTGTGAAAAGACATTGATTCGACAGTGTCTACACGAGCAGACGACAAGCTGAGAAGTGCAAACACGCCACAGATATGAGAAATGAAATGGAGGTGTTTCTGTTTTATTATTCATTAAAAGAAAACAGTCCTGAAATAGAAGCAAATACACTTTCTCAAAATATAAGACACAGAAACCTAAAATGAAGTGAATCAATTTATAAAAAAAAGTTTTTGTTTAATATTTTAAAAAGAGAATCCAGACTTTTCAAAATAAAACTAAAAAAGGACATTGAACTATTTCTTAAAGTCTGAAGCAGCTTTTTAAATGACCTTTCATTCCCAAATTACAGCTGTTAATGTTTTCTTTACTTGTAATTTTGTTATAGACGTCATGTTAGCTGTAATGGATTGGTAGCAATGGTGTCATAACATAAAAAAGTAGTCAAACTATAGAAAAACGGCCAAATGCAGCAACATTTTATGAATGACTGGCAATTAAAAATGTGCAAGAGGATACCTTAGAAATACTTCTGGTCAATAGTTTAACTACTGATCTGCACAAGTACAAGATTTCATTTCAACCAGTTTACATTGTTTTTTTAAATATTTGGTTTATTTAGTTTGCAAGGTTTTACTTACAGTAACAGTGAGAACTGTAATGTAATTGTTAAAACAAGGTTTTCTGCATCAGCATCCTTAAGCTTTAAGGATGTGATGGATGCAACATGAATCACACTGCAAAAATAAAATGTCTCAACCAATGAACAGCTGTGTTTTTTAGACACCGAGTTTGTTACAGACGCCTTTTTATATAATAGTTTCCTGCATTTGGCTTGATTTCCTCTGAGCCTGAGCTCTGTCTGAAGTGATTTCCTAAAAGAAAACAGGTTTTGCATTTCTGTTTCTAATAGACTCATTCACTTGTAAATGTGTCTTCTTTTAGAGATGGCAATAATCTTTTAAAAAGTCATTTCTATGATGATCAGGGTGTTTATTTTAATAACACTCATAAGGTGTCATCTTCCAAGCAAAGGGCACTTAAGTGGAGGTCAGCAAAGTGCTGCTAATGAGGTATAAATTTCTGCAGAACTGCAGCAACAGTTGTGAGTCTGTCAGATAATAAAAATGAAAAATCTTTTGACCTCAGTGTTTCCATGTTGGTGAGTCCTTGCCTGCTTTTCGATCATCATAATTGCTCCGTACAACAAAAAAACAGGATGAAGGTTGTAAAACTAATCAATCTCCCAACTGAACCATTTCCAAGAACATTAGTTCTTTTGGAAGAAGTGATGAGAGAGACCAGACAAAACAAAAGGTTAAACCAGGAAAGAAATGTGGCAAGACAGCTGATGATAATGGCGTTTTTTATTCACTCTCAAACATTCATGGAAGTGGACATCTTCATGTGTTTTTCTTCCATCATCAGGCCTGTTTGTCACCATGACTTGCAGATTTTTGGATGCATGTCCCCAAATGGCTGTAAGCATGAATATATTTGCAATGGTAACATTTGCAGAAGTCGTTATGAACTCCTGCACACTGGGACTGAATGGCTGGAGTCACCTTGTTGTCAACAGGCTCTGACCTGGGGGGGGGGGGTTCACCGGGTGTCCGTGGACTGTTTACTGTTCTGGTCCCAGACTAGAAGAGTGGATGCACAGGGGGATTTTGTGATTTTTTTTGTTTATCAGCCACTGTTGCTGAGGAAAAAATCTGACTGACTCAAACAAAAACTGGTCCTGGATGAACTGATGTATTGAAGTTTTAATCATGTTACATTTAGTCATATTTTCCGACTTCCTTCCTCGATCCGAGTTGTTTACCGTCGGATGTGAGTGTTGTGCAACACAATGAAACACAGAAGAGAGAAATGGATTTCTCTTGGTTTTAAAATTGTTGCAAACATTTGGGATAATCGAAGTCCACAAATCAACAGGATTTATACAACAAAAACAGTCAATTAGAAAACACCAGCGTCCTATTTTTCTCTTTTATTTCTTGTTTCTTGTATAAAGAGAAACAGAAATAAAATGGTGACATCGGTCTGAATAACTGGGCCTGCTGACAACTTTTAAAGCTGAACACTTCTGTCACAACGTGTCCTGTTTTTTTTTTTTCCTGAGTTTCATGGGATTGTCTGAGAAGAAACCATCTGCTTCACGTGCCGGTGGATGTTTGAAACGTGTTAAACTGCTGTTCAGCCTGTGGCTGCTGTTTGCACACAGGCAGAGGTGTGGACGGGGATCAGTGAGCCGTGTCAATTCTGATCAGCATTCATACAGCATGAACATGAATGCTTCAAGCGTTGGCCCATGTAACGGCGTGTTCGGCCTCTCCCGGTGACAAGTGGAGCCTCAGTCCGACAGCATGTTTGTTGATGTTGTGGAAGAGTCGACCCTCTGTCTCCTGCTGCATAATGAACAGCTGCACCAACGTATTCATAACACACAGCGACGCGCTGCTGGTGCCTGAACTCTGCACTGTGTGTTTACTGAGGTGCATGAGTTTGTTCCTCATGGCTACCTGATCTGCAGCCGATATCTTCATTAACTCGCTATTTCACTTAAACCAGTGAACATCTGCATCACAGAGGGGAAATAATATCTGGTTCTTTGACACAGAGTTTAATTTAAATAAACAAAAGCAAAAGATGATTCTATACTTTTCATCTTAGTCTATTGTCCCACAAACCACAAAAGAAATCCTCATGTTGCCACGAAGGAAAAGTCAAGAAATCACCAAAGTTAGCAGGTTCATTCTGCCGGGGATCATCAACAACTGCAGGAAATATCACTGAAATAAATCCATTTGTTCTTTGATTACTTTGGTCCATGCAAATTTAAATAAATCAACCTGCAGACCAACACTGACACTAATTTAGATATAGGATGTGTTCCTTATTGCCATAACTAGCTATCAAAGTACCTGGCTTTTAAAGGGAGGAGGATCTGTGATTTGAAATATGTCAGCATTAAAGAAGAGGAAGAGAAGTCTGGACAGTCTGTGAATTCAAACTCAAAGTCAGCCTGTGCTTACCTGGTGAGAATCTAAAGTCAGGACACTTAGCACATCATAGTCGCAGCAGTTTAACAGATCTGCAGCTCCTTGCTGGTCAGAGGATAAGAGAAGAAGAGCATCAGAAGCTGCCTGGGGACAAGTGGAAGCCACTCGTGATAAATGCCCACCCATTGCTCATAACAGGCCACAAAACCAATTTGAAGCCCCCAGCATGGTGCCATGATACATCAGGTTAATTTGACGTAACCAATTTAAAGTGTCATTGTGGTGGAGTGATGGATGGCACCACCCTGACACGGCGGCTGAAAACGGTGAAATACACTTGTCGTTTGTCTCACCTGCAGAGGACCGTCCTGCCCTTTTACACCGGGGGGGGGACTCCCCCAGCTGAGCAAAGGGGACGGTCAGATAACATTGAACCAGATTCAGTTTGGTTGAGTTGTGTAGTTTTCATTTTAATGAGGTTTTGGATTTCTGTGATTTGCAGTCAACCTGAACCTGAATTCACTTCAGAATGTTTTATTTTTGTACCTTTTTTTAGGTTTGTTTGTGTAAAGTTTTACAGTAAATTTCCCACCAAACAAACAGAAAACAGATGGAAACTGACACACATTGTGCATTAAAGGTTTGTCCAGGTTTTCACTTCTGATCTGCAGGTGATACTCCATAAATCTCCAGCACTGCTCATATTTCTTTCTTTGCAGACGTTTGTTTGCTGTTTGTGGTCAGTGTGAATTTATAGCGGCTGCAGGTGACTCTAATGGTGAAATAAAATATCAAATCGTCCACAAAAAACATGTCAAGATACTCTTATAGTGTTATAAAGCACCTTTTTTTATCGTCCATCCTTTAATTGCTGTCAGTCAGCTTTCACATCATTTATTTTGAGGTTTTATGAACAGAATCGAATAAATTCATTAATCATTAGACAAACTCTGAAATATCTGTAGTCACCTCAGCTGCAAATTTCGTAACTACTGATGGGATTTAAAACAGGAAAATCAGTTAAACACAGAGTTAAAAAAACATAAAAAAACAACCTTATCCTGTTTAAATGAGCAACTTTTTTCTTCTGCATTGTGTTCTTAGAAAAGATCAATGTCTAAGATAATAACTGCCACAATGACTGACAGCTCTTTTCTCTAAGACGAGTAAATAATAACTTATTTCTGCAGTTCAGCCATGTTGAGTGTGTTTTGTTCTCAGAACTAATGGATCCACAGCCTACACACTGATTCAATGGATGACCCGACTATGATAGGAGCACAGAGGAGGGGGAGGGGGGTGTGAGGCATGAAGGGAAACAAGAGAAACAAGTGTTTGCTCAGGATAATGCATTTACATTCACAGCTAAGCAGCAGCAGCGTTGAATGTTTTGCATGTAACATTTCATCCTGCGCTCATCCAACAACAGCAGTGCAGACCACCTTCTCCACCCTGCATTAGAGTAAATATATCTCACTCCCCCCGATGTTGGTTTTGCGTCCTTCGGGAGAGATTTCACCCTGCAGTCCAGACCTTTCTGCCCGAGGCCGTTTCCTAACCGGCCTCTGCTGGAGTCTGGCCATTTAAAACGACCTGCTGTCTGCCTGTCTGTCTGTCTGCTGTCTGCCTGTCTGGCAGCCTTGGATGATGCCACAGGCCTTTTTAATTTATGGCACATTAGCATATTTTACATATGCTAGCAGCAACCAGCACATTTTTTTGGCTCGAAGCTTGTTGCATACAGAGATTTGGTCAAAAACCTTTTGACTTTACATTAAAATGCACTGAGTATCTTCAGCATCAGCAGCAATATGAAACCCTCATAGCAAAGCTGCATCTGATGGAGGAGGAAAAGTGATAAAATCCACACAGAGCTGGAGGTGGAGGTCAGGGCAGAGTGGACAGGACCTCCACAGAGGGAAACCAGGGTGAGCATCACGTCTGAAAGTATCAGGGATCTTCTCTTAAATCTCACCTGGTAGTTTTTGTTTGCAATTTTTAAATATAATTTAATCACATTTGGATGTTTTGCCACCTTTAATTTTCAAACTTTAATTTAATTAAACCCAATCAGTGCTGTAATCTTTGCAGTTTTTCAAGTTTTACGAGGTTTTTCAGTTTCACTTGATGATAACAAAGTTGAATTATGGCATTTTTTTAGTTATTTTTACAAACATGGATTTGTATGTGCAAATATTTCCAGCACACTGGGTTTGACGAGTCGCAGCTGTGTTTCAGGACTCTGTAAATCACTGAAGTCGAGCAGCTCTTTCTGCAAAGATCAAATTCAATGCTTCTCTCCGTCATTTAACCCAGTCCTTCCATCCTTTTTTATTCTCTCATTCTCCTGCTGATATTTATTCTCTCATTCTCCTGCCGCCATCAATGAACAGCCAATGTCAGCACCTATTACAAATCCCCACAAAGGCTTTACCACAGGAAAGGTGATTAATTAAAGCAATTAGGGCAATGACGGTTTCAATTAAGGCAGTTATGAGCTCCGAGTTGAGTAGCGTAGGAAGGGCCTTTGGGCAAGAGAGGTGGCAGAATGAGAGAATATAAGCAGCTGAAAGTAATGAAATGAACGAGAAGGGTCTACCAGCAGAGAGAGTGGGAGAGAGAGACAGGGAGGGAGGGAGACAGGGACCTAGTGAGGAAAAGCTGAGAAATTAATTACTTTTAAGCTCATCTGTTACCTTCTCCCTGCAGCTGTGATTGTGATCGTTCTATCAACCAACAGATTCATTACTGCCACAGAGACGAAAGCATGTCCACGCAGGTGTTCACGCTCATCTGCATGTGTGTTCTGGTGTTTGTGCTTCACATATTATGTTTTTGTGTGCTAACGTTTTCTTTGATTCTGACGTTGGAGGTCAAAACTGTGATAAAGTTAATAGTCTGATTGGAGCACTGCACAGATTTATTATCAAAATAATTATATTTGAATGATTAAGGTACACTACCTTTGTGACTTACATGAAGATAAAAAAGGAGCAAGACTTTTTCTTTTTAATTTAACATTTTATTTTTTAGCTTTATCACTCTAATAGGGGTGTTAGCATGTCAATATTGCACATCTTATTTCAAAATATTTCTTGTTTCAGCTTTGAGAACTAGCAAAGATGGGAAGGACTGATCGGTGATTAGATCATTATTATTTTGAAAGAACTTTTATTACTAATCTTCGTTATTAAAACCTGTTACAAATATATATACAGGGTGTTATGTCTCTAGTTAGTTTGTTTGAGGAAACACAGTTCTGTGAGATTTGTTTATTTTTGTAACCGTGGCAACAGAGACGCAGTGTATGCTGGGAGACAGGAAGTGTATTCTCCATGCAGTCAATTTTGAGAACAGTTAGCAGCTCTTGAATTAGCAGGCTATTCCTCCTCCCTCTTTGCTAAGGCAACGCCTGTAAGTCATTTTGAGTTTATCTGAATATTGAAAGTGCTAAAATGCCAATTATGTTGCAAATCTAAGTTAGCTCTGTCCTTTGCTGCTGCTTACTGTTTTTGTTTGGTTAAGTCTGTTTTCATTATTTTGGCTACGCTGCTAATATTGCGAGGCCATGCTATGTTTTTGTATCGTGTTTGCAGTTTCACAAGATCCCCAGTAAATCTCATGAACATTCATCATCTGTGTTCTGGAGTTTTTTTGGGAGTGTTTAGCTGAAATGGAAACCTAGCCACTTTTTCATATTTTAGTGGAATTTTTTAAAATGTTTTACTCCATTTAACTTATTTAGCATCTACAGTTATATAAAGAAACATGCTTTTAATTGCACTGTGGACATTTGTGTTCATTAACACTCTTTAACAGCAGCTCTTCTGTCCACACTGGAAAGAACAGCTTTTATCTTCTCACCTGTTTGCTTATTTGATTTTGCGAGACACCTACAAGTTGTTCTCATCCTCAGTTCAGTGGAGGAGACGCTGGCACAAACATACGGAGAGCTTTTTAAATATTTACTCGCATTATGTTCCTGCGCTCAGTTGGCAGGCTGCATTAAGTATGCTAGTAAATGTAGCTCTGATTAATAGATGAGGTGTATGACTTGGCCTTAATGCCGCCGCAGATGGCGACCTCTTTCTTTACTGTGATGAAGAGGAGGAGGAGGAGGAGGAGGAAGAACAAGCAGTGAAGATAACAGGGGAAGAAAAGAGGAGCCAGGAGGAAACAGAGGACGTCTGCTGCTGAAATTAGGACACGCTGATCCTTCACCGAACAAAGTGAACAACGTCTGGCTGGTTTTTGACTCTAATTCCTTCCAGCTCTGCGAGGTAAAGCTTCACCCACACAGAGACGTTTTTTAAAGGAACATTTCACTAAAAAATCTCTCTTATAATCCTCACCTCTGTAGATTTAAATTGTCAGACTAAAAAGTTTGTAGTTTGGTCTTGAGGGGATCAGAAGTTCACAGAGGTTAACAATGGATGTCAGTGTGGCTGCAAATGTCAAGCAATTACTTTCACAGAATGATGCTTCACTGCATCATCAGCTCGTTATGGCCATAAGTTAAGATGCTTGAATAAGCAATAAGTTAGTCTATATAATGATGTTATTCAGACATTATGAGCTTAATTATTTTTTACAGAAAAACAGAAAAAAATCTCTGCTTTGATTGCAGAGTGATCTCTTTGGTATATTTAGCCCGACTACATTAAAAGTAAATTCAAATAAAAGTTGTTTAACATAAATATGAGGTCATTTAAGCACCTGCAGAAACAGAAATGTGATATCGAGGTGAAGAAAACAGTCAGTTTAAGCTGTTTATGTTATTAACTTTTTTTGTGCATCAACAACTTATATTTTTGACTGCAGCTTGTTCATCAGAAGTCCTGTCTCATTGAGTTTACAAAGTTAACAGTGATTTCTTAAACATACACATGCATCTTTTCAGGTCGAAGTACGCAAGCTTCACAACAGATAACGTGCAAATAGTGTGCAATCGAGTGCATGAAAATAATGAAGTGTTTGGAAAAAAACTAGGGCTGGGACTTTATCGTGTTACTTACGATTAATTAATTACAGACAAAATAACGTGACAAAAAAATTACGCATTTAATCACAATTTATGTTTGCACTCCAAACAGCGCGGAACGTTTCTCGTTGCACAAGTTCCCGGCGTAGTTCAGTCAGTAGGGCAGCGTCCCATGTACGGAAGCTTCGTTCTCCACACGAGTTCGACTCCGGCTCCAATAATTTTCTGCATGTATATAAAATATAATTTTTTTTTTTTTAAAAAAAGGGTTTGTTGGATGGAAAACAACTATCGGATGAAAATCTGGATGCGTGCACAAATTGTCCAGGAAAGAATTTGTCTATCCGGAGTTCTTCCAACCTCCGCTACCACCTCAGTGCCAAACATGTTGCAGCAGCACAGACAACAAAATGACAAAACATGTTGCTTTTCATGTCAAATATTGATATGCGATTAATTGAGATTAATTACTTACAAAGTCTCTAATTTGATTTTTAATTTTTTTAGTCGAGTCCCACCACTAAAAAATCTTTAATAGAAATGTGCTATAAGTTGAGCAAAGCTGTGATAAAGCTGCAGTTTGTTCCACCCAAACATGCAACCAAAACTAACAGTGGAGTTGGAGGTTGTCAGTCAAGCACAGCGTGTTCCCGCCCACACGAGGCCCAGAAGATGTGCAATCAGCTGGAATAATTAAAATCACCTGTGTGGGCAGGTGTGCAGGCCTTTCAAAGCCAGAGTGTGCTGTTAAGGACATGAGGTTGTTTGGAGTTTTAAATAATATTCATCACTCTTTTGCTTCATAACTTGTTTGCACAGAAAACATGAGTTTCATGTCGGTTCTCCGCTCGTAGATCCTCCCTCCTCCTCTCGCAGTGCGACGCTCTGAATAAATGAACAGCAGCTCGCAACCCTCTGAATTCATGAAGAGTCAATTTCTGTGTCACAGAGCTGACACCCTGAGTGCCAATTTATGAGGGCACACACACACATAAACACAATGGTGCCAGCAGTGTCTGTTCAAGTGGCAGTCACACACACAAACACACACACACAATGCATGTCGTCTGTTTTGCTGTGACTGCACCGCTGGGTGAGGAAAATACAAAAACAACTGAGAGCATGAGGAGACAGAGAGGTAAAGAAAAGAGAGAGATGGGAGGAAGATGTTTGTGTGTGTCGATCTTTTAAAAAAACACAACACAATGAAGACATAAAGACAAGATTCCTACCCCTCAGGTTTAGAGTGTCCATTAATGCACAACCAAGGGGAAAACTCTCCACTTCCACATTGAAGCCAACCAGGAAGTACAAAAACTTGCAATTCCTCGACTGACCACTTGAGGCTCCAAAAGGGAGCAGATTCCCATTGGAGCCCATGTTAAAATGACCAACTTTAGAGCAGAAATAAACATGTTTACAGCCTGGTTCAAAAAACGGTTTTTCGTCTACAGCTTCTCTACCATCTCATGAAAACTCTGAGGGGGGTGAATTTTTTTCTAACTCATTTGTTTATTTTATATTTGAGCTTAAAATTCGGCTACTCGGCTGTTGATTGACAGCCTGTTGACGTATAGCCAGGGGCTGTTGGCTGAGTGGGTGCGCTGTCCGTCCTTCGACCCCGCCTCTTTACCTATATTTGGTTTTTCGTCATTTAGGCGGGCTCTTGGCGGAGTCACGAGCTGACAAATGGCGGCGCCCAGGACGAGATTTCTGAGGCTTCACTTTGGCTCCGGCAGAAACCAATGGGTGACATCACAGAGGGTTAGTCCAGAGTTTTATACAGTCAATGTGCACAACCCATGTGTGTCCACATGTGTAAAGACATTTAAATTGGTTACTGGGAATTCAGATTTGCAGAACAAATTACATGCAACTAAAAAAATCCTCCTTTTTTTTTTTACTATTAACCCATTTTCATTTTCATTTTTCCAGAGCTTTGAAGTTAGCAACCACAGAGATTTCTACATTCTCTGGATTATAATAAAATAAGAGGGAATTTGGGTTTCCAGTTTCCAGAAAATACGACCAGATTAATCAAGATAATCTGCAGACTTTGTTGTAAACTGGTTCATGTAAGCTAAACTAGCATTCATAAACAGCTAGCTTAGCTCGCACCACAGAGCTAGCTAACATTACAGCTCAGCTCAAAGAGGGAAGAACTGCATTTTAAGATGTCACAATCACAGGTCTCTTCTTCATATGTAGAGAAAAACATGTATTTTTGATGTTCTCATGTTGAATTGAAACATCTTCCTGAACAGAAGCAGTGTTTTTTCCTTTATCTCATCATTTCACATCAGCCTGAAAGTCTCCTGCAAAAACCCGACAGACGTGTTCGACATTCAGTTTCACTTCATAAAGAGTTCATGAACAAATAAAGAGATAATCTAAATGTGTGAGCCGTTCCTCCTACTGTACCTGTACAGTGTGTCTGCTTTTCTATACAACAAGAGAGACCATCACAAAGCACTGAAGCAGGTAATTACTCCAAAAGTAATTAGCTGACAAGACAAGGACAGCTAGAAATGAAAAAAACGAGGGAGGGTGGGCGACTTTTATGTCAGAAGAAAGAAAAGAGAGTGAAAAAAAAAAGGCAATGAGATGGAAAATGTCGGCAAATGTTGCGTGTAAACAACAGAGGAGGAAGGTTCAGGAGGAGATCCGGCAAGATGGAGATTAACTGGAATAATACGACTCACAATTCTATCAACACACACACACACACACACACACACGCTGTCTCTTGTATAATCTGTCTTATTCCCACCCTCCTTGTTTCCCTCCTGGAGATATAACCTTCTCAGGATGTTTCTCCTCCTCCATCCATCCTCCATCTTTCTCTCTCTGCCTCTTCTTTCCTCTAATGTGCCCAAACACTTCTTTTTTCTCCTCTAATCTTTTTCTCGCTCTCATTAAATTTTCTTGAGAGTCATTAGAAACCAATTACTGCTTGGTCTTATTGCAGATGAGGACCATATTACACTACACTATTGTACGCATCCACACACACACACACTCACACACACTCACACACATTCAATAAATATGATGCGTTTAATTAACTTCCCCTCCTGTTCACCTGTGCTCTTAGACTTATCATGGGTGATTTAAAGCAGCTCCTTCAGCCTCTGGCGCTGCAATATACATATTTATATTTTATTTTTTTAAAGCATGCACAGCATAAATTTAAAAAAAAAAGCTCATATGATTCCAGTTTATCAGGATTAAACTCTCAGAAGTCAAAACATTCAGCTAAATCCCATCAAACGTCTCCATACAGATGTTTGTTTCTTCGAACCTGCAGAGTTTTCTGTGATTTTCGCAGCTCAGCTTCACTCACAGCAGCTCTGCTACGAGAACAAACTCCACTCCTAATTACCACTATGATTGCTATCACTGTTCGAAACGCCGCGGTCGCCGTGGTACCTTTTAATGATACAAGCTGGAAAAAAATGGAGCTTGTTGATTTAATGAAAGAGACGATGAGGGAGTTAATGAGAAAGAGTGAAGGGTGAATATCATCAGAGAGAGAGAGAGGAGAAATAATCAGGATCTCATGTGTGAACGAAGAAGAAGAAGAAGGAGAATAAAGACAGAAAAAAAAAAGATGTCCTCCCCTCTCTGTTTCGGTCCCTCGGCGGCCCCTCCTCGGTGTCAGAGTCACTGATGTACGACGCCACATCACATTTACTTACGGCGCTCCTCCACCATCTTCCCGCCAAATCCCCCGCGGTCATGTCACATTTCTGATCCTGCCACTTTCTGTGTCAACATCTATTCTGTAACAGTTTAGCCGGAACATTAAGCTTCAGGCCCCGACCGGAGTGACAAATCTCTCGCCACCGCCGCCGCCGCCCTTCGCCAATCCACCCCCCCACCCCGCTCACGGTCAGCGGCCCAGCAGATAGCTGCCCGGAAGAGGGGTGGAGGGGTGGGGGCTGATTGCCGTGTGAATACAGATGATGTCACGTCTGACTGGTTTGTATTCGGCGACGAGTTTGAACGTTCTATCACACAGAGGGAGGATTTTTTTTTTCTCTCTGAAGCCGACTTCTCACTCGGCCAGCGGACAGATGTTAAGTCCGGTGGGAGGAAGATGGATGAAGGGATGAAGAGGAGCACGGAGAGATGAAGAGATGAAGGGATGAAGGGATGAAGGGATGAAGGGATCTCTCTCAGTCTGCTCGTTACTGTTCTGCAGTCGGCTCATCTATCAGTTCATTCTTCTCCATCTCTCACTCGTCTCATCATCTCTGCATCTTTGACGGCCTCCACCTCTCCGTATCTTATCATCCATCACTCCATCTTGCTTTTTTCTTAGTCTGTTCATGTGCTCCTGCAAACTTCTTCAAGTCTTTCTCCATCTCTCTGCCTCTGCATCATTTCATCCCTCCATCTCTTCATGGTGTCATCTGCTTCTGATCCAAGCTTCCTCTGGATTCCTGCTTTATTTCAACCTTTTCTCTCTTATCGCTCCATCTCTTCATCGCTGTATTTATTCATCTCTGTCCATTCCTGGTTTTTACATTCAACCTTCTTCTGTCATCCATTTAATTTAACTCTCAACTCCTTCATCCCTCTTTCACCCGCTTCCAACTTTCAATTAAGAATCATTTTTCTTTCTGCATCTTATCATCTCATCTCTTCTCTCTCCATTAGTCCATCCTTATTAAAAAGGAGGAAGGACAGGTCTGATCTGACTGATGATCTGAGGCAGAAGGTCCATGTGGCCATTAAGTGATGCAGAGAACGATAAGAACAAGAGTCTCTCCATCTTTAAATTAATATGTTCATGTTCATTTCAGGCACTCAGGAGTCAAACAGACCAACATGCAGCGACTCTTTGTCTTCTTCCTGAAGAACATTTGGTTTTTGTTGACCTTTTCTTCCCTCCATCCCTCTTTTTGCACATTAATCTGACTCTCTTCCTCCTCTTGTGGCCTGTTCTTTCCTTTTTTTCTCTCCTTGTCTTTGTTGTGTTGACAGTTGATGTCAAACAGCAGGAGTCACCGTTGCAGCACCTTCGTTCACTCTGACTCTGTTCAGAAAACTTCAGCTCGTCCCGTCAGACGACGCTGATGTCACCCCGCGCTCACCTTTTACCTTTTCACTCCCTGTGATGTGTCGGCTTCACCTCCACACTGCTGCAGCTCTGTGCGTGTGTGTGTGTGTGTGTGTTCGGTGTGTGTGTGAGGACAATGACTGAACACATGCTTATTATTTTATCACTAAGCTTCTATCTGTCTTTCTGCAGTCAAAGATTCTCCTTTATTTCCGTCTCTGCTGCAGGGTGTCACCTACACGAAGCCTGAAACACACACACACACACACATGCACACACACACACACACACACGCACTCACACACACACACGCAGGTGCATCTGTGCTGCTGCTTCCTGGTGTCACAGGCTGTAAATGCAAAGTGAAGGCTTTATGACACACTGGTTGTGGCAGGAGCAGAGGAGGCGAGTGAAGCCATTTTTAAAGGGCTGCAGCTGCTTCAGCGCCGCCGAAAAACGCTTCTACTGTTTATGAGCCATTTGTAGTGACTATGGGAGGATCATACGTTTATTATTAGTGGTTGCAGTCTTGAGAGTTGTTGAGGTAATGGAAGCTGAAATGCTGTAAAGTAGTTAATGCTTTTTTTCTTTCTTTTTCCGGCTGCTCTTCCAAGATCTTTAACATTTAACACGGTGAGTTCAGGATTATTTTATCTGATGGTAACAGTTTCTAAAGCTGCACTGAGAGTCCAGATGCTTTTCTTTAAAGATGTGTTCACACTGAATTTAAATGTGTTGTCAGATTTGTTCGGTTGTGTAAGTTATGTGTCTGTGTGTTTCTACACTCAGTATTAAAGCATACAGATCAGATTTTATTGGGCCACAAATTAGCAGAGTCAGATGGATAAAAGTGCTTTGATGTGTAAACTTTTATGTAAATTATGTTTATTTCTTGTTAGTTTGTTAAAAGGTCATGAGAGACTTTTCATTACCTTTGAAAAAAGTGATTATTTTCTGTGATAACCAATACTTTTATGATAAAATAATTACATTTCATCATTTTAAATGAGCTGTTTGTTGTGTTTTTTATCAGAAGTGGAAGTTTTGTCAGTATTTAATGTGAGTTTCTGGGAGAAACCGGACGTTTCCTCTTCAGTCTCCAGCTGATAAAGTCTGGAAACTTCTGCTCCAAACTGACCTGCATGCTCCGAAGAAGATTAAAATGATTTTTGCAAATAAAAGTGATTAACATACAGAAGCCGTCGCCTGTATATTAATGGAAGAAAAGCTAATGAGGTCAAGGAGGTGAGGGAGAGGGAGGTCAGAGTCCGACATGATTGGACAATTAGGTGGGTGAATTAATTAAAACAGAAACTTAATTTTACAGAAAAGAGGTTTGTTGTTTTAACAGACAAATCTAATCTGGTCTTCATAGAAAAGTTATTCTTCATATCAGAAAACGATCTCAGATTAAACCAACACTTCTAACAGTGTCACCAAGCATCAGTTTACTCCCTGAAAACATTCACACCTGCTTTAACCGTGATGTGTGTGTGTGTGGATGCATCGTTTGCATCATCACATCCGATCCTTCGTCTCTTTCCTGTAATTATAAGTTTAATATTTAATCACATCGTTGTCAGATCTTCATGTGCTAATTATTGAAACACAGTCGGTGAACTTGTCAACAAACACGATGCTTTCCAGGTCGAAGGAATCAGTGACAGAGACGAGACGGAGGATTTGTTTACTGCTGCTTCTCTCTGTAGTTTTGCCCAGTTTGCAGGAAGAAGCAGCTTTAGATGATCTTTGATTATTTTATCTAAACATGATTCACACTGCAGCGATTACATTTACACCTGCTGAGACTACAGAGCGTCTCCAGGTGGAATTTGATCTCAATGCATGTGTTTTAAAACCAGTGTCATGCTCCTTCCTGACCAGATAAAAAGTAGGGATGCAGACTGAACAGCAGTCAAAATGAGGTCCCATAAAAAGTCACATTTGCACTTTTGTTGAGATTTGAGATTCAGCACTTCTCTGATTGACAGTTAACTTAACACTTAATGCATAAAAAATGAGTCTCAAACTATCATCTGCAGCTGTTTGAACAGTAATAATTTATGCTAATCAGCTGACTTCAGAGGACACTTTATCACATGTGAGAGAAAAAGGCCCTCGGATTCGTTGTAACTGCGTTTTCACTGCAGATTTCTCAGCTTTCCCAGATTTCCTATCATTTGGAGAATTCCCTGGTTGGCTGCACCGAGACGAAGATCAGCCCTGCATACATCAAGACAGCCGGAGAAGAAGAAGAAAAAAAAAGGAAAAAGTTAGAGAACAACTCCCCAGTGATCAGACCATAAGCACCCGTCAGCTATTTCCTTGCTGCTGGGAAGAGCAGACTCCCACATTTGAGAGTTTTATATGTACGATATACTGTATGCCACCATAATTAACCAAAGCCATGCAGGGTTTCAGTGCTGAGCTCCCCATCTGTCATCACAGCCAGAAACATTGCTATGGCTCCTCACAAAGTTTTTATACTCCAAGTTTTTATTTGGCAGCGAGAGTGGAGTCTGAGGATTATTTTAAGAGTTTTGGGTGGGTGCAGGGGGGGTATTGATTATCCTGCAAGGTGTTGTTCAGGCACGCATGACATGCTGTGCAGAATATTGATTATGTTTTTTTTTTTTTTGCATGCCACTCCAGATGTTTGAGGAGGTTTTATTTGATTTACGGGCGGTGGGAGGTTGACAGGAGCTCTTCTTCTGCAGTTTTTTGTCTGTGCAAGGTGCTAATGGCAGATATCACCACCAGGAAACTGCCACATCACCCCCCCGTGCACACATACAGACTCAAAACAGAGGATGCAACAGGATGCTGGTGGTTATGGGAACCTGAAAAAAGAGGAGAAACCTGGAAACAATCAGCTCATTTTATTTTACTATCTACTTTAACTCATCTCAGGTGAAAACACTGCAGAGATCATTTGCTGCTGCCTGTCAACACATGATGCTTGATGCAGAAGATTAATTCAGCTGTATAAAGGCAGACTGGCCAAAAAACATCATTACTTTAACATTAATGTTAACATGAACATCCATCAGCGTAGCAAATTCAAAAAGCTGTAACATAAAACTCAAAATGTCCTGAGCTGATGAAACTCAGTGCAAACTGAAGCAAAAAGCTCTTTGCACTTGTTTGCAGAAACTTAACATCATTTATATACTATTACTACATAAACGCCTAAACCGTCACTATACTTCCTGTTTAAAGACAAGGTATTAACCTTTCACAAGAGTATGGAAATTCTGCACAATAAAAGTATATATTCAAGAAATGTGTGCACAGAACAGTGGAGAAATTAACTCAGACAAATTCAAAATTCCACCTGAGTTTGTGATGTTATGTTCTTAATAAAATGCAGCAGTAAAAGACAAACACTTGGACACCATTTTAAATTACAATAGCAAGAACACCTGAAAACAACAGATTATTAAAGCTGTGCTAGAGTGCAAAAACAGTCACACATGTGCAGGATTAAAATCACTGACCATCACATTTCATATTAAAATCACTTCACCCCCTCAGAAATAAACGGGTTTAGTGCCACAAGATGTATTTTTTTAAATTTGCACGGCACAACTTCTATTCTTTGTTTTACTTTGACACCGAACATGAAACTCCCTCGATAAGTTTCCAGGTTCTGGGTGAAGAATCACCTTAAAGTGTCACAGCAAACATAAAAGCATTGTAAGAGAAAAACCGGAGGTGAATAATTTCATAAAAATATGATGTTAAAACGTGTAAAGGATAAAAAAGTGTGTTTATGTAGTTGTCTGACCATATATTTATCTTCTGCTTCATGATCACTAATATGTCAGATGTTAATTTGGTTGTGACAAAGCAGGACAACGTCATAAACTCAGTTTATGTCACCAACGTTTCTCTTTATCACTTTTTTTATTCGTCACTTTAGTCTGAGATTATTAATCGTGGCCGCTCGGCTTCGAGTCGAGCCTCTGAAGCGATGCTGCCGCTCTGATTCATGATAATTAAGGTCATGTGAATGTGACTCCTGTTTACGGGCGGATGGGACTAATCAAGATTTGCACAGTGAAAGGACTGAAAACAGATGCTTCTGAATGTTTAATTATTACTTTAAACAGTCTGTGTTGTTCATGTGCAAATAAATCCAGAGGTTTACGCTCATCACACATCTCATAAAGAGAAACAGAGAGTTTAGTGTTTCCATTTTACAACATTTACACCTTTTAAGAGCCGAACTGGCTGAATGTTACCATCCTCAGATGTTTCTGATCATTATAGATGTGTATTAATGACAAAAGGGGGTGTTTATTTTGTATTTTTTGTGCTCATACATGCACTTATAAATATGGATTCACCTCTGCAAACAGCACCAAGTCTGGGAAGAATCTTTTCTCAGAGTTTCTCAGACGAAGAGGCCACTTGTGGTTTGTGGGGAAACTCGTGAGCTGCAGGCTGAATGCTGTTATGTTAAAGCCCCCCCACCACCACCACACAGAAAGAGAAGGTCACCTCCATTTGACTTGGAGCTGCTGAGATAAATGACGGCTGTTTGTACGAACGGAGCTGCAGTCTGATCTTCTTAGAGTCTCTGCTGCTGAAGGACTCACTCGGTTTCTTTCTCGAGTCGGCAAAACTCAAGAAACCCGGTTGGATTCTTCGTCTTGTTTCACATCCTGGACCTCCAGCTCAGGAACCAGGAGGAGATAATATCCCACCAGACCAGTTTAACCAGTGTAGCTTTGTTAAAACCAAGTGTAACATCAAACACCAGTAAAATACAAACACATGAGTCTAAAATGTCTCTCAGGTGTTGCTGTATTGTTTCCTCAGACGTGTTTTCTGGCCACCAACCAGATGAATTTACACCAACAAGCTGAAGAAATGATGTTGTTTTTTTTTTTGGTTTCTTGCCTCGAGCTCGATCAGTTTCAATATGTCGGGAACTTGAGTTGATGTTTACTTTCTGCACATGAAGCAACAACAAACTGCATGTGTATGTGGTCAGTCTCAACATTTTCACTCTTGCTGAAAGTGCCAATGTGTTGCATCATGGGAAAAAAAAAGAAAATGTATAGCACCTGAAATAGTGAACTGAAAGAAAACAGATGCAGCTAAAGGTTGAGAGTCACCTCACAACTCAGTTCAGTTCGATATCAGAGGACAGAAACTGTTTCGGAGGCGTCATGATGCATCTTGATTTCTGTGCAAAATTTTAAATAATGCATAAAAAAACTGATTTAACTGATAAACTGATTCATTTAAACATCTCCTGCCCTTAAATAAAGAGGAATAGTGAGGGAGAAGGATGAAGGAGGACAACCACATGCAGCTCTTGCCTTCACTCGTCTGTATTGAGTCACATAAACAAACAAAATGCACCGTATATTTTCCCAAAGTACGAACACATTCAGCTTCAGGGCCACAGTTACCGCAGAGTATCTTTTTAACATCTTCTATATTATTTAAATTATCTTTTTAACAAAATTATCACAACATTTATTTATGAAATACATCTTTTAACTTTTTAACTCGTTCTTGCTGTCACATGAACTATTAAGGCTTTTAACATGTTAAAAATAACCACTCAAACCTTACAGCACGAATATATAGCATGAAGCTAACAGCGGCTAACTTAAATGTAAACAATGGCGACACTACGGGGTCTCCGGCTGCTGCTAGCTTACACAGTGTCCGAGTCAGCTATAAACTCTTTCAACAACAGCACAAAATGCCGTTTTTCCTCCGTATGAAACCACAGTTACACAGTAAAATCTGTTACCAACATGTTCATAAGCTCAAAGTGCCTGGTGTTCGGTAATTACCTTAGGAAGACAACCACACGCAGTTCCCGCCTTCACTTGTCTGTATTGAGTGAGGACGAGGAGCGCGAGCCCCCTACTGGAGGCCTGAGGCATTACCAACAGATCAACAAATAATTACCCCACACAAACAAGGATCTGCATCTGCATCTACATTCCTCTGTTGTATCACCGACTGATTAAACAGTGTTTTCAGTGACTAATACACACGATACTCTGCTAACAGGTCATAGAACCAAAAATGAAATGACATATTCTGAACATAGGATACTATAATAAGAAAAGAATGAGATTAGTTCAGATGAATGACTTTTGCCTGAAAATGAATTATTCTTTCTCACACACTAGCTGTTACAGCTGTGGGGTTTTTGAGGTGAAACAGAGTAAATAAACATCTTTATCCTCAACCTCAGTGTGTGTGTTGGTCACTTAGCCTCATTATTTCTGCTGGTCACTGCTCCAACCTGTGACCTTTAACCTCAGGTAGGCAGCTTACATAATTTACAATATACTTCATGTGAAATTCATTTCAAATATAACTATTAAGACAATTTATTATAATCATAATCACATCTGTCGGCTTTTATAAAGAGGATAAAGTTGTAAGTTAACTCCAGCATGTGTGTGCTGCCCTCACAGTCGAGTCCTGACTCTTTCATCACATCAGCGTCAGGTCGTTAACTTCTACTGAGAAAATATTTGTTTTAAATTTGTGAATCCACCATGTTTGCACCAAGAAGCATCAAAAGAATCCATTTATTCCCCACGCCCCCTGAACGCAGCAGGAGAGGCAGCAGTGGAGCCAAAAAAAAAGACGCCTGTTGGTTTACTTCTTCAGAGTGACGGAGAATAAACAAAATTTGAAATAGAATGGAAAAATAACCCGGAGCAGGGTGCCTATCTGGGCTCATCCACCGGCTCCTGTTAGCTCTAATTTATACATTAGCTGCTGAGGCACTGTTTCTGAGGACACACTCTGCAGACTCCTGGCTGTGGAAATAAATAGTGCTGACATAATGTTATGCACATTGCACCCCTGAAAGTAAACTTTAAGCTGCCTGGTGACTTGGTCCAAGGCGCCGTCATGTATTGTGTCTGAAGTCTGAGATTAGTCTCCTTTTTTCCCCCCCTTCATGTGATTTATCCTCAGTGAAAGAAAAAGAAACTCCTGGAGGGGTTTGCTTCTCTCATATCATATTTTTATTCCTCTCAATTTTTTAAAAATTCCTCTCACAGTTGCAGTTTCCAGGCAAATATGGACTCAAAATAATTTAGGCGCCGCTGACTTGATGTAAGAAGAAATGATGTGGTAAAAGCTTTATGCAAAGCTGCTCGTCTGGATCTGTCCTTTTTTTCTCTCTCTCTGAGACTCGTGTCTCTTTTCCATCTGAAAATCTATTCTTTGATTGTTTTGCAAGTGTCATAATCACGCGGTTGTGTGAAAAGTGAGACAGGTGAATGAAGCAGATGAAAGAAGAGCACAGCAGATAGAGGAAGTCAGTCAACTGGAGTCAACACTTTGGTATCGAACGCGGTGTTTCTTATTATCCCGTGAAAAAAGTGTAATTTAAAAACCTGCAGTCGGAGAGTCAGACGCCAGCTCCGGTTTGTTATTCTGCAGAAGAAGCTGCCATGCAACCGAAGTGACATTCCAATTTGTCTGTCTCAACAAAGACATCACGGCGAAACGCAGAGTTACAGAGAGCAGAAAAAATTCCACTCACTTTACTTTCTAATCTTTGCCTCCCAACTACTTCCAGTCTGTTTAATTTCAAAAAACAAATAGCAAACACCATTTTCATCATCCCAGCGGTCGAGCGGTGATTATAATCCTGTTGGGACCCAAACAAACAAACAAACAAACAAATAAACAACATGGCTTCCAGCCTTTTTACGACCCACATGATGTGCAAAAGCAATGAGAGGAGGAGCATCTACAGTCTGCACAAATCAGAATCAGAATCAGAATCAGAAATACTTTATTGATCCCCGAGGGGAAATTGCCTTTAGTTACAGATTCGCCCATTCAAAAGTCTTAAAAGAAGTAGGAAAGTATAAAATATATTAATAAAATTTAAACATAAGTACTAACATAAAATAAATATATCTAAACACTAAAACATAGATGTACATTTTATTCTTGAATCTAAAATGTGATAAATAAAACAACAGTTTACCAACATTTGAATATAGAACATTGCACATTGAATATTGCACATGGATGCAGTTATTGCACTGGATTATTGCACATCAAAGTCGTTATTGCACATTGTTAAGAGTCCAGAGTAAACCAATTGACTCAGTTCGCTCTGCATTTAGGTGTGATCAGCAAATTCAACCATATAACGTTTACAGGCCTAAAACCCCAGAAGAGGTCAGAATTAGTAGTTAGAGACCAGTGTAAGAAAGAAAAAGATGAGAGGAAAGAGGGATGAGGAGGCTGAAGGGTTCGTGACGGGAGCAGGAAGGAGCGACATGGAGGAGAGAGGAAATGAAAAGAGAGCGAAGGGGAAGGGTTGGCGAGACGAGGACAGGCGACGGGAGACGATGAGAGTGGAGGAAATGAGAGAGGAGTAGATAAGAGGAGAGGAGAGAACACGAACCGTCGCATGAAGGAGGAGGTGAGAACAGATGAGAGGTGAATGAAATGTCAGGCTTTCTGCTCGTTTTCTGACAAAAGAGCCACCACGACTCTCTGAAAGACCAAGTTTAACAAATACGGTTTGTTTTTTCACAGGCGTGCTCGTTTCTAAACATGTTAATGATTAAGATATTAAAGAATAATATTAGTTTTATTAAAATGTTGTTATTAGGAGAACAAGACCTCATTAACAATGTAAAAATATAAAATCTCTTAAACTATATTTTGAATGCAGTTGGTCTCCTCAGACACGAGCAGCGAAGTGGCTCTGATGTCAAGCCAAGATGGTTTCCATGAGTTTTGAATTATGTGTTTTTTACAGAGATAAAACACATTTTTTTTAATAAAGTCTGTTGTTTCTGTTTAAACCAAAAGGATCCTAATATTCAACCAAAAGGTGAGGTTTCCTTCTGTAATGCCAGACACTCAAACACTGACGCCGTGAGCCTGAAGTGACAATAAAAAGACTTTAAACAACATAACAAAAGAGAGTGGAAGCTGCCCTGAAGCAAAGTTCTGCAGCCAGAAAAATGGGTCTGTGTTTAAAAATACTAGAATTCCCTTTTAATGTGACTAAATGTTTCCTGGCTACACCGGCTGCTTAACACACAGCGTACTCTGTTTGAATGCAAAGTGGGATCTTATCCTCGGTAAACAGTTCCCAGAGCCGGTGATTAACGGGAGCCACAGTCCCTAATGATGTCCTCCCCGGGTTTAAAGTATTGCATCTTTCCTCCAGTTTGGAAATATATAGTAACTATCGCCACTTTTAGAGAGTTTCTTCAGTGAAAAAGCATCTGAAAAGGAAGAGAGAATCTCTTTAACATGAAGTTGACTGGCAGATCTTTTTAGAAACAAACATAAAAGCCATCATGTCGGCTGTCGTGATGCGTTTCCTCTCTGAAACGAACGAACCAGGACGAGTCTCAGCTCATAAACTAAATGAAACATGTAAGCGAGTCCCTGAACGCGTCGGCGACACCGAAATCAAAGTTTCAGTTGCTGAATTGTTTCAGAAACACACACGGCAGATGATGTTTGTTGTAATGAAGTAACGCTGCATGTGTCCCAGTGCAACAATAAGAGGTTTTTATGTTATTAAACACTTTCAGGCAGCGATGATTCCTAAAGTACGGAGGAGTAATTGAATCCAAGTCCAGGCTACAAAAGTAATACTTTTAAGTATTGTTGGTTTAAGTGTCTTTAAGGGAATTAGTTGATATTAATAAAAAGATGCAATAACAGAATTATTATCCATTAACTGTGTCACATCAGCTTAAAGACGCATTTTTAGATCCAACAGAGGAACAAAACAACACTGATGCAGTAAGATGATGGCAGAGAAATGGTTAATCAGAGCGACAGGAGATGACTGAGATGGCAGAGGCCGGAAAATGAGATGGAGACACTGAAAGGGTGAGACAAAGGCGGAGGGGTGAGGAGGGTGACGACTGGAGTAGAAGAAGAAAGGTGTGATGGAGGTCTGAGTCTGTTAACGAGCTGACTGAAGCAGAGAAAAGGGCAGAGGATGAGAGGAAGACGGATTAGAGGCACAGAGAAGAAAGAGAGGACGGAGGATGTGAAGCGAACGAGGAGGAGAAACGCAGCAACGTGAGCGAGGAAGATAAAAATCAAAGGAAAAGTGAGAAAATGAACAACAGGAAAAAGAAATGAGGACAAGATAGAGAGAAGAAGAAGAGGAGTGAGCTGCTCAGTGTGAGGTCCTGGTTTAACAAAGACATCAGAGATCCATCGATCCATCAGACCCCCCGTCCATGATCCTTTACCTCCGGTTTGACGGCAGCGTCAGAGGGCAGCGATGCCTTCAGGGTCTGTCATCCAGCCTTCATCTCTTCATTATGACCAATCCAACAGCAGACAACTCCACTGGGGAGAAGACATGGTGGAGGTTTGAGGGTTTAGATCTTAGAGATTTATCTTCATGTTCCTTTGATAACGATTTCATTTAACTTCTGCATTTTTAAAACCTGGTGATCTTTGAAATACAAGAAGGTTGTAAAAATATTCTTTCTGCTTTTTGGTGATTTTACAAAACACTTCTCATGATCTTGATAAAAAAAAATATCCATCTGATCATCCCTTCATTTTTATTCTCCTGCATGATCTCCACGAACAAACATCTGCACCCGTCGGCAGGAACAGTTGTTGTTTCCATCAGGAGTCCAAATGACCAATCACCTTCGAGCAGCAGGTAAACAGTCCGTGTGAGGCTGTGATGAGAAATGAAATCCATTGACTTTTGTCCGAAAATGATTTTGCATTAATTTCCCTTTTTAAAAACATAATTTTTAGTTTAATTTTCCAACAATCTTGAATGAAACTGTGACGACTTCAGTTCAGTTTGTTTTTGCATGAAAACACCTTTAAACTTTGGTGCTTTTGTTTCTTTTCTTTCTTCTGTGATGATCTTTTTTTTTCTTGATGTGATTTAAATAGAAATTACTGGTCCAAGTTCAGTTTCATAGCAAATATAAGGAACGTCTGCGTGTTTTCACCGTCAGAGTCACTGAAAGATGTTCAGGTTGTTTTTTTTGGGTTGATCTTCTGGTTGTCAGTTTTGATCTTTTCTCTTTACTTCATTTTCTCTTCTTCTCTCTGTGTTTTCCTAAACTCACCTCTTTTGTCTCCTCACCCCAAAATATAACTAATTCTGCCTCCTCCCCCCTCTGCATGCTGCGCCTCCACCCCCTCTTGTTTTAAGTCTGACGGCCATATAATCATTGAAGACGTTGGAAGTGGCTCAGGGAGGTTTATGGAGTATTTAGTATCAGCGAGGGGCTCTCGCTTTTAATTTGCTTTTGTTTATCTGTTGTCTGGTAGCTTTAGCACTTCCTTGACTTAATGCCGCAGCTTAAATGAGAGTGTTTATGTCTTGGAGTCTGGAGTTTTTGTGGGCTAAAGCCCCCATGGCAGTTTTCATTCTGTCAAGGCGGTGTATGTCTGAAATTTTACAGTCTGTGTGTGTGAAGCGTGTGATTGTGTGTGTGTGTGTGTGTGTGTGTGTGTGAATGCCCAGGCTGATGCAGTTCTTGTGTAATTTAAATAGCTTTGCTGCACACTCGGGTGGGGGGGCCGCGGCGGGGTGAGGCATTCTGCTGACAGAATGTGTTTACCCCATTGAAAGCAAATCTGCAAATGGTTATTTATTCTCATATACATCCAATTTCAGTGTGGCTGGTCTGGATACACTCTATAAATTGTGGAGTTAGAAAATATATATGAAGAGCTCTTAAACTCAAAGGATTCGTCTCACCTCCTTTGACCTATTTAAGGAAAGCAGGCGGGAGAAGCAGCCTCGAGTGGAGGAAAACTGTTTCTAAATGATCAGGGAAGGAAAATTGTGTGCCTCGGGTGAATGTTATGGAGGTAATGTTTTGAGACTGTTTCCATTCTTGTTTGGTGATTTTGTATTTTTTTCAATTTAACTGAGTTTACACAGCTCTTTGTATGTGCATGCAAATGTCTCGAGAGGAGAAAACAGAGGAAAAACGCAAACACAATACGGCACAAATGTCAAGTTATTAGCGAATAAGTCGTTTTCTATGGACTGAAGAAACATTCAAAATATTTCTGTGAGGCCAAAGAATTCACATTCCAATAACTGATTCAACAAGAAATATGTTAAACTGATTTTTTACTTCTCTGCTGAGATATTTTAGTCCCACTATTGGCAGAAATTCACTTATTTTGCCACCAAAAATGTACTTTTCATAAAACACCACATCATGCGTTGAATACACTTTCAAAGAAATCATGTTTATGTTCTTTTATTCTGTTTCCACAGTTAATTGCTTTTCTGTTTATACATCAGTGATAAAGTAGTTGTTTACTTTTTTAAAACGTCTGTATTTGAATGTTCGTAAAATGCATAAAAAGTGTAAAGAGGACAGATAAACAGGCTCCTCTCAAGGGGAATGCAGCAGACAGCTGACAGCTGAAGGAGGTTCTTCTGTTTTAATCAATCCAAGAGCTCTTCGCTTAATGTTTCACTCACTCATAAAGCTGTCAGGTCTGTTTTTCAACGTTTTAAGTTGATATCTACAGTGTCTGTTTGATTGGCTCTGACTGCTGCCAAAACAGGGTGACCTACAGTCAGAACTGCACCTGAATGCATCCTGTGAAGAAACAGACTCAAGCTAGCGTGCTGCTAACCCTCTGCTAACATGCTGCTAACGCTCTGCTAACACTCTGCTAACATGCTGCTAACGCTCTGCTAAAACTCTGCTAATGTACTGCTAACGCTCTGTTAACATAGTGCTAACATTCCGCTAACATGCTGCTAACGCGCTGCTAACATGCTGCTAACGCTCTGCTAACCCTCTGCTTACATGCTGCTAACACTCTGCTAACATGCTGCTAACGCTCTGCTAAAACTCTGCTAATGTACTGCTAACGCTCTGCTAACATAGTGCTAACGTTCCGCTAACATGCTGCTAACCCTCTGCTTACATGCTGCTAATGCTCTGCTAACATGCTGCTAATGCTCTGCTAACATGCTGCTAACAGTTCCTGCTTGAACACAGAGCCATTTTCATCCTGAATCAACAGAAATGAGAGTAAGAAACCAGGTAACATCAACTTTATCACTGAATGATGAGATTTTTTTCTTTTTCATAGGATGTTTTGTTTGTGTTGAATGACAGTTTACAAGTTGATCACGTTTACAGTGCTTCTTTGATACTTTGATCATTTTAAGGTGCTTCTTCTCTTTTATAAAGTTGCTTATTGCAGCAGGATGAAGCAACACATTGAACCATGTTTGAACCATCATGTTCACATTCTTTATTTACAAATGAACAAGTGAATATCATGTTTTAATGTGTTTGTTGCTACTAAAAGATGATCACCAAAATTTGTTCCTAAAAATCCAGAGTTCCTAAGGATCCAGCAGCTCCAACAAGCATCTTTTTACCGAGTTCAGGTGATCCAGTCGTGGTATTCTTCTTCTCCCACAGTGGAAATATCTATTCACAGCCAATAATAAGTCATCAAAGCTCCTGAAGAGTCAGCAATAATAATTCTTTTGACTGCTTCCATTCTGGTTAAACGAACCACATAAAAGAGTAAACATGCTCCCACGGACCTCTCCTCCTCTGCCAGGCCAAACCTGGATCATGTCCTCAAAAGAAGCTGCCAAATTAATCAAATCTCCTCCTCCTTTCAGGACAAGCTCGCCGCCGCCGTGGGAGAGACCCGATGTTATCACTTACACACCGGTGTGTGTGTGTGTGTGTGAGTGTGTGTGTCTATGTGAGGCCATGAGATGTGAGGGAGAAGCTGCTGGAAGCTGGAGGTTTGAAGAGGTGATGGGGAGGAGGAGGAGAGGGAGGCTGGAAGAAGCAGCAAATGTTTATCATATCACACACACACACACACACATAAACACACACACACGCAATGTTGCCGACACATTTCCCCCGACAGCTATGATGAGCCAAGCCGATTCATGCAGAAAATTGTTAGCTTCCTCCCAACCCCACTTCAGCTCAAATGGATTTTTATCTCAGTTACATCCTGATATCTGTCTGCCTCACATTCTTCCACCCCTCCCTTATGTCTACATCCCTTTGGTGTTCCCCTTTTCTTCTCCCCCTCCTCCCTGCATCCCTCTCTTCCCTCGGTCGTGCTCTCTCCATGAAAGGGCAGAGGAAACGATGGAAGGAGGGATTACGAAATGAAGGCGTATGTGTGTCACCTTTCCCCTTGTGAAATCAACAAAAATATGGAATGATATTATGCTTAACTGAATTTTCCAACACTATGGGGGTTTTTTTCTGGGGGAAGCTGAGGCTGCAGAGACGAGCAAAGTGGATTTCAGACAAAATCTTGCAGGAGAGGAGAGCTGGATATTGGGTCTTCTTGTGAGAAAATTGCTTCTGCAGGTCTTAAAATCTGAGAAAAAAGACTCACAGTTAAAACAGTTTAACCCTCAAAGACCTAAACAAGCACCAACAGCTAAAGACTTCTGTGGTTTTTAATGTTTAATAACTTTTGAACCACTCAGGCTTAAAAAAGTCATGCAAACTGCAGTTTTTTGGCTCTTTGGTGGCATCACATATGTTTTGTTTGGATGGGATTATGTTTTAAAAAATGACTGTTAATTGCCCAGAGTTGGTGCTACAGTTAAATTAATCCGTTCTTAAACAAAGAAAACGTAAAATTAAAATGACTTGTGTGACTCTTGATGCTGACTGTTAGAATAGTTAAGAAAAACTTAATAAATCATGACAGTTAAATTTCATCAGGTCTTTAAGGGTAAATATATGAAAATATGACTGAAATTTGCCTCAAACTGATGACGTGAGATGACAGAAGCGTCAAATCAACAGTTTTCCTTCAGCATCTTGGCTCATTTGAAAAAGGTGGATGCAAACAGGAAGCAGACAGCAGCTAAAATGCAACAACGCATATTTTTTCCCTTTTGTTTGGACCAAATGAACCAAGTTTAGAAGAAGCCTCACTCTTCAGCACCAGTAACAGCACTCTGACTGCTCTGACTGGTGACACTGTGCAAGTTCGCTCACTTTGTCTTGTTTCTTGTGGTGAAACATCGTCTCTCCTGCCAGCTGCTGTCAATCACACACAGACAGCGACACGCCGAACCAACCGCTCAGACAAGAAGATCTGATGTTTCCTCGAAGACGTTTCTCCTGATTCTTAAAATATAAAACACCAAACTTGAGAAACACACTGCACTTAATGTTCTGTATTCTGCAAAAAATGGATGGGATGACGGGATTTCTGATGGGCTTTCAAATAAAGAAATAAGGATGTTTTCCCAATCAGACGATGCTGTGAGGAGCAGATCAATGGAGAGAAGAAATCTGTACTTACAATTTACATTGCACAAGTTTTTCTTAGACATTTTCACCAACCAGATTACACCAAAAACAGACAAAGATAATCAAACTAAAGGTGATAAAACATTGTTTGTCATTGAACATGTGACCTTTTGATTACAGAGTAAAGTCGCGTCGTGCCACCACCACCGCCGCCGCCGCCGCCACCACCGCCGACTCACCTCTAAAACTGCAGCACATAAGGTCCTATTTTGGAGTTTCCTCAGTTTTAGCTTTTTTGCTTATTGTGTTATTTTGCTCTCCTGTGGGAATATGTTTATATATAGAAACAATTTTTCTTTCGGCAGGCTTTTATACAAGTGTTTCTTTAAGATAAAACAGCACTCATGAATACAGGAGAAAAGCCTCTTTCTACCTTTGTTTTGCTCCTCGAAGCATCCGCCATCAATAACACCTGGTTTTCTGGGACTTTGGATAATTGTTGTTATTCATCATCATCGGCGGAGAATAACATTAAAAAAGCAGTAACAGCCCCAGAAAGCAGACTGATGTTTGGTGAAACCGGGTTTACTCTCTGCATAAACTTGATTATAACACATATTACATATTATATACTATTTTCTCATTGCTGTGTGTTGATGTTGTTTCAGTCTCTTGCTGTAAACTTTAATTGGGGGGGGGCCCTCATGGGATCGACACATTATGCAACCTAAAGGTCATTTTAGTAGATGAGCTTGCAGTAGTTCTGCAGCGTTAATCCACGAGCCTGTTTGCTGTCAGACGACCGATGAAGACCTTTTTACAGCTGACATTTTGGCTTGTCATAGAGGGAAAAGCCCTGATGCTACTAATAACATTAGTGATGGCTCATCCGTTCTATTTTAGTGTCCCAGTAAGCTGACAGTGTGACAGCGAGCCAGCATTCACAACACAAAGATCCTGAAACTAAAGCAGCTAAATGGCATTCACTTCTTTATTTCTTTACACCTGTTTTCTTCTTCTCTTTTCTTTGTTTTGTTTGGGTTTGTGACTTCCTGTTGTTGCCATGATGAGGCTGTGCTTTTCCCTCATTCCTAGTATTCTCTATCTGTCTGTCTTTCTTCCTGTCTATCTGGTCAACCCCCCCACCCCACCCCCCACTGTTAACCACCTGTCTCCTGCTGCCAATCAGCCGTCACACCTGTAACCAATCCTCCAAACGAGCTCATGCAGTAAATCTAACTCGACTCGTCTCTTCCGTCTCTGCAAGACTGTTCAGTTCACCAGTGTGGAACTTATCTTATGGCCATTTTTCAGTCTCTGCAAAGACATTTCTACTTCCTTGTTCCATCTTTGTGTCTAAATGTTCCTTTTTTTGATTCAATTTTGGTAAAAAACAGTTTGGTTTCTTCGCTCCAAAGCTTTAAAAGACACGTATCTTCAGCACTGAGTCCACTGGTCTGAGCCCTCGTTCTCCATTCTACTTTCACCATTTTGTTTAGGTTTCCAGCAAAGAGAATGGAGATTTTCTTGTGCCAATTAAATGCAGAAATTGTTTTATTTCCAATAATTTTCGACTTGCAATGACGAGGTTCATCTGCTCAGTCTGCTTAAGCAGCAGACATGACGGCAAATGTCTGATTCTTATTGGATTTATTTTAAAATATAAATGTGGCCTGAAATGGATCCAATAATCTCTGATTCCACATGCTCATTTCCTGTTTAAAGGTTTACAATACATATCTGATTTATGCCACATGAAGGAACGAAACTGGGTCAGTTGAACCATAAAGTGTAAAAGAAATCAAAAAGTCGTGTTTAAAGATTTGATATATTGTTCATGACGGACTGCAGTTAAACGTTATCAATCACTCACAGAGGTTTTACAAACAGTTTGATTTATAAGGAACAGACGTGAATTATTACTTTATAAAGTGACATAACTGGAATTTGAAGCACTTTCCTCAGATTTATACACTTGAATATATTAGAAAATGTCACTATAGTTACTTAATGCCTCTGGACTGTTCGACTGCGAATTCTCTGTTCGCCACTTCAAAAGTTCATCAATTGGTTTTATAGATCGTTAAGTTACGAGGGTGTCGGCCCCACACGAGCCCCCGCTGGCCTCCAGGTAAATCACGCTCAAGCTTCTGCTGTCCCACTCATTTTGTTGCTGAGACAAAGAGTAAGTGAAGTGACTGGAGACCTTTAAAACGTATCAAATAGACCACTATCTGATGACACACACGGAAAAAACGGGGCAGCTGGGAGCGTAAATGTCAAGAGCAAAGAAAAAGAAGTAGAGTATTTCATTTACATTCGCTGAATCTTAAGGTCTTTTCCTTCATTATTTTTGTCTCCTCTTGCACTTTTCTTTCTGTCTCTTTAAAGAGTAAAGGTGATTTAATACCTTTTGTTGCTCTTTTTCATTTTATCATCATGTGTTTAACATCGTGTGTTACAAATATAATCATTTTTTAAAAAACTGATCAGGTTTTTCTTCAAGGTTCTGCAGTTTTGAGGCAGAATAAAAATGTGAAAACATTCCTGCGTAGAGAGGGGGAAAAAATAAAGAAAAATCATATCATATCACCTTCCCATCATGCTCTGCTGCCTCCGTGGTGCCTCGGCTCACCTCTCACCTCTTCCTTCTGAGGTTGTTCAGAAGATGCTGTTGTTCTTCCTCAGTGCTTTAACCTGTGAATTCTTCCCTCCATCTCTTCTTCCTTCAATCACTATCTTTGTAGAAAGGAAGGTAAAAAATGAGAAAAGGGGAAATTTAATATAGAAAGACAGTCAAGAAGGGAAATAAAGGAAATGTAATCAAGGATGAGAAAAAGTGAAAGATTAAGATGCCAAAAACTGAGCAGAACAAAAACAGAAAAGGACTGAAAGAAGAAACAATGACCACACAATTTCTTTTACTTCAAGAAAATGGTCCATTGAGCCCCAAAGGTGGCAGTTAAACTGTAGTTACATTACATATGTTTAAAAATTTTACCCCCTCAAAGGTTTTCTGCTGTTTGACTCCATATTCACTTTAAGAAAATCATGTTTTTCAAAGCTGAACAGCTTCAGATTTACATCCAGACTGACTGACCTTCCTGAACCCTCAGACTTCTCCGTACTGTATCTGAGGCACTCAGGAACTTTTGAAGCATCACTCAACATTAGTTTCTTGTTGTAAAAGTGAACTTTGAACGGTTGTTAGGATGCCTGACAGGTTTATATCTGCAGAAGGTCGTGTTCTCACCTGAAAAACGACTACATTACCAGTTTAGAGTTTTCTGTGAAGCCATCTCTTAAGGTCATGCAAATGTCTCTTCTCAGTGGAAGCAGGCGAGGTGGTTTGACCTTGTGAGTTTATTAAAACGTCTGGGTGAGAATAAGTTAGACGTAAAAAGGGTTTCACTTTCACCTGAAAGACTCCTGTTTTTCTGCCAGGCTTTTATCTAAAATTTCTGTGATCTTTCTCAGACCGTCAGCAAGTAGATTCATCCAAACCACAGAGGTTCAGTTGGGTTAATGTTAAACTGGTGGTTGAGTAAAATATTACATGATGGGATCCTTTGGATATTAAGGTGCTTTCACACCTGCCTCATTTTTTTTGGACTTTTTGGTTTGAAAAACAGCAGGTGGTGAACCCTTGGTCCATGGTCCGGACCAAACAGATGAACCTTGGTGCGACCAAAAGAAGTGGTCTTGGTTTAAATCAAACTAAACCATGATTCAGTTTGTGTCCGGTGTGAAAGCAAAGGTTCGGACTTTCGGACCAATAAAGGAAGTTACGGCAGGCTACGTGGAAATTGGAAATCCAAGTAACTGTAACCAAAATAAAAGAATAAGCAGAGGAACTCCATGGAGGTAAAAGGAAACCAAACGGCTTGTTAACTGGTCCGAATATTTTATTAAGGGCCAACAAAAAAAAACTCTCATAAATCTTCAATCAACCTACAAGACAAGTCATTTTAACACGCTGACGTCAGACGCCAACAAACCAATCAGTGTAAAGTACAGAGACACACAACCCATGTACGTGGTGACGATATGACGCAGGTTTGTCATGTGAAGTCCGTTAGTCCGTTTGAATAATTACAGTGTGAAACCGAAACAACCGGACCAAATGTAAACAATGCGACAAAAACACGAACCTTCGTCCGGACTTTCAGATGTGAAAAAGTGCCCTAAGATACTCAGTAATGCACTTTAGTGTAAAGTAGAGGTACTAGAGTTTTAGTTTGGATAGAATTTTTTGAGTGCTTTAAACTTTTGTATTTGTGTTTGTGTGTGTGTGTGTGTGTGTGTTGTAGAACGAGGAGTCCAATATCATAAAAAGGGCGGCGTGACCCCATCAGCGGCGAGGCTTCCCGATTCTGACGTACGGGGCCAATGAATCAGACGAGACGAACGGTTCCATTTGTTTTCTCATCAATTCGTTTCATCACAACTGCTGTCTGTTCATCCAGAAAAAAAAGCTCTATCACTACAAACAGTCTTCTGACCTCTAACAGAAAAAACCACAGACCAAAACTCACACACCAACACACACCATGTGAAGTTTATCCGTGATTCAAATGCCACCCACTCTGATTATACTTCTTGATATGCTAATCACTTGCAGTTGTGCTTAACATGCTGGGAAAATGTTTTCTTCCAAGGATGGAAGTGATGTGACTGTGTTTTTATAACCTGCAGTCAGATCGATGGCTCGTAGGTGGAGGTGAATGACCTCATATACAGAAGAGTCAGAGTTTTATTATAGAAATCATTTTTTTTGGTACAAATTTTGTGTGCAATTGGCTCCAAATTTCCAAATATTTAAATAAAACCACATTGACCGAGTGTGTTAGCATCTTCACTGAACTGTAAGCAACTGCATCATGATTCAGCTGTGATAAGCAAAAAAAATTAGGGAAAACAGATTAAAATTATTTACAAATACGTCCGTTGTAAATATTTTGCACATATGCTCAAAAACATGGCCGTGAACCTTCTGCAAACATTTCCAAATGTCTTTAACTTCACTGTTTACTGCTGTTTTTCCTTCAGCTCGGAGCTTGACTGGATTCGTTGATGCCCCACAGAAAAAATAAATAAAGATGAATATGAAGAATCATTGTTAGCGAGCTCACGAAATTAGAGGTGCAGGGCATTCTGGCTGAATGTTAAATTCTTCATAAATTAATGATTTTTTTCTCCTCTCACCGACTTCAACGATGATACAGTTTTCTTGCAGCGATTGCCTGTTTAAACTCGTTTTACACCCACATGCACACGACCAGTTACATGGATTCATTTACACAAAAACATACACACGAATGGGAAACCACATGAATGTGCTTGTATGCACATTTATCTCTCTTGTTTTAAGATGCTGTTTTACTGTTAAATAACATGTGATGGCTTCGCTGCCTTCTGGCTGGAAGACGCAGGCAGTTCGATGAAGCATGGAGGATCAAGGCCGCACCAGAGAGCTTAGACACGGCGCTAAAAAATTAATGACCGAACACAGACGTCTACATCATGTAAACACTACAAATAAGATGTCTCCATCAGCAGAGAGCGGAAACGTAGCCGGCTAACGATCTTGTCTTTATGGGAGGTGCTGAACAAAGGCGGCGAGCCTGAATAATGCAGTGAATCAGCAAAATGCATGAGCTAGTTATTGCTAGTGTTGCTCCTAATGTGAGTTTCTTGTGAAAACAAACCCGGTGAGAACACACAACAACACACACTCACACTCATGCACATTGCCCGCTCTGACTCATAGACACACAGGAAGACAAACACACAGATTTGCAGTGAACACACAGTGCTGGAAAACCTACAGCGCAGCTTTCCTCTGGGGAAATATGGTCGAGTAAAGTTTCTGTGCAAAAAGCAATTTAAACTTTGTGTGAATAAAATGATTATATCTGCAAATGCAACATCAAATAATGCAAAGTACTACTGATTAGTGAGGCTTACAAAAGAGGCTTAATTAAGACATGAAAGCATTAAGTAATAAAAGATAAGTGAAAATAAACAGGACAAAAACTGCAATTTATTCCTCTTTTCCAAACGAATGCAGGCAGTTAAAGGTTTGGTTTTTAGAGCTGTTTAGCTCACTGACTTTAAACTGAGTTGTTTCTATTTTAATACAAAAGACTTTTTCCTTTAAATACAGTCTATAAACATGTGGAGTGATTAGCAGCAGCAACACACAAAGCAGATGTGCTTTTGACAAAGTGATTATGAAGTTAATCCACCAAACACACACCTTTGTGACGTCAGAATCCTTCTGTTAGACATTTTTTGGTTTCACAGTCACGTTCAACTAAATGCAAACCAATTCTACACATTTTCTTTTGTTTGCATGTCCTTACATATTTCATTTGAATTTGTACAGTATGCAGGCTGGTGATATGTAACTCAAGGATAGCTTGAATACATTTTTTGGAAATTTTAACTTGAATTTTGTCAAGAAATCATGTGATCTCATGTGGTGCGTTAGGTCTCAACTGAGGAGTCACAATTTCTTAGTTTTGCAGAATTTTGCAGCATTTCACAGCCTGAAATCACATTTCTCAGCACAGAGGACCCTCAACAACCCCACCAACGTCTCAGTTCACCTCAACCTTGACAAATCTGTCATAATACACTCTCTATTGTGTCTAATTAACCCTTTCACATCCACTGGATCAACGGTGATCCACTGAAGTTATTGACTAAGCACAACTTATTAAGATTTAAGTGTCTAAATTTTTGCCTTTCTTTGATGTGCTTAACATTTTTTAACGTGTCCGATTGTCCTCTAACAAATTCACCAATGCATGTGCCATTTTCGCTCAATAGTTTTCTTTAAAAAACTTGTCCATTCAGCTGGTTGAAATAGGCCCAAAAAGGTGGATGTTTGAGGGTAAAACAACAACATAAAATCACTTGCATGGAGAGTAATTTCTATCTTCTATCTCTGAACATGTGTTGGACCTCATATTTGTCTGTAATTTTTTTTCTGTGAGGCAACCATCTCCATTTTTTGCATTGTTTTTTGCTGGTACTCAGCTTAATTGGGTGTGATGTCATTCCCAGTTGCAGCTTCTGAGCTAAATGGAATGCAGCCATTATAAACGGTCAGACAGCAGACAGGAGCTAATTATGCACCTGAGCTTAGCTCCAGTGTGTCCAGTGTCATCAGATAACAGGCTGAAGGTCTGGCATTGATCCCCAGATGTGATGCAGCACAGACCCCCCCCTCCTCCCCCTCCATAACCAGCACAGGTTGTCTTTCCTGTCCTGAACGCTGCAGCTCACCTGCGTGTCTTCATCATCACCGTATCGGCGTCCTCGTCCCCGCCGGCAGCCTCAAGAGAGCAGCTAGCTCTGTCTGCTCTTGTTTTATACATAACCAGCAGGCTAATCTAATTACTCCGTGATGGAGAGCAGTCAATTTCACAGTCAGCCAGACACTTCTGCTGCCTAAAAATTGGGGCCACCCAAGTTTGATATATGAGGCAATAACCTGTAATGTAATGAAGTCACCTTCAGACCAAGACCCCTGTCATTGAAATAATAATGAATTATAACAAGTATAATAGTATTTGGGTTTGACATGCTGAGACTCTTTCGATGTCTCTCCCGCTCTCCTCCACACTCTGTCTCTCTTTCCTGGTTTAAAATAGATTTTCGTTCCTTTTTCTTTGTCGTGCTGCGATATTGAGGTGACTTCAAAGTTCATGGGCGAGTCTGTCGAGTCGACATTTTGACTGTGGGCCTTAAATGAGAGACATATGCAGAGGGTGAAGAGTCAAACACCTCCAAGACTCTCAGTTCAAACTAATTTACTTAAGCAAGGTGCAGGGCCGTAAAATCAAATCTGGCTCTTGTCATCGTAATAGTAATGTCATTTGTAAAGTGATGAGTTCAGTAGCTTTATGTCTTGGCAAAACGAGCACTTGTATTATATTACAGAGCAGCAGAAGAATCAGTTAGTGGTCGAGCTGAAAGGCTGCAAAGCTGCAGACAGTTTATGAAAATACAACATTAAGACCCCCCCGTTATGCCATCCTGCAAAAAAAAAAAAGCAGAGTAGATGGAAAAATAGAAAAGATTAAATGCATACAGGGAAGATAAGGACACAAAGAGAAACATGCAGCAGGTAATGAAAAGTTTACAGTGTTGAGCAAGTTACTACAACAACGTAATGCATTATTTATTACTTGTTACTGTCATTTCAAAGTAATTTGTTACATTATAATATTACTGTATTTGAAATGTAAGGCATTACACTACTATTGCATTACTTTTAAGTTACTCTCACCAAAATAACAGGAAATATGGATTTGGCTCTCTGAATGTAGCTCATTACGCTCAAAAAGCTCATTACACCTCCAGTGGAAGGTGATGTGGTGGTATCTGATTGATCTGATCGAGGCTTAAAACCGCCTTAAAACCAACTGTTTTAGCCCCACTTTCATCCTCTGCTTGCTTCCTTTTTGCTAACTTCACGTTATTATGACACCGCTCTAAATGTTTCGTCACATTACTGGTGCTATTTCAAGAAGTGCACACAAAGTTCACTTAATAATATTCTTCATGTCTTTATTTCTGACAAACTGAAAGTAACGGGCGCATGTCCATCTCGCGAACGTATTGTCCAATGTTAGGTCTGCTGCTGCTGCACTCATCTCTTCTGTAAGCTAACAGGAAGTAGGTCTAAAGATTTTGCGCGGTATTTTCTCCTCTGCTGATCTCACGGTGTATTTGGCAAATTTGTATTAAAAAAAACACCATTTCACTTTGGGTTAAATTAAAAATGCAATGTAACGCGCGTTACTGACATTTGTACCCAGTAAAATATTACTGATTTTTTGTTTTTGTAATGCCTTACATTACCACATTACAGCAAAAAGCTGATGTGTTGGTATCTGATTGATGGAGGCTTAAAACAGCCTTAAAACCAATTGTTTTAGCCCCACTTTCATCCTCTGCTTGCTTCCTCTTTGCTAACTTCATGTTATTATGACACTCTAAATGCTCTAAATGTTTAGTCGCATTACTGGTGCTATTTCAAGAAGTGGACAAATCTTTAGGTTTCGCACACAAAGTTCACTTAATGATGTTCTTCATGTCCTTATTTCTGACAAACTGAAAGTATGTTAGGTCTGCTGCTGCTGCACTCATCTCCTCTGTAGTTGAAGCTAACAGGAAGTAGGTCCAAACATTTTGCGTGGTATTTTCTCCTCTGCTGATCTCACTGTGTATTTTACAAATTTGTATTAAAATAAAACACCACTTCATTTCGTGTTAAATTAAAAATGCATTGTAACGTGCGTTACTTACATTTGCACCGAGTAAAATATTACCGATTTTTTTTTTTTTTGTAATGCCTTACATTACCACATTACAGCAAAAAGCAATGCATTACAGTAATCACATTACTTTTGTAATGCATTTTTATACTTTTTTTACATATTTGCCACATCAGCATCATGCTAACATTGTTTACTGTTTGTTCCTCTGTGGCGACAGAAAACTTGTCATCTTAAATAAAAAAAGTCAGCAGAAATATTCACTTTGTTAACTTTTTTTTAATCAAAACCACAACTTTTCTTCACCTTAAACAGCCAGTTTCTCCGGATGCAGGATCTGAACTTCATGCCTGAGGTTCAAGTCCAGTAAACCAATTTTCCAACTCAACCATCTCCATTAAACTTCTGCCTGGTGAGAAACAAAAACAACCCGCGGAGCAGTAATATTTCCTCCCAAAAAACATCGTAGAAAAAGTGTTTTTTTCCTCAAACTTTTAGCAAACAAGGTTGCTTCTGTTTGCTCTTCTCACTTGTCCATTAGTACACAAAAAGGCCTTGAGTTATTGAAAGATTAATGCAGCACTTTGGTCCATGGGAGGATTTCTGCTCAGAGTGAATCCAAGAGCTCCTGGTTCAGTCTGCCTCTTGTTTTTTTTTCCTTTATTCCTTTAATACATTATGTCAAATGTGAGTCTTAATGTATTTAAATGAATATTAATGGTTTTCCAGCAGGGGCAGCTAATTCAGTTTTCCTCTGTCACATGTTTTTCATTTCAGAGATTAGATTTAATGAGTTAGTCTCCGTTTTGAAAATCAGAAACCACATGGGTTTTGTTTAATGCTCCAACAGGCACATTCAGGAAATTATTCTGCTGCAGTTCACGAGGGATTTTCACTGATTTTCTGTGATGATTGTTAAGATGTAAACAGCAAAGAAACACTGATTTTGCTTTATAAAGGCTTTTGATACTAAAGTGAGGGGTCGACTTCAGCACCGTTAAATGTAAAAACAAGATGTTCAATGTTCAAAATATGTTTTATTCTTCTCTGCTGATGTCTTTCTGAATGCAGGAGGAGAAAAGTTAAGGGGGGGTTTAAGGGAGGAGGTATATTTGTTTAGCCTATCAGTAAACACATTACCTCAGGAAAAATCCCATGAACCACTGCTGCGTGCGCCAACATCGCACCAAGTAAACTAATAATTTCACTGATTGAATGAATAAATGAATATGAATTAAGCTATTTTTATTATCTACAACAGTGAACATTGTAAATATTATTATCAGGATTTAATAATTGTGATTTAATGAGTCCCATAAAAAATGAATCATTTGAACCTTAAATAAGGATTATTTGATCAAAGTGCTATTTTTAAGGTCAAGAATGAACTTCAAGACTCAATTAGCTTACAACATAATTTATAATTCACTAATAGTCGTACTATTTCATACTAATCAGGACTTTCATTAATATATAAACAGGCCTGTCTGAGATTCTGTCTGTCTGAAGAGACAAAGACTGGGGTGAAAACAGTGCAGACGGTGCAGCCTGCAGGATAAATCAGTGTTATTTTGAAGCGTACAAATGCAGTAATGAAATGCATAATTCATCGCTGTCTGATGATGACTGAGCTTAATATGAGTCCAGAGAGTTCATCCATTCTCCAAACTGCACTACAGGTTAGTTTGCATGAATTAAAATGATAATCATGAGCACAGCATCATTGTTCCTCACAACATGTGAAGAATACAGTCTTTTCACTGTTGCTTTGATCTGTTTGCAGTTCAAACTTTGCATTTGTAGAGGAAGTTCCTAATGAAAAGCTCCTCCTCCTTTTCATTAAAAAGTCTGTTTTTATGAGAAATAATCTCAGCGAGTGACAGACAACCTTCTGTTTCAGGAACGACCATCAAAGCACCACCGGAGGTTTGATCCGGAGTCCTGATTCACATGTTAAGAAGACAACAACAACATGTGTGTAACGTGACTCAGGACTCGTTCTGTGTTTCGGAGGTACAAGGTTTTCATCCGGCACCGGTGATGTCCTTATTTCCCACAATGGGCTCTGCACAAGGTCACTGCTTTATTCGGTTCAGACACAGTGAACAGCAGCACTGTGGGTTTCCTGAGCCCCTCCAGCACACACACACACACACACACACACACACACACATACACATGAAACTCAGGCTGAGCCAAGCTGAGCCAGCTGACAGCAGGTGTGTGTGTGTGTGTGTTTTCTTCTCAGAAACCTCAGTCAAGCGTGCAGTCATGGAAATGTAGATGTCCTGTATGTTTTCTGTCATCACCTGTCGTGACCTTTAGTGACCCCTCTTATCAGAGGGCCCTGTGGGGTCACATGACCACATGAGACGAAACCAGCAGCCAAGTGTGAACTCTCGCCTTTTTTTTTTCTTCAGCTTGACTCACATTAAACATTTATCCCCATTTTAAACATGTTTAATGCAAAACTGGACCTGTAACATTAAATGTTGATGTTTACTGACATTTCAACAGATTTACTAAATAAAAACTCAAAATTTAGGCAACTAAACTACGTGATTTAGATTAAGACCAGTGTCACAAACAAGATATTACTCTCTCTTTGCATAATGTTTGTACCTTAAGTAATAAATTAAAAGTAATAAAGTCTTCACTGCTTTTCAAAGCCCATAATTGAGACTCTTTGAGTTCTAGTTGTTCGATGAGTTTCTTGTAGTTTTGAAGGATTTGGTTTGTGAATTTAAAGAAGGTGATTAAGAAAGGAAAAAATAAAAGGTGAAAAAAATTACGTTCACACTCTCATATTGTCTGTTTGTGTGTGTGTGTGTGTGCGGTGCTGATGATGGGTGTAATATCTGAGGTGTGTGAAGAGGCTGTTTTGTGCTTTGAATCTCCAGTCTCCACTCTGCCCTGATCCACCTTCATCTGCTCTGCACTTCAGACAGCAAGGACGAGTGTGAACAGGAGTGGATGGTGGTGTGAGATGAAGATGGAGCTAATGGAAGCTTGGTGTGTGTGTGTGAGCGTGAGTGTGTGTGTTGTTGCATTTGTATTTATGTGTTAAACATAAAGGTTTCCTGTTGTTGATTTCATCTGCATTCAGCTCTGAGCATCATTCCTTTCGTTCCTTCATCCTCGTTGTTGTTGTCGTGGTTGTTCATTGGTCGGACTGCGACCCTGCTGGCAGCCCTGCGAAGCTCAAATACCCACAACACACCAGAAATCAAAATAATTGGAAAGATGAAAACAGTTTTGCTGTTCTTAGATCTTTGCCACCAGTGTGAGTTAGGTAAAGTTAGGAGAGAGTTTGTCCTCAGGGTGGCGCCAGATGATGGGTGTTATGTAAATTAATAAGGGTTTATCTTCTGTTCGGTGGCCGTGCGAGCTCATTATTTTCTGTTTTTCATGGTTTTTTATTATTCTGTAGCCTCCCAGTGGTTTTCTGATGTATTCAAATCCAAGAAAGTTGCATTGTGGTCAAAGAACATATGTTTTAGCATCAAAATGACTATGAAAACAACTTTTTGCAGTCAAGGAAAAACTGACACATATGAAACAACAGACCCGTTTCATGTAAGAATCGTGCTGTGGACCCCATAAGACTACAAGAGTCAGTAGCTTTCTATGTAAAAACTGTTAATGTTATTTTGTGAAAGCATGTTAGCATGTTGAATTTTAGCATGTTGCATAGTTTATCTCAGAATAGACCCTTTTATAGGCTCTTTGTGTCACTTTTTATCTGTAAAGAGTTGGCATGAACTCGATTCATCTGGCAAAGATTATAAAAGATGGCAGCAGGTTATAACAAAATATTTGACAGATGATGAAGCCATGTGACTGAAGTGACGACTCCAAAAAATAACGTTTCATTTCTCAGTTCCTCTCCTTGTATCTCCTCTCTGCTTCCTTCACTTACATCGCAGATTGGAGGAACTGAGATGCAGAGAAGAAGAAGAAGAAGAAACGTCGGTGTGGTTTCTCTTTCCCTCACAGAGAGCAGATTGATTACTCCTGGAAGTCAGAGCTGCCTGACCAAGCTGTTGTCTATTAAAACACATTGATCGATATGCTGATTGTTCGACACACAAATACTGAGTCCTGCTAAATGCCTCTTGGTTTGCTTCCAATTAATAATGCAGCACATTGATGCCTTTAATGGGTAATTAGTCAGCACATTCGCCGTGTGTAGATGCAGAGCAGATTGAGTCAGCTGTGATTTTGCACAGAAGGTTATTTATTACTTCATGTCAAAGCTGCTACAGATTTTCAAAAAGCCGTAACATTTGAACACTGCAGCTACAAAACTGTGTTCAGATGGAGTGAAACCCTCCTGGAAGATGGAGGGAGATCTGATGAGACCTTCCTCAACGATGGAGTGGACGTCACCAAAGACAGATGTTTGGTTTCACAAAAGACCAGAGGACAGAAGCCTTTCTAGACATCACAGCAAACCAAAAAGAGACTTTTCTCTTACTTTCTTTCTTTCTTTTTCTTTTTTTCAATTTTGGAGCTTTGAGAAGAATCCATAAACCCGAAGGACATTCATCTCTTTCAATGCGCCAGATGAGTTGGGTCCATGAAATGCAGTCTGAAGTATGGAAATCATCAAAAACCTCCACAGCTTCAGTGATCTTCATGTTCAGATTGAACAGAATGAAGATTTTCTGTTTATTTCCACTGATAAATGTTTGTTCCTGAGAGGCTGAAACTTGACAAATCACCTGAAACAAAGACCAGGTGAACAGTTTAAAGGTAAGCTTCGTTAAACCGCAGGTTACCATGGAAACAACACCGATTATTTAAGAAAAAAAACTTACTGTGATGAGCTTATGGGTTCATTTGACCACAAACATCATACAGCTTCAGATGCTGACTGTACAAGTTGGCATATTAACATTTGCTCGTTACTGATGAACATGAAGTGCAGCTGAGAGGCCGATGGAAACGTCGTTAGTTTTGCGAGTAGAAGTCATAAACTAGCACAAGTAATCTGGTTTTGCACAACAAGGACACTAAAAATAAATGAAGGAGTATAGAATTTGTTTTTCTCGTCATCAGTGCAAGAAAACCTAATGAGCAAATTTGTCCCTATGCTTTTTATACCCCGGTTGTATTGATCAGTGTGCACGACTGTGGGGATTTATTTTAAGCATATTTCAGTATGAAAAAGGATTCGTTCTTTGCATTTTGACGTAAACACACATACATTTATGAAGCAGCAAAGAAAACAAAACGAGGGGCAGCGAGCATCTTAGAATCTGTTTTACAAGCTAATTAAAGACGTGATCTGTGCGGCGCTCAACTTATCAGTCAGACCTGTTTCATTTTCTGTGTCATTAACTCTGCGTACAGAGGAACAGGTTTTTTCTTTTGTTTTATTTTTAACTTTAGATATGTGGACTTCTCTTCAAGACGAGATACTTTGAAAACCAAACAAAACTAGTCATGCCTGCAATGCATTCTGGTCATTTCCTGCCACTGTGATCTCTCTGAGTTTCCCATTATGAAATTTTCCATCTGCGTCAGACAAACATCAGTCTAAAATAAATTGCTCCACTAAAAGTTCCCCTTTGCTGCTCTTGATTCTGAGAAAATGAAACCAGATTCCTGAAGCTCGGCGTTGACGTTTCAGAGTCGATGAAACGGTTTCCATGAAATCCAGCTCTGCTGCTGTGGATGTTTGTGAGCTTTTTTTCCCGCTGAAGTCCAGCTGAGCAGTGAGTCATGAGACATCAGAGGTGAAGCGAGCACATCACGGGCCTTGACAATGCCTCTTTGTACCGCCTGTCTTTGATGTCTTTCACCGTCTGCCTCTTTGAGAGTCCTGCGCAGCGAGCTGTGGAAACGCTGCCTGGAAACCAACTGTGTTTGCACCGTTTTTTTTTGTTCTCGGGGTTAAAGACCAAATAATGGAGCCGTGTAGACACCTGCTGCTCGTCATCATTTTCCTGTCATTGCCATAATTTATGTTGGACGATAACAGCAGGACAGACAAAGGACAGACAACAGAGAGGCATAGGAGCCATTTATCTAAAAAGCGTCTGTTATGGGTTTAGAGGTGGATGAATGACAGAGAGTCAAACACAAAGCAGCCAAACTCTGAACTGTAGGAACTGTAAAAACTGTAAAAACATGTCAACAATTAGGACAAGTTCTTATAATTATTTTAAAAACCTTGCAATAAAGCTTTTTCTCCTGTTATAAGCACAGTGATCATCTTTTCATGCATAAACCTGCAGTGACTGCAAATTTCTATGAAATGTAGTGAGGTCAAACTTTTGAAAGACTGCAGAGGTAGAAATACGATACGATACGATACGATACGATACGATACGATATACTTTATTGTCCCCATAGGGAAATTTGTTTTGGACTCGTATGCT
>JAQMCX010000013.1:1341184-1377846 GCA_029814765.1 Acanthurus leucopareius
TAAATTTGAAAAAAAAAGTTGAAACGAAATAGAAACTAATACTAATGCAAAAATCCAAAACTATTATAACCTTGGTTTGCTCTCGATGCAGCATTATAAGCAAGGCTGGATGAACCTGTTGAGAGCGTCCATTTTAATGCATTAGGCTCATCTGATGTTTAATATGACTGCAAAACACCACTTCATTTTAGCGTTAACCTGCCCTGACCCCATCCCTGGTGACTGCTGTCCTCAAAAACAAGCTCTTTTATATAATACAGCTTAGATATCAGGCTTAACTATCAAGTTTTCAGTTTGTCTTTATCTCTTTGCTTCCTCAAGATAACCAAGTTAGGAAGAATCCTGCAGAAAACTGAGAAAAAGATCAAGAAAACATGCAACTACCAACCAGCCGAGCACACATTCCCTCCTGTGGCTGAAACGGCTGTTGAATCAACCTGATGTGTGAGTGTAACGATGGCTGCATCTGTGAAGTGACCGTGTGTGTGTGTGAGTGTGTGTGAGTGTGTGTGATAGAGCAAATTGCTTTTAGTCGTCTCTCCCCGGTGTGGGTGAAGCGACGGTGCAGGCCAGACCACACAGATGACCGTATGCACATAAACACACAGATATACGAAGGGTTAAGAGCCGGAGAACCACACATCCATTATGGAGATCAGCCTGCAGAGGCTGCAGGTGTCCAGACACAGAGCCCATTACATGATTAAGAGGAGTTAAGATGCTGCACAGGTGTGTGTGTGTGTGTGTGTGTGTGTGTGTGAGTGTGCGTGTGTGTGTGGTTGGGGGTGGGGGATATAAGTAAGGCTGCCTTTCTGAACACATTTCAGACAAAGGACCAGTTAATTGGTGATGGCTGCAGCAGCTGGAGGCGAAAGTCACATCCTCACTTTGAGAGGAGCTGCTTCTTGTGTCGCTGGTCGAGGTCGGGTTTCACTCATCGTCAGGGTTGGGATGAGTCGGCAGGAAATGAATATATGTCAGTTTAATTTCCCCAAAAAGTGACTTATGTAAGTCTTTGTGTGTGTGTGTGTGTGTGTGTGTGTGTGTGTGTGTGAGTGTGTGTGAGCAGAGCACAGGTTTCTTCTGCAGGACAGAGCTCTCGTCGAGCTTTCGGATGAATAAATCCGTGACCATCCAATTTAGACTGTGGGGAAAGTGTGCATCGATCCGGGCCTGGACTTTTCCACACATGGTGATAACTTTCCCAGAAAAAAAAAGAAAAACACACACACATCAGTCTCTGCACTGTAGCTCTAACAGCTCCTACAGCACATTTTAATGCATTAACACACTCAGTTTTTAATAAATCTCTTAGTTCTTCTTCGTTGTTTTCGCTGCCTGATGGCTGCAGACTCGTGTCGGGCTCTTTTCCCTCTGAGGAGAAATGAAACTGCAGCTTCTGATCCTCTTTATGTGAGTGTTCGAACTAAACCTGCAGAGAATTCGAGCTGCACTGAATCAATGGAGACACAGCGGACACAAACACACTCAGATTTGCTGAAGGTGGCAACGACTGAAAACCAGCGAATAAATTCACACTTTTCTCACGTGCAGTGACGAGAGGAAAGAGTTCAGAACGACCCTGAGATTCCTCCATCACACACACACATTACAGTCACTTGCTAGTATCATCTGTACTGTAGTTACATGTGCAGGTCCTGTTTTAAGTAAACCAACACTGTAAGTCTCAGAGAGTCTCTGTTTTATTATCTTCAGACCTAAAATATACATAACAGATTTTTTTGCTGCCATCAAAACACCTTCACCAGTTATTTTTTTATCCTTTCAAACTCCAGAAAGAGTCTGTGAAAGAGCTGCAGGTGTTAATGGAGTGATGTTGCTGCAGACTTTTCCTGGTTGCTGTTATTTATTCAGATTTGATGATGATAAAACTCAAATGACCTTTTTTTTTTTGGCCACTTTTACACTCGATGCGATTAAGAGATGAGAGGAACTACAGAAGACGGATGGAAAGAAGAGGACTTACTGGACTGAAAGGAAGAGATTGACTGAACTTCAGAGAGGAGAAAATCATCTGTGCAGAGATTCGGTTTGAGATGCTCCACATATCTGCCGGAGTCATGACAGCGAAATGCTTCCTCGCCATCAAACCTCATATAAACTCTTATCACTCTGGAGCTCTGACATTAAAAACACCTCTGGAGGAAACAGTCGCCCCGTGTAGCTCCGTGTTTACGAGCCTGTCGGCGCCGTACGTCTTACATGTTGATCACCGTCAGAGTGTCAGAAAAATCGATCTCAGTCGGAGGCTCCCAAAGTCATCCGTCCTTCCTCACGCTCACCGGTGCGTTTTACAATCTGCCGCAATGGTCTGCAACATGGATCAGGTCCATCACTGGGTTTAACTCAGTGTGCTGCACCACGGCCGAGTAACCGTCATCTGATGTCTTCTGCTTCACCAGAACAACAGAGAGGTGTGATGAAAGCTGCCACACATGGCCTCTTCAGGGGAAAAACCTAAACCAGAGGAGGAAACTTGACTCAAAGCGTGATCAATTCTCTAAAACCACAAAAAATATATTTTTTTATACATTTCTTTATATTGAAGTTCCTCTACAGACTTTTGTTGAATCTCTTCGTACCTTGGCTGAGATGTAACTCTGCAGCTTTGTCTTCATATAGTTTGGGATCTTTATTGTCTCCACCTTTATTTTCACCCACATGAGACAGTAAATAAAAAACACATCGGGGGCAACATGAACAGGACGAGTGTCACATATATCTGAAGTGTTAGCGAGCGTCTTCACTCCACTGATCACATTTCAGCTCAGCGGACGCAGGTGGCAGGTGGGCCGACATCCAGACCTGGACATGATGGGATTATCATCACAAAAGCTAAAAAAACATAAATGTTTTTGTCAAGAGCAAACCTGACGACAAATATCTGAAGCGTCTGAGCAAAGACACGACGTCTGATGTTTGTCTCCTGATAAACTTCCACAAACAGCTGTGATTTATGTCCGTTTTCCCCGGAAAACACTGAAACAGATCAGACGTGTCGTCATCTTTTGCAGTCGCAGTCAGCAGGTGAGCTCCTGTGCCGAGTCTCATATCAGTGTGTTAGATAATAAATAAAACACATGGAGACTTTGTGTTCTCTCCTTCTGTCCGGCAGCTCCAGCAGCTTGTTGTCCTTGAGTTTCGATGCCTCCTGCATCTTCACCACAATCTGCTCAGAAGATGAGCTTCATTTATCTTTTTAAGTGGGAGAAACACGCTGAGATGTTTTTGCAGCTCGTAACAAACCACAACCTTCTACCCCCCCCCCCAAAAACAAACTTGCGTGCAACATTTCCAAACCAATTAAAGACATAATTAATGAAACCCAGCACCTGTAGTGCCGGAGCAATCACCAGAGAGGGGACAGTGAAAAATGTAGCAATCAAATTAATCAGGCAAAAGGCACAGGCCAATTACTCACAAACCATCTCGAGTGTGGCGCCGCGCTCGGAGAACAGGTGATAGTTATCATTAAATTAGAGGGAGATCAGCGGCGTGGGCCGTTTCATCATGGGGGAACCTTGATGAACCGCGAGGCCGGGCGCCGCATTTGTTTTCGGGCACAGTGGCAGACAAGGCGGCCCATATGCTCGATTGTTTAAGAGGAGAGGTGGAGAGGGGCCGGGATAATGATTAATGAAAATGTGAGCGACTCAGCAACAACAACATATGGTCCTGCATCGGGCCCCTCGTGTACATCCGGAGGATCGGTGGCGGTCCTGCAGACGAGCACACACACGCCGCCTGCACAGGAAGTTGCTGAAATCAGAGAGTTTGAGGGAAATTATTCCCCTCACAGCCCACCGAGGCAGCAGAAGTCACCGGATTTCACCTGAAAAGCACCACATTTGTTAACTAACAACAAACAGAAAACACACACCGGTGTCGCTACAAGGATCCTGACAACTTGATTATTTGTTGTATAAGTTATGTTTCTGTTTTCTTTAGTGTTGGAGCAACTTAATAACTTCATCCCTTGTTCTTAAATCTCCAGTAAAGTCATAGAAACTCTTATTTATCTTGTTTAAGAACTTCAGCAACTTGTTTCATCTTCTCAGAAATACTGATGAAAGAAAAATCCAAAGAGAAAACGACCCTGAACGCATCGAAGCAGTGCGACAGGAGCAGATCCCGAGTGTCACATCTGGATAATAATCCTGTGGAAAGTTCAACATGTTCGTGAACGAGCACAGAAAAGTTCACAACACGTCAGATTTACACAACTTCAGCATTTAGCGCTGATGCAAGGAGGCACATTTTACCAAAACAACATGATCTACAGCAATTAACATGAATACATTAACATTTATTTGGTGCTAAAAGCTTAATGTTCATTACTGCAAAATATATAAATAAATGTATGAAATAAAACAAACTGCTCTGCGTGCACTGAACTTGATTGAAGCTTGAATTGTGATGGAAAATAAATGGCGGCAGGCTCCTCCTGAGCGGGCTGAAGACAAAGACGTGTGCTGGAGGATGAATAACGTGGTGAATTTCAATCGAGTGTGGCCGCGGTCGAGCCGAGCGCGAGCGCCGGAGCTGCTGTCCGAGCCGCTGATTAGTCTGGACGTGCAATACAGGTCGGCTGAATGGAAACAGCTCTGATGGACTCTGAGTAATAAACCATGATGACCTCCTGATAATCCACACACACTGTAGCTCAGAGTCAATAAGGAGCAGCCAATGGATGGAGAGCTGCCCGTTCACCTGCTTCAGCCATGTAAACTGTAAAATCAGCAACAAAAGTAGACGTCAGAAGGCCAGATGTTCCTTTAATACAAAGTACAATCATCTAAACATAGAAAAATATGCTCATCACTTGAGATTGGGGTTATTTCTGCATGAAAATCTGCATTGAGGGCGTTTCCTCAATCCAGAACTCAATCCTGAGAAAACCGCCTCACACAGGTGTGTAATCAGGTGATGCAGTGATGCTAATGAACTGTGCTGTTGCAGAAGATGCTCTCTTCTTTGGTTGCAATAAAACAAAACTTCAAATTAATGCTAATTTGCAAACACATCGCTAACAACTTTAAAGTTACTTTATGTCCAGCAGACATATTAAATGCATTTTCTTCCAAAAACTGCACAGATTGTTTGTATATATGATTTAAAACTTGCATTATTTACATCGATAGCAGTGTTTTTCTTGCATATTTCTGTGCATCATATCATCTATGTGCTTGTGAGTTGCACTCAAATCCTGGAAACCTGCTTGAAACGACACTGCTGCCTCCAGATGAGACACGTTTCCACCACAGTGAGCAGTGTGTTTTATTTTTCTGTGCACACACACACACACGTTTTCACACATGAAATAAAGTTTTTGCACAAACTTAAATCATTTTGCATAAAGCTGTAGGAAGCAGGCGTCGTCCCCCCATCAGGCAGAAAGGGGGGGGGCAGGGTTCATCCTCACATCTCCAATCAACCGCGGCCACAAGGCTGCTTTAATCCACCAAATATCTTGGTGGATTAAAGCGTTTAATCCGTGCTTGCAGGTGCTCATCAGAGTGGGTTTTCCACTGTTTGTCATGCAACATCATTTGCTCAGAATGTTTTAAATATGTTTCACACAGCTTCCAGTTTTTTTTCGTTGGAATCGCATCCATGTGACAAACTTGTGGGAGACCAGGTTTCAGCGCGGCGTCGGACCGTCGACCGGTGTGTGTGTGTGTTTTCTCGCAGCGGTGAGGGTTAGTTTTATGTCACAGTTTGACTCGTGATGTTCACCAAAGTCAGCTGCTCCACACTGATACCAAAACGACCGAATTCAGGCACCAAGTGGTTTCCATTTGGTTTGGATTAGTTTCTTATCTGAACTGTACAGATGGATACTACAGTGCAGACACATTCAAATTTTTGTCCTTTTCTGATTCATGAGGTTCTCAGAATTGGCCCAGCTTGGACACCAGAGACACACAATCCCATTATACTGAGTCGCTGATTGTGAACTACATTTGGAAACGCAACTAATTCTGCTTTTTTTTTTTCTTTTCTATTTTCTCCTCCAACATCTCGACAGGATTAGAAACAAACACATCATTAAATCAGCCATGTTCGACTGTCTTCTTCATTATGAAACTCGGTTTGATGCCAACATATTTCATTAAAAGAAAACATGGGACCGTCAGGGGCCCCCGAGTCCCCACGGCACCGAAATACGACGCTAATCACAGACACAGTGCACGCCGAGCCCGAGGAAAGGCGCTCGCCGCTTCAGGAGCGTTTTCAAAGAATACCATTAAAAAATAATAATTGATGAAGTTGGCTCTGAGCAAAGGCACTAAGCGCTTTAAAAGCCTTCCGTCGTCTTACAATACAATTTCCAAATCAATATTTCATTAACTGGATAGAGGTGCAATGTTCCTTGTTAATAAAGAAGGTTTGGCTCAGCGCGGAGGTAACGTTTAGCTTTAGTAAATTTCAGGCAGGGAGGCGAGCTATTATGTTCCACCTGGCCTTCACACACACACACACACACACACACACACACACACACACAGGTTTAGTGTATTATTTGCACACAACACACACACACACACGCACAGAGGCTGGTCCTCTCTTGATTGTTTCTGTGTTTATGGGCCGTTTTATGGCCACAGAGCCTTGGATCTCCAGCGTCGCCGGCCATCAGGTGACTTTACCTGCAACAACAGAGAGAAACAAGCGTGAGCTCCTTAAATTCAGCTGACGGAGTGCAGCCGTCATGCTAACAATGCTATAAACACAGAGTGAAACTCACGACGCAATTAGCTGTGAGAGGCCACATCGGTCACATTTAAGGAGCTTGTTTGGGTTCAAATGGAGTTGGATTCATTTATGATTAGTTAGAATATTCAACTCTGATTGGTTGAATAATGGATGCATAATTTTAACTTAAACATACATTTTGTTTATCTCTTTCTGCTCAAATGTTGGTTTGGAAATGAATACTAGAGTTTGTGATGTGACGGTGTTAAAGGCGAGGATGTTCTCTCTGTCTGTGTCTGCAGTAATCTGCTGCTCATCTCTGCAGTGTTGTCTGTGTGGTGTCCAATGCATGATGATGGAAATGATCTCATAATGTAATTTAATTAAAAAAAGGACCAATGATCAGCTGAAGTTAACTACAATCCTGCATGCACAGACTTAAAAAAGGTCAATAAACAGTAAAGATAAGCAATTTGCAATCTGTCATACTGTGAAATTCCCAATGAAACGAGCAGCCAATGAGTTGCAGATTCTTCTCCACAGATAGAAAGACTGTTCAGAGTTACACATTAAACATTTGCAAATAGTTTTTACCAAACAGACACATTTATTTATAATAAGCAACATAGAAAAACTATGTACAGCGTGATTCCTGAGATACTGAATCTGTTTGGATTTAAATACACAAAGAAGTGAACAGGCGGTCGCATGCTGAGCCGGAGCAGGAATGATGCTCTGATCAGAAAAATAAAAACATATCAAACACTTTGTTAGACGACAACATGATTTTGATCATTATGGATCTTCAGAGGATTCAAAGCAGGAAAAAATCTGGTTGCACAGCTCAGTTTCTTTGTGTGTGTGTGTGTGTGTGTGTGTGGATGTCTGGGTGGATGGTGAACATAAAAACTGCAGGACCTTCACAGGAAACCAGGTCGACCTCCGTCCGTGGTTACGTTTCAGGCGACTGAGGGTCTTCGGTTTATTAAAAGTTGTTGTGCACACCACTCTTCTTATCTACATGTATATATATATTAAACAGTATATAATTTGGAGCTGAACTAGATGATGCTGCAGAGCTTTAAAGAAGACAAAGAACCTGTAAAATGACTCAAACTTCTCTTTAATAAAATTTAATTCAAAAGCAGAAAACTCACAACAAAGAGAAACGAAGTTTCAGGAGCTGATTTGGGAAAATTTGCTCTAAACTTGTTTGTTTGTCACATTTCTCTCTCTGTGTGTTTGTCGCTTTGCAGAAGCAGTTTACTTTGATTCGGCTTTGGTTGGATTGGAGAGGAGAGGAGTCGCTGTGGGCTTCTGGCGTCAATGCAAATGCACTGGTGCTTGTCATTCAGCGCCGCGTGCCTGGACGTTTGATTAACTATTGCACAGCTGAAATGAAATATATCTGAATGCACAGGGACAATATCAGATTTACAGAAAGTCAATTTTACTGTAACAGTCTTTAATAGCAGTCTTTTTCTCGGTCGGCTGCGTGTCGTCTCTGCACGCCGCGGCTCTGCGCTGACAGCTGCAGCCTGCGTGACAAATTGAAATACAGAAATTCATCTTGATGAATGAGGAGACACGCGGCGCTCACATCCAGCAGGACTGTGTCAGATTGATTTCTGTATCTGTGGGTCTCCGGTTTCAAGTGGAAGTGATCCGTTTTGGAGGATTGTGCAGACATGTTCGGAGGAGTCGTCCTCTGCGTCCGCTGAATCGTGACGCGCTTCGAGCTGCTGCTGAAGCCTGCGGAGTGAAACGTGAAGCTGGAGGATTCAGACGTGAGGCAACAGTGACACCCAGTGCAGCTGACATGCAGGAGCACCTCCATCACCACGCAGGATGATGCATGGAGGATCACAATGCATGAGAGATCTTCATGGAAACAACCAATAACATTAAAACCATCATTCATCAGTTATATCAGTGTTTTCAAATTTGAGGATTATGTCTCAATAATAGAAGAGTGCAGAGCCTGTAAACAAGAAGCTGATTACATTTCTATCACCTCCATCTCCTCAAAATAATAATAATAGTAATAATTATAATACAAAATGCAACTTACAGCCTGTTTCAGGAGCCTTAAGTTCTGTTCTTGTGACTGTCAAAGAATCAAACTGATTTCTTAACAGTGATAATGAAGCTTCATCATCTCGACTCTCATGTATCTTCTCTCAGCATCTCTCCTCTCTGAGCTTCATTTGAGTTTTCATGAAGATCATCATCACTTGGATTGTGACTCACAGCCACAATGAACATTTTTAATCCTGATTCATTGAGTCAAAGGTGAATGAGGTGCAGCATAAAATGCAGAAACTCTGGTATCTTGGCCATTTTTTCATGTCCAGAACTGGAGATAAAAGCACCTGAAATATTTTGCACCAGGTTCATCACTGAGAACAGGAAGAGGAGCCCTGACGTTAAGAAGAAGCTTTAATAGAAGAGTTTAGGTGGTTCAGTTAATGTTCTAGATGAATCCAACGAGAAGGAGACCATCAGGAGAAACCCAGAACACACTGAGGAGAGTGTGTTTGGCCACTTAGATCCCAAAATGTTCCCAGAGCCATTTGTCTCTTTGCTGACAGGAATCTGACAGACAGAAGATCAAGATGACTTATTTGTGAGAGGAGCCAGAAGATGTGGACGAGCAGAAGACATGTTTGTATCTAAGAGCTTCTGCAACATTGTTTTCATCAGAGGAATCAGGTTCAGTGTCAAAATGTTTTTGTGACTTTATGAATCAGATGTTCAGAGCTGAGAGAGAAGATGTGGTTCAAATGTCTTTTTTCAGGCTTTTTATTCACTTTCTGTGTTCATCATGAAGTGGAGACTGTGCAAAGGTTTTCCTCTGTTGTTCTTCTAGCAAGACAGTGAGGTTTTTCTCCATCTTCAAGTGTGTTTATTCATATTAAACCTTCAGTCTTCTGCAGCCCAGTTCAGATACTGTAGCTTCTGTTAATGCAGAAAACCACAGCTGCATCACTAAGAGGTCAAATTTAAACTCTAACAGCCTCATTTCAACCCTTCATGGGTAGTTTTGAGATCTGAAAGGTCAGAAATATTTGGTCGGAGTGTCTTCTGTGTTGAAGAGTCTGCTGAGGAGCCTCACACTTATTCCCAAACACAAATCACAAAAGTATTGAACTGCAACAAGAACAGACAAGCACTTTTGTTTCTGCTGCTTACTGCCTTTCTTTGTTTTTTTAGAAAGAAAAAAAACAGATGTGTCTCTGTCAGAGAGATAAAGACTTTTAGGTTTTTTCAGGGGAGAAAGTGGAGAGTGTGGCTGTTTTTGGAGGCTTTCCAGAGAACTAACAAAGTGTTTTGTGACTGGATTTGTTTCTCAAGGGCGAAGCGTCCAGCGCCGGCCAGCGGGCAGCCTGCGCCGCGGTGATTGTGCCCAAGATTTCATTTGGGACCTAACACCATTTTGCGGCTGTCGTTCTCTGCGCACCGTCACCACGGAGAGCCACAAAGAGAGAGAGAGGGAAAAAATGGAGAAGTTAAAAGGAAATGAATAACGCCCTGAGGCACTCCCTGCACAACTGGCCTCTGAATTCTATTTGTTTCTCAATCTGAGGCTCCGCTGTGCCGCCCGGCCCGCTGACCGACAACCGGCATTAAAACCCAATGAAAGGAAGCGTCATGACATCCCACTCTCTCATTCAGGTGTGTGCATGTGTGAGTGTCGGAGAAAACACTCGTGTATTGAATGTTTTCAATGCACAATTTCACCCGTCATGAATAATAAAGACCACAGCATTGAAATCATCCCTGTGGTTCGTCTCCGCTGCTGGTTGCATGTTTTCTTGTTTTTTGTTGCTTGATGAGCTCACGCGCCGAATGAGGCGATACATAATTCACTCCATGTAAGTGCTGAGCTCCACCGTGGCGTCCCTGTGGATGGAGGCGGCGGGGGGGGCAGCAGAGTTGGATGGAAGCTTAGTTTCTTATTTTTTTGATCATTTATTCATGTGACTTCTCATGAAAACCACACGGGAGAAAACTGTTTCACTACACCAGCGACGGTTGACACAACACAGCTGGATTGTGGGAATGATGTGTGTGTGGTGCTTATGTAAGGAGTGTGTTGATTTAATCTTTATTTTTTTGCCATTTTGACGTTTGTTGCACAGACAATGAAGATTCTTACAAGGAGAGAGAGAGAGGGATGCGTCTAACAGCAAAGGTCACCGGCTAACATCAGTCATGTGGCGTGCATGAGAACAACTCGGCTTCACTGACATAAAAATTACAGGTTTCTCAGAAATATTACAACCAACAGTTAACAAGGTGCTTTGTTGTGGAGAAATCCTTCTTCTGTGGTTTTAAAACAGTGAAGTGATGAAGCAGTGTGCAGCTGTGCAGGTGGGGGCGCTGTGGGTGGTTGATCTCTGCAGGTTGTATTTGTGATGCACGACTGAAACTCTGCAAAGATGGAAGTTAAAGCAGCAAACATGCAAAAGAGAAACATGAGAGCACGTCTGTGTGGTCAGCAACTATCAACAGGGTGAAAATCCTGCAGAGAGGATCTGTGTCAACATCACCGTCATGTGAAATAAACGGAGATTCAAGTTTTTCAGAGAAGGAAAGACTCTTGATTCCTCTGCATTAAAAAAGTCGGGTTGTGAAAGAGTTTTTCCAGCTAAAACAGGCATGATGGGAGTTTTAGATCAATCAGGTTGGAGCCAGTCGTGGACCCCCCCCGTCTCACCTGCCCCCAGGTTCGTCTCAGCTACACTCTGGTTGCAAAAGTGTGAATCCTCCAACACACACACACACACACACAAACATGAGGGGACGTTCTCACATCCATTAATCAGCAGTTTTGCCGCTTCAGCAGCTCGACTCTCAGAAACACGCTCCATCCGACAGGAAGTCCAGATGGACCACGAGCCTCTCAGGTTTATTGGCCGAAGCTTTGCCAAACATTTTTCAGTTCGGTCCTGGTCTGCTTGTGTGTGTGTGTGTGTGTGTGTGTGTAGCCGCCGGGCGGAGGCAGTCATCTGAACAACGACGACTAATTAGTGTAGATGTTACACGAGTTGCATCTGTGTGCATGATTACAGTTGGCAGGAGGGGACGAAGTGTGTGGAAAACAACAGTCAGTGCAGCATTTTGCTGTTTTTTTGTTTTGTTTTTGTTTGTTTGTTTGTTTGTTTGTCTGCAGTAGAAACACTTTTCTCAGGGTCCCTGAATGCATCGTTGCTCAGTTTACTGACTTCTTGGATCCATTCAAACACCTGATTACTTTCAGTGTATTTAAAGGAACACAAGTAGAACATTTGGTGGATTTTCTCCAAAGGTTCTTCTGCCACCTTCACGCTGAAGAAACAGCTGTTGTGTAGAAAACAACTTCACCATCACTCCGAAATCATTTGTTTATCTCCAAAAGGTCACTTTAAGTCATCGTTATTGTGTCCATGAGTTTGTTTCTTTAAGATTTTCAGTCTCTTGTATAAAATGTTGACATTTCCAACCATTTCACAAGCAATTTGTACATTTTATACAGTATTAAAAAGTGTGTGTGGATTCCTGCTGATAAATAACAATAACTTATATTTATCAAAACAATGATTAAAATGTTTATTACCAAAGTATTCTTGAATTGACTCAGAAATAATGTTTTCATCAACAGAAACGAGTCACAGATTTATTCCAATCTTGATCACAATTATTGAAAGAAATGACTGTTTTTAATCAGTTCTAAATAATCAATATTTCACCAAATGCTGTCTTGATGTTTCTGTTTGTGCTCATAAAAGGTGGAGGAAGTTAACGAGTTAAGACGGGCAGGTAGTGAAAGTTTAGAGCAGAGAGAGAGAGACGGAAGAAAAAAAAAGGATGAAGCCTTTTGCTCTTTTCAGAAGTCGGTGCTGCTTTGTGCCGTGGGACCGAGGCAGCTTCCAACCTGAGATTGAGGGCACTTGTCTGCTGAAATTGGGGCCAGCAGATGGCATTTTATTTGAAAACACACTCAAAGCTGCTCAGAGCTGACAAGGGCTTTGGAGGGACGCGGTGACAGGCGGATACATGAGCTGGATCAGTCACATCAGGAGCAGGAAACTAAAGGCCAATTAGGAACAGCAGAGACCGCAGCTCTGGGCCGCGACGACGCTGAGATACAGTGACCTTTAGAAAAAAACAATTCTCCAAAAAGGACATTGTTCTCATGTCTCCTCTGCAGTTTGTTCCTCTAAGGATGTTTCCTCCCCCTCTAAACTCAGTTTATTGGCAGGGCAACAGATAATAAGGGGGACCAGAAGGGTGCAGAATTCAAAACAGAATAACAAACAGATGAGGACATGAAAGTCTCCACGTTAAGCGAATAAATAACATTCTGCAGAAGCTTTTGATAAGAAAGCAAGGACAACATGAAAGTATTAGAAGAAAAATTAAATGAATAATTAAAATGTCAGGCCTTTCATCAGAGCTGCACAACATCAGCTTTCCTCTACCTGATTATCACGGCCTAAGGGATTCTCAATATTAAAATTATTGAGATATTTATAGAAAAAATTGAAAAAATGTTGTGAGTGACATTCCTTTCTAATTGTGAATTTTCACACCTGGCAACTGAATAAAAATGTAAAACAGACTAAAAACAGGCTTCACACTCTGTCTGAAGTAGTTATCACTTAGTTCAAACCTGCATTCACGGCTGCAGTCAACATCATCAAATGAAACAGTAAAAGCTTCACATTTCTTATTACAAATCATTCAATTCTTTATTTACATTCTTCAGGTTACACACACACACACACTAACACACACACACACACACAGACTGTACAGAGATGTTCTGCAGATGTTCTACAGGCTGTGGATGATGGTTCGGTTCTTGAGGCTCTGGACGTACTCTTTGGCCTGGTCAAAGCTCGTCTTCTCCACCGGTTTGGGTGGTGGACCCTCCACCAGCTTGACAAAGTAGTGACAGTAGACTTTGTCCATGATGCCGAACATCCCTCGGCCGTGGTAACGGATCCGCTTCAGGTACTTTCCTTTGCCGGAGTAGGACTCAGCTGCAGGAGGGGAGACAGGAAGGGACGAGTTAAAGGAGGGAAAAACAGAGAGAGAGAAAGAGAAGGTAAGAATGACTTTAACGTCGTCATCACAACATGTGATATTTATCTGTTCAGCAGCAAAAAGACTGTTTTGTGCCAAACAAACTTACCTACATACAGGTTGGATTTGTACTCTACATTGTGGTTTTTGACAGCCATTTCCTGAGCTTCCAGAAGAACCTGAAGGAGAAAACACACACAGAGCTTTGACTTACTAAACAATCAAAATAATTTGGGAATAAATAACAACTCAATTAATGAAACATGTGCAGTGACAATGGGAAAAAATGAATTCTATGTCCAGCAGCTGAAGGGAAAACAGGCAGCTTCAAACCTCTTTCATGATCTTCGCTCCTTTCTTGTCGTTGAACTGCAGCTGTGCAATGGCCTCATCGATGCTCATCCCTTTGATCTGTGAGGGAGAACACACACATGGAAACAACAAACTTAACCTTTTATTTTACAGCTGTGAAGGACAGCAGGGTGCTGCACTGTCTGAGGCAGCAGCTTCTGAACAGCCGCACTGTGCTACGACTGCATGGTGGGACTTCCACATATGAACGAATAATACCAAAACATTTACACAACTCTGATCAGGCCTGTCAGCACCAGGTAAAGGGAAAACCTGGGCTGTGGATCTCACCATTTTGGCCAGGTACCACATCTTGTCTTTGCTGTATTTTATCTGCCTCCTGCTGTGATGAATCTCCTAAAATTAGAGACACCAAAATGTTTAAATGTTATTTTTTTGCAACTTCTGCTCTATTTAAAGGAGAAAAATAAAGGATTACTCATCTTACTCTAACATATATACATATATGTTTAACATTGGGGTTTGAAATCCAAAGAAACTTATTAGTCAAACACTCTTCAAGGACTTTAAATCCTTTAACTAACTCAGTTTAGTGCAGACGATCAGTCTACACTTCATGATAAAAACAAGCAAAATGACTCACCGCTGGTCTTCGGGGCTCATCTGGCAGCTGAGGTGGATAAACCTTCAGGTTCCTCTTCTCCCAGTCCTTTGACTGCAGTGATGTGCTGGTATGGAGACATGAGAGCTGCTGGTGACCTCCACCCAGAACCTGTAACCTGCACAGATGGTTAGAAGAAGCAGAACAAAATACATTTAACTGCATGTGTGTGTGTGGCACACCAGCTCAGAGTCATAAATGCAGAGAAGCGCATTTTCAACAGGTCATTCAATATGATGGCTCCTCCTTTACAATCAAATACTCATCTCATCCTGCTCTCTATCTATGCTAAGTTCTGCTCTCTGGAAGAAGGTATAAAGGATCTATGGGTCTCTTCCTACGCCTAAAACATACCAAAAGCAAATAATGGCTCTGGTCATTCAGTCATTAAAGTGAATGAAACCTTAAGTTACAATCTGAAGCCCACAATCCTCCCAACACCAGAGTGAATGCGAGCCATAGCATTTTCGTTTTTAACTCGGAATATCCTAAAATTCAGTGAACATGATTAATAAATGCATTTTTGACATTATGATTAAGATAAAATAAGAGAACCTGCACGAGCAAATAGATGGAAACCACTTATGTGCACAGTGGTTTACAACAAGAAGCGACATCATTCACATGTAACGCTGTCACACTGAGCTAGCTCGGTAATTTATAACGTAACTTACTTAAAATATTATTTTTAATCTTTATGTTCTATAAAATAACTGTTAATATGATGATATTGTCTTATTTTGATCTAAACCAGTCCACATTCATTTGTCCTTCTGGATCTGCAGACAGTGACAGCGTTAGCTAAGTAACAGTCCCTAACATCAATGTACTTACCTTGACTGTAACACCCCAGATATGTTCCTAATGAAAGCGAATCCTAAAAAAACAAATATTTATCCGTAAAAATAACACCAGTATATAAAGATAACGTCAGATAAAAGCAAATTTGAGGATAAACTGGCTGCATTTCTCTTACCACGTCCTGTCATTGTAGTCGCCATGTTGCATTTTTACGACACTACCGTCTTCGTTTTACGGCAGTAATGTTTACAGTATGAATGTAGAAATTTACTTAATTATTTGCCGCTTCACTGCATTATTAACACACTAAATTTTGTAGGAGCGTATATATTTTACATTTTAATAACATTAATGTAAATATAGGCTTTTGTTAAAAAGCGACTTGACATAGTTTGACCCGACAAAGATCCCGTAGTCGACACCGGCATGATTTACGACACCACGCTGGCCGTACGGCAGTTGATGTAGTCGCTACGACAGTGCAGGTAACATGTGAGAAGTTCGGTTTTGTTAAATTAGACTTTATTAGAAAAAAACGGTTGATTTCAAACAGCTCGAGGCGTCATGCACGAGCGGTCGCTTCCCGCCTCTCCGAACTGGTACTGTTCCCGCTGCAGTGACGTCAACAGCGGCGGTTTGCTGGGCGTTGGAGCCAAAAACATCATCTATTTGATTGACGTGTGTTCATCCTCCTGCAGGGTTGTAGGTGAGTCTGCTGTCAGTGCTGGACACTGTGTTCACACAGAGTTTATTAAAGTAGTCTGCCTTTAGCTTAATGAAGGCTAAGTGTTATGTTTTACGATGTTAGAGGTCCTTTTTTACCCAAATCAAGGTGATCAGATGATCTCAGGTGTGATGATTACAGCTCTCAGGTTGGTGACATGAAAACTACGTTGCCGGAATTGTTAGCTAGCTAATTTTTCAGTCAGTTACAGAAAAACAGATTATTTTTTTAGCCCAAATATCTTCTCAATTTTAAATCCAGGTTACATTAATAGCAACCCTTTACGGTGATCTATTGAGCTCTTAAACGAATCAATACTCACGAGATTAGCCCTGAATTTAGCATCTAATAATCTACATGACAACCTTTTTTTTTAACATGATCATAAATATCAGTCATAAGTCAACCAAAAACATTCCAGTCCTTCTCTGATTTATATTAAAATCTGATTATCTTTAGGTTTTAGGTTGTTTGTCAAACAAAACAAGCTAACTGATGATGTTTTAAAGGAGGAACTGAGGAATTGTTGGATATTTTTTTATGTTTTCAGACAACAATTGATTAGCTTAAGATGAATCCCCCAAAACACTGGATCCTAAATCCCCATAACACAACTTAAATCATGCTTTATTAGGCCTGCACAACTTCACACACCTGGTTTGAAACTTAAGCCTCCTGTTGTAACATCAAAAAATAGTCAACAGGTAAATTGATGAAGAAAATAATTGTAGGGCTGTTGATGATTCTGGTAATTAGTCGTAAATAACCCTTCTTATATTTTATTTTATCACAACCCTGGTTCTATAATCATCATTATTTGTGTTATTTATATATTTTTTGACCGGTTATCCACCTGTGTGCTCCGCCTCTCTCCCGCTGTGTTTCTCAGGTGAGCTCGTGGGCCATAAAGACCTGGTGACGAGCTTCTCGTTCTGTCAGCATGCTGGACTGAGTCACATCTGCGTCAGCTCCTCCAGCGACGGGACCGTTCGCTTCTGGGACTCAGACAGCAGGACTCTTCTGAAGGAACATGCAGCTCACCAGGTGAGTGTTTACCTGCCTTTTGCAGATGCAGAGAGACGAGCCTCCAGCTTCACCGTCACATATTTTGGTTTTCACGTCTCTGCGCCGTCACGGTGAGGAAAAGTTCACCATCTGAGCTCGTCCGGATGTGGAGGACAGTCGTCTCCCTGCAGGAGGACGAACAGCACAGATTTCTCCAGCTGGCCTCTGAGCCACTTTTCTTAAAAAAATCCAGCGACTCCCTCGAGGACATTTTTTAAAACAGTTGTCAAGGTTATGGAGGGCAGAGCTTATTTACCTTCCATTATTTGCTTCAAAGCAGGCCTTCAAGGGACGATGTTTCTGTGCCTTGATCTGGAGAAATAAAAGCCACCGACTGACAAGACGGCTAAGCTTCATCTCAGAGGAGAAATTCAGACCCCAAATTAATCTGAAAATCTTTCCATAAATAAGCCCGACAGTGTCTGAGGATTAGTGGCATTAAACAATCAGATATACTTTAAATTAAAAAAAACAGAGTGCTTTTACTTTTTACTTTCATTCTTTTTAAATCGTACAAGCACATTTCATTCAAACACGACCTTTATATGCTTCTGTTGGGGTTTTTTAGACAAGTCATTAAAGATTTCTATCACATCTTAATGTTTTTTCTTGTTTAATTCATCTGTTTTGTCTCTCTTAGTGTAAAATCACATTAAAAATAATCCCTAAACTTGTTTCTCTCACACACTCAGACTCCTGTTGCAGCCGTGCACTGGTCTCCGGTGGATAACAACCTGGTGGTGTCGGGGGATGAGAAGGGCGTCGTGGTTTGTCACTGGCATCACACAGGAGACACCGCCAGCTTCTTCCCGGAGCCGCGCTCCATCTTCTGCCTCAGCTGCTCCCCTCACACCTGGAGCTCCGTGGCTGTGGGGTAAGAAGACCAGACCGACGACGATTACAACACTTAACATGGTTTCATTCACACAGAGGCCAGAAATTCAAATCTGAACCAAAGTAAATGCTGGTTTCAGTGGGTTCGGTTTGATTCTTGTCGTGTTTTATTTGGTGAAAACTCAGGATGAAAATTAATTTTTATAATCCCTCATTTTGATAAGAACTGCCAGTGTTTGTACATATTTTTATTTGTTGTCTTAATTCTTATCTTCAGCACCAAACAATACTCAAAGCTATGCTAATGCAATTTTAAAATCCTTGTTTTTATTCTTATAAACTGCACAGATTTATACACTGGAGATATAAATATAAACTCTTCCCTGACCCTTTTTCAGTGTTTACAGAGGACCTGAAAAGTTTTTTTTTTAAATAGGCGTCTAAAGATTCCTGTTTTAGTGACAAAGTTTTTAAAATTTATCCAAATTTAACCTTCAGCAGCGTCACCAAAGCAGAATGTGCTCAGTGATTTTTCTTGCTGTCTTTATCGGGTTTAAGGTACAAAGACGGGATGATCGTTCTGATCGATGTGAGTAAAAAAGGGGAGGTGATGCACCGTCTCCGTGGACACGACGATGAGATCCACTCTCTGGCCTGGTCGCCGCTGGCTGGCGAGGACGCCCTCTACAGCAGACTTCAGGACAGTGAAGGTATCACAGGCACTTCCTGCTTTTGGTGAACATTTTCTGAGTGCAGCAGCAGCTTTTTTCCTTATTAAATATGAGTAAAAATATATAGATTGTATGTGCATGGATTTTTTTTCCCCATTAAATAGGAACGAACGCAGGACCTGCAGGAGATGAGAAGGGCTGCTATCTTGCATCAGGCAGCAGAGACCAGACAGTGAGGATCTGGAGCTCAGCGAAGGGAAAAGGTTCGACGCCCATCACTGATTTTTGGATTCAAGCTGCAAATATAAGTTGATTATCTTGTGTGTGTGTGTAAACTTCTGTATCTCCTGTCCTCCTGCAGGTGTGATGACGCTGAAGCTGCCGTACGTGAAGAAACGAGGCTCAGCAGTCGACCCCGGGGTCAAAGAGAGACTCTGGCTCCATGTCCACTGGCCGAAGGGACGGCAGACTCAACTTGTGTCCAGCTGTTTCAGGTACACACACGTCGTTTCAGTCTGAACGTCAGGAGATGAGACGTGGGAACGAGAGAGCTCATGATTCAGTCAGCAGCCCGTTTCACTGTGTGTTTGTTTCATGTTTGTCTGCTGGGATCTGGATGTCTGTTTGTCGAGTGACCTGACTGAAACTAAATGACTTAGAGTTTTGCATTGTGAGTGTGAAGTGGCTTGTTTGTTTGCTGTGAACAGGAGTGAGCATGTATGACCGTATGTACCATAACTAGTGGAAACTATGAAAATGAGCCATGCTAGAGAAAAAAAAAGTCTGAATAGAGACATTATTTAGCTACAGCTGCTTAGTTACTGTGCTTATTTGCATTTGTGCGTGTGTGTGTGTTTGTGTGTGTGTTTGTGTGCCTGTGTAGCGGTGAGTTGCTGATGTGGGACCTGACCCGGTCGGGGAAGCAGAGGTGGACTCTGTTCGGGACGTCTTCAGAGGGTCAGAATCACAGCAGGATCGTCTTCAACATGAGCTCCGTCCGCCTGCAGGACGACAGGCAGCTGCTCATCAGCACCTCCATGGACAGAGAGGTGAGTCACCGTTCTTTAAATCATGGAAAACTCTCCTTTTTTGTTTTGAAAACCTTTTATCTTTAGTTTTTAACCTGACAGCTGTTTAGAGAAGTGGAGTTCTAGTGAATAAGAGCAATTGGCTTTGTGTTTCTCAGATTAAATGCTGGGACCTGGACTCCCTGGACTGCTGCTGGACTCTGCCCACCCTGGGCGGTTTTGTCTACTCCCTGACCTTCTCCCGTGTGGGTGCGGGGTGTCTGGCGTTGGGCGTCGGCGACAACATGATCCGGGTGTGGAACACGCTGACCACCCAGAACCAGTACGACACCAGGACCTTCTGGCAGGGCATCAAGTCCAAGGTCACGGCGGTAGGATGCTTCGCTTTAATTAGATTCTGTTCAAAGCTTTAGTTTTTTCACCTGCGTCGACTTCTGCAGGATGTAACAAAGCCTGGAGCCAAATTGTTTTGGGAGCAGTAATTCCCAGCTCTGCTCTTGTGTCCGACCCGAAACGAATGCAGAAAACAGAATAATAATTGTGTTTCATACAGTGTGATGTTGGACGGGGACTTTTCTGAGATTGTTTTAGAGACAAAGACAGAGAAGACATTTTTCTGCTGTCTAAATATCTGCTTTTTAATAAAAACCCTCTGCTGAGCTGCTGATAAAACCACACACACTCGTATCAGCCGGTCACAGCTGAACAATTCAGGAGGGACGTTTGTAGACTTTCGATGACTCAGCTGAGATTTATCAGCTCAAACATCTTTTTTTTTCACTAAAATCTTCAAACTCCCGTCATGACTGAAGTTTGTGACGGCGGCTAATGATGTCAGGCATCAAGTGAAGCATTAACATCTGTGAGGACGAGGATCAGTTTGAAGCGTCCACCATTATTCATTTGAAAAAAACTCTTTGGTTGCAGCACTTGAGATAAGATGAAGTGCATTAATAAAGCTGTTGGTCCTCTGCAGCTGGCGTGGCACCCGGAGAAAGAAGGATCTCTGTCTTTTGGAACAGATGATGGGAAAGTTGGTATCTACGACGTCTTCTCGAACAAGTAAGATCCATTATTTAAAGTTTGTTTATCCTTTGAATGTCTAAAGTCAGGTTATATTGTAGTTTCTGGTACTTAATCATAACAGTGAACACATAAACCTTTTCTTTAGTGTCAGACCATCAAGTTTTTGAGCTCACTGCAGTTTCTTAATGTCAAACTGAAGTTCAATTCCTTTTTTTGCTGCTTTTTTGCTGAATTTTGAGAACAATATCTGGACTCAAGCGTGGATTCATGCAACAAAGTTAAAGTTAATCACTTTCTTTTAAGAACAGTATAAGAATTTACAGATTTTTAACAAGTTTCAGTGTGGAAAGATGTTTATTAATAAAAATATGGGATAGCAAAGTTCAAACCAAACCAGCTGTCAAACATGTAACATGTGAATAATGTTTCTTAAAAAAAGGAAATGTTTTGTGGAATGAAGTGAGTTTTACACATTTTCCAGACTCCAATATTTCCCACAATGCAGTTTTCTGACAGTAAACTTGTGGGCCTGTAGATTCTTCTCATAACCTCCTCATGATCCCTCAGCGTCGTTTTCCTGCAGCTTCTCACGTCAGCTGTTCCTGACTCGGCGTTTCTTCTGCTTCATGTTCTCCCAGGCCTCCTCAGATATCGAGCTCCTACCACAGAAAGACGGTGTACACGCTGGCCTGGGGGCCCCCGGTCCCCCCGATGTCATTTGGTAAGTTTCCTAAAGCACTTTGAGAAAGTGCTGCAGTCTGCTGCGAACGCTCTGACCCAGCAGAAAACGCTGGCAGCAGGGCGCCGGAAAGCAGCGAGTCAGCGCAAAGCCCCAACATCTCTGCACGTCCTTTTTGTAATCAACTCTGTAATTGAGTGAGCTGAGAAAACACTTACTGCTCACCTCCTCGCACCTCCTCGCACCTCCTCACCTCAGCTGCTCGCGGGGAAATCAAGGCGGAGGAAGTTAATTTCTGCAGCTGTTGGCAGATGACGTTTGATCAGAGGATCAGTCGCAGCTTCGGAGCAGTAAACGTAATTGTAGCCGTGCAAACAATCTGCTGGTGGCTCCCAAACCAACAAAAGGAGCCACTAACGTGTTTACTCGCAGCCTTCTGCATGAATTCTCATTGGTTCAGACCGTCAGAGTGATTTACAGTAGGTGCACAAAGGAAATTAAGACCAGCTGCTTCCTCCGTCTCTGGATACCTGAAGACCCTCTGCTGTAACTCTCGTTTTTGTTCTTTACAGTTAAAACTCTGCGTTCTGAGTGAGCACAAATACAGGCAGATCAGGCATTTAAAGCCTCCAGCTTTTACAATAAAATGAGCTGAGATACAAAAATACAGGAGACATCTGCAGTTTCTTTATGTATATATTCAGGGTTTTGATGAGTCTGAGTCTCTTTGATGAAGCTGGAGGGTAAAAAATTAATTATTTGTCATAAAAAACAAAAGCAAAATAAGAAGAAGGTTGTAAACAAGTTTTCATGTCAGTATTTAAATGAAGTGCTTGTTTGAACATTTGTAATGTTTTGGAAATGTTTTGTTTTGTGTTTAACAAAATAAAAACTTTCATTAGCTGCTGGAAAAAAAAGGTTTTTCAAGCTCATCATCAACCAGCCGCCATGAAACCTTTTACAGTTTCTGTCTTCTGTGTGATGTTCAGGTGCAGCGGGAGGAAAGCAGACTTACAGCCTGTACAGCTGCGCCGGCGAAGGCGTCATCCTGCAGCACGACCCGTGGAAGCTGAGCGGCGAGGCGTGTGATATCGACAAGCTGATCAGAGACACCAACAACATCAGGGTGAGAGCGATGATGATGATGGCTGTTGTTATGTTGGTACATGTGCAAAAGATCTCAAACTGGATTCATGATCTTAAAACGTCTTGTTCTAAATATGATGAAACTTGCAGAAAACATCCATACAGACTTACACACACTTTTCAGAAAGCTTTTAGTGAGCCAGGAGCAGCTGTCAGACACAGTTAAACCAGAAAACACAGCTCCAGGTTGAGAACAAAATGAGGGAAATTCACAGTGGAAGCTCTCAGACTTCAGGTTCTCACTGTCAGAGCTCTAATCGAGCAGATTCTGTGCGCGTCGCCCGCGGCTGCGACAGGTTGCTTCATGTTTGCTGCTGAATGTAAATGGAGGTGATTTGAATAGGTTATGAAGGTGAGCTCTGCTTCCCCGCAGCACAAGCTGTCTCCGCACACCGACCTCAGCTGGAAGCCAGATGGGAAAGTGGTTGCCATCGGCAACGAGGACGGGTGAGTGAACGTCCGGGCCTGACCCGTCTCGTGACGGACCGTCAGCCTGTGGAGTCCTGTGACGGACCAACTGTCCACTGACGGCGTGCAGACTTCAGGCTGCAGAGTAACAGATCTGGTTCTGTGTGAACTGTTGAACTCACGTTCTCAGTTTATGATGATGAGCTCTTTCACATCCAGAACCAGACAGTCTGTTCATGAGAGAGTGAAACTATTAGTTGTTGTAAATTCTCATATTGTTAAATTTGTAATAGAGAGAAGAAAAACTCAGTAATTCAGTAAAAACTTGCGTCCCCTCCCCTCGTCTGACCACCTGCTCCCTGCTGCAGGTCCATCGATGTGTATCAGGCTCCCAGCCTGAAGCAGCTGTGCAGCATCCAGCAGCACCACAAGATCATCAACGCGTTGCGGTGGCATCCTGACCACAGCTCTCCACCGGAGCTGCACAGCCTGCTGGCCTCAGGCTCCAGCAACGCCATCGTCTACGTGCACGACCTCCGCTCCGTCATAGGTGGGCAGAGACTTTAAACATGGTTGATTATTCAGTCTCTTCAAGAAATTTTTCCAACAAAGCCCACATTTTCCTTATTTTAAAAAAAAAAAAACTTGAGTATTTTACAACTAAAATTAACAAATTACAAGAGTAATTATTTATTCAGTATCATAAAATTAAATAATATTAAATTAAGAGTTTATGTGCAGAATATTTAGACCTAAAATATGACTTTTTTGCAAACTTTGTGGTGTTTTTGCACAGAGAATCCTCCAGAGAGCGCCGTTGTGATGACGGAGCCTCACCGCAGGCTCTGTGGCCACACGGCTAAAATCACCGGCATGGCCTGGAGTCCACACCACGACGGCCGGCTGGTCACCGTCTCATATGACGGCACGGCGCAGGTCACTGATATTACATGAAGCTCTTTCCGAACATTGTTTTTGTGAAAGTGTGACATAAACAAAGTTGGAGTGATTATTATTTTTGTGTGTTTCAGGTGTGGGATGTGCTGCAGGAGGCGGCCGTCTCTAACTACCGCGGTCACATCGGTTACGTGCTGTGTGTGGACTGGTCACCTGTCGACCCGGATGTGATCTGGACCGGAGGAAAAGACTTCACCCTGCAGGAGTGGAGAGTCTCCAAACAAGAGTTTACGAAGCCCCCGAAAGGTGAGACTCTGCCTCTGCAGCCCCGTGGAAACTTGCAGAACTCTGCTTTTGCCTCGAGGTAAAACCAGCAGATTGTAACGCTCAAATGTTTGTCCTCTCAGGGAAAAAGATGGTCGACCTGAAGGAGAAGACGAAGGTCAACGCCAAGCAGAAGAAGAAGAACAAGAAGGCGTCAGGAGGAGCTGGAGGAGCTGCAGCGTTTGAGATGAACGGAGAGGCAGTTATTGGTGGACAGACGGTGGAGATGGGGAAGCAGCTGTCTGAAGAGGAGGAAGATGAAACCAGCTCAACAAACAGTTCTTTACCTCCATCAGGTAAGAAAGAAATGTTTTCATAGATTTGAAAAAAACTGAGAGTGCTTTGACTTTTTGAATGTAAAAACATTTCAAAACCTTTTTTTTCAGCAACTTTAGAGAAAGAAAGGAAACCCTCTGCTCCTGTAAAGAGCAAAGACAAACCAGGTAGGAACTTTTAATTTGTGAAACATCTTAAGCTCAGTGCGTTTTTGAATTAACTGCTTGGATGTTTGTGTGCATCAGTCTGAGTTTGTCTGTGTGTCTCCAGATTTGAACTTACTGAAGAAGAAGAAGCCTCGCTCCATGCTGCCCATCAGCACGTCCATGGACCACCGGCCCAGAGAGGATCTGCTGCAGGACTGCATCAGTCTGGCCTCTGTCAGACACTGTGACGGTGAGACCGAAGGTTTGCTTCAGGTTATTAATGCACACTGTGATCATAAAGCAGAGAAAGACAATTTTAACAGCAATGAGTCAGAATAATCAAGTAACTTTGGAGGACAGGTTACTGTCAGGATGGAAGATGCTAATGTTAGCATAGCTTCGTGGTCAGGGGCTGGAAAACTGCTGCAGGACCTGAGGTTAAGGTCAAAGTAATCTCAGTTTGGGATTAGGAGACTGTTAACTTTTGAATTTCTGCAGCTTCGCCTCTCAGTTTCTGAGGAACAGAGTAGAATAACCATGAAAAAGTGCTGTTTCCTGCAGCACGTTGTAGTTGCTGTGCGTCACCTTGCCTGAAGTAAAGACTGTTATGAACCCAAGATGCTCAAAGAGAGAAGAGAAAAATAAATATCAGATAAAGAATATGAGTCAGTTTTTTTTTATGACAGCTTAAGTCTGAACATTAGAGGCAGCTCAGATGCAGAGAGTCAGTTCAGCACGAAAGGAAAAAGTTATTACAATAAAAAACTTTATTCTCCAACCGGACAAAAACAAACGGCAGAACTTTTTGCCAAACAGTAAAACCACGTTAACGACCCTCCGCTCTCCTAAATAGGACTTAAAAGCAAATGTCACACAGGCTACCTTGTGTATTGAAATGTGCATGTGTGTGGTTTTCAGCGCCCCCTGCAGGCTGTGTCCCAGGCCGTGGAGATCACATCCACCTGGGCCTCTTCTCTGACAGACAGGCTCTGCACCGCATGTTTGAGGCAGAAGGTAGGACGTCTTTATCGGCTCTCCTTGTATTTCTTGTTCACTCTCAGTATAGAACAGTTAATAAAAGTTGTTCTTCATCTTCAGAGATTCTTTTTGTGACATTTAATCTGTTAATCTGCCCGTTTTGTTGTAGATATGGTATTATCAGAGGCCCAAAGATACAATACTATCACCATTCTTAAGTCATAATGTGAGTTTTAAAATTTTTTGGATAGTGTTGCAATAAAATGCAGTTTGTGGCTCTTTGTGATAGAAATCTATTTTTTGCAATGATCAGAGTGCAGGAATCTCTCACTTCTTTACCCGATGGAAATCTGTAATATGAGCTGCAGGAATGAGGAGGTTTAGGAGATGACAGAAGTCTCAGACAGAAGCATTTATTGCAAATCTCAATGCATCAAGGAGACAGGAACAATGACGTTGCTAATCTGAGGTTACTCTTTTGTGGAAGGAATATTTAAACTGTAAACTCCCCTCAGAACCAAACCACATGTCCACATGAGGTTTAAATCTAAACTTCACTGTATGATTCTTATCTAACTCACATTAAACTCTACTGACACTCTGAGTGTCCCTGAATGTCTCCCACTGCTTTGACTTATCTTTTTGCACATTTACTACGTCTAAGAGGCTCATCTGCTGGCCTTGGTTGCTATGGTGACAGTTGATGGGGAGAGACACTCTGAGGAGCCCCGGGGATTTTTATGAGATATATATTATGATCAGGGGACTGTGTGACCTGTGATTCACTGTAGCAAAGCTTAACTGAGGAGAGATCGTGAGGAGTGATTCCTGAGGGAGAAGAAACCTGAAAGGAAAAAACTCCTGAGGAAGAAGAGACCAAGAGGAAGAGATTTCCTCATGTCATTTAACCTGTTTCTCCCTTTTTATACAGAGTCCAAACAGGTCTTAATGGAGTTCATTCATTTGTTTTGTCCGTGACATTGTTTTGGTTCTTCTCTCTTGTTCTTCAGAGGAAGGTCATGTGGAGGCAGGTCACTACGACTCTGTTGTGTACCTGCGGCTGTGGAGCGGAGACCTGGAGGGGGCGCTGCAGCTCGCCACAGACAGAGGAGAGCTGAACGACCACCTGCTCTCCATCGCTCCCATGGGTAGAGACTGGAGTTATTTTTCATCTTTTTCCTGAAACAGTTTCAAGTGTTGCTCCTCAGATGTTCACATGAACGTAGTTTTATATAAAGACCCTTTTTCCATTTTAAAAAATGACAACAGCCTTCTGTCTTATGAGGAAAACTCGGCTGAATGAACCTGAGATATCAAACATAGAATCAGTAGATGTAGATGTGTTATGTTAACATCAGGAAGCTTCTACTTCTTGCAGTCACACCTGTGTGTTTCCTCCTGCAGCCGGGTTCCAGGTCTGGAGCCGGACAGTGGAGGCCTTCGTGAAGCAGCTGTGTCTGCAGGAGCAGTACCTGAAGGCAGCGTCACACCTGCTGTCCGTCAACAAGCTGTACGAGGCCATCGACCTGCTGCGCTCACACAAACTCTACAGGTTCACTTCGTCCTTCAGACACCTCGACATGCCTCTTGTTTTCAGTGTCATCAGGTTGATGTTTAACAGCAGGTGTGTGTGTGTGTGTGTGTGTGTGTGGCAGGGAGGCCGTAGCTCTGGTCAAAGCCAGGCTGCCACCCGACGAGCCCGTCCTCAAGGAGCTGTACACCTGCTGGGCTGCTGTGCTGGAGAAGGACGGACATTTCTCTGCTGCTGCTAAATGGTGAGAACTGAAAGTGTTTATGGAAATGTTGAATCTGTTTCAGAGACAAATTCTCCAGGTTTACTGTTTCCTGTTTGTGCTGCCTTGTCTTCAGTTACCTGGCTGCTGGGGCCAGTTTCGATGCTGCTAAGGTCATCTCCAGGAAGAATGACATCTCCTCCCTGAGGACGGCGGCCAGTGTAGCGAGGATCTCCGGGGAGGCGACTCTGGCTGCGTCGCTGGCGCTGCGATGTGCTAAAGACCTGGCTGCTGCTCTGGACTGGACCGGAGCCCAGGAGGTCCTGAGCTCACAGGAGAGCCTACTGGTCAGTGGTGGAAAACGTCATGGACACAGAGAAACATCTTCTCCTTGCAGAAAACTTAAGTTGGACTTTATTACACTGTCATAAAATGTGACCTTCACTGTCCTGCAGGTCCACAGGCTGCACCTCTGTGCTGCAGAGCTGCTGACTGCCACGCTGACGGACTCTCAGGTTGCATCTCAAACCTGCATGTCCAGTCACTCCTGGACGTCATCGGCTGAGCGTCACATCAGCATCCAGGACCAGGTGAGACACGTGTGGGAGCAGCAGTTTGGGGTTTCCTCGACATCAGCAGGACACCGCAGCGTCGCAGCTCTTCTGCAGGAGCTGAAGTCAGCAGAGAGTCCGACGCCGACCACGAATGTTCCCCTCAAACAGGTGAGAGTCCTTCAGCTGCTTTTTGGATTTTACACAGCAGACAAAGTGACCTTGATCCCTGAGTTTTCCTTGTTGTCTGTCTCTATCGGTGTCTCTCGTGTCCTCAGGTTCTGCTGTACTCGTCCCTCCATCTGACTCGCGCTGTTTTAAACTGGTTACTGGACGATGATGGAGAGCTGGTGAAGGAGCTGTGGAGAGCGGCGGCCTGGTTCAGAGATGCTGGACACCCCAGTGTCTCTGCAGAGCTCTGCAGGCTGCTGTTTCCAGACGGTACATCTGTCTGTCTGTCTGTCTGTCTGTCTGTCTGTCTGTCTGTCTGTCTGTGTATCAGTTACTGACTCCTTTCTTAAGTGATGCAATTCAAATCTGTCTTCATTAATTTCTTTCCTCTTTCGTTTCCTTTCGCTCAGATGACGTCAGTGTTTGTTCAAAGAAACATCCCAAAACGTTTCATCTCACAGACGAAGAAGCCAAAGCTGCTGCCAGCAGTCTGCAGGCTTTCGTCTGTTACCAGCAGCTGTATGAACGCTGGTGGAGCAGCTCAGCACAGACCCAACACAGCTGCCCCCCCCCAGCAGCTGACTCCAGACCTGCACAGGAGACCAGAGAGCGAGTGGTTAACGGGGGTGCATCAGAACCAGAGGACAGCATCCGCCCAGCGACCGGGAAGTTTGATAAACTGCACTTTGATGCATCTCTGCTGCTGTCTGAGCTTCATGCTGCCTGTCAGGTCCATCAGAGGTCAGTGAGAGAGATCCAGGAGCGTCTGGCAGCCATGGTGCTGCAGCACAGCCGAGCCCAGGCAGCAGAGCTCGACTCCGGGGAGAAAGGGGCCGACACACCCACTGAGTCATCAGACAGCCAGGGGTCTGCTGGTGCTGGGCAACGGTGAGATTCTTCTTCTCCACTTTGTGATGTTTGACTTCAAAGATTTATTTTTAAAGACACATGCTGTTGGCTGCATTCCAACAGAATGTCTGATGCTTGATAAACCATTTTTAACATCCATTACGAGTCAGATTTTGACTCAAAAGACTGATGTCTTTGTGCTAATTCCTGCAGTTGTTTCATCCTGAACAGTTTGATGAATTTCCATTAAAGCGTCTGTGTTTTTGTTTCCCATCAGGCCTGAGGACCAGGAGACTCTGCCCTATTTGTCTTCCAAGATGTCAGAACACCAGAAGCATCTGGCCGACCTGCCCGACACTGTCAAGGTACATCAGCCTACACAGCACAAACAGTGTGAGGCTGCAGAGAAGCAGGGCAGCCTGTCATGTGTTTAACCTCTTAGGTGCATTATGGAAGCAGGTAAACAGAGTTTTTAAAGTGGAGAAAGAGAATAGTTTTGGATCAGACGCCCTGAGGTACCAGGACCAGGATTTAAGATTCTAAAGAGTTTAATAACATGTTGTCCATCATCTAGTTTTGAACAAAATGTTGTTTTTCCTTCCTCTAAAATATATGAATTAAGAGGAACATTTACAGGAACAAACTGAAGTTTCTTCCAGTCTGATGTGATATAAAGAAGCACAAACTTCACACTGCAAAACATCTGGATTTTACCTGATCTTCAGTGCAAATCAATCATTCCATGATGGTCTGTTTCCTCTCAGATGTTTCCTCACCCAGACGTCACTGAATGCTGCCTGGTTCTGCTGCACCTCAGCAGGACGTCGCCGTGTGTCTCTGAGTCCCTTCAACAAGAGGCCAAAGATCTGCTTCGAAAATACGCAACAACTCCCTCCATCCTCAAAGCCTGCCAGCGCTTCCTCACATGAATCCGTCATCAGCAGACAGAAAAGATCACTGACGTTGTACAGATTTTTGTTGTTTGTTTGTTTTTTTGAATAATAAACACTTTAATTACAAAATGATGTGAAAACTTCCTGCATCTGATCGAGTCCACATCAGAAAAAACCTCAAGGAGGCTCAAAACTGATTTCTGGCAGAGCTGCAGGCTCTGAAGCTGGAGGAGATTCAGGTCACAGTTCAGTGAGCAGCTTTTGTTGCTCGGTAGGATTCAAATGTTATCAGTCACAGCTGCTGCAGGAGTTTAAATGATCTGAAACATAAATGTTGAACAAGCTGTGTCGGTGCACTGCTGGTGAAAAAGAAAAGGGTCAAATACTTTTATACATTGAAAATACAAAACAATTTAATATACAACTGTTTAAAACAATTTAGAAAGTAAAAACAAGAAATGAACCACAACATCTGTAAACCTGACGGTGGACAGTTTGGTTTGGTGGCTGAATGTACAGAATGACAGTAGTTTGCCCATCGACACGACATGCATAACCAAGCACAGTTACACACTTTGACGCCCACTGTTAAAAGTTTCTGAAAGTGGAAAAGAGCTAAAACATTTTTTTTATTTTCATCAAAATTATACATTTTAATTTACAGGCCCTTCCAACATTAACTTAAAACTGAAATCCCTGCAACAAGAGAAGGTTTTGATGAAGAACAGTCTGAACTGAAGAACTGGACAGTTTATGTCAAGGTTTGGTCTGAAATCACAGTATGATACAGGAGCTGGTCCCATGCTGTTTAAGAAGGGTGTCACTATAACGCTGGAAAAAGGAAAGAAAAAGAGTCCGACATATTTAAAAAAAAACAAAAGTGTTCTGGATATATGGCCATATATTCAGTAAAAGCGACTAAAAGGAAACGAGTGTGCCATCTAAGATCCACTGTCACCATGCGTCCGTTTGCAGTCCCTCCGGAGGAAAACTGACAGAAGTGTGTTTGGTTTCGTCTTGTTCAGGGATCGATGCTCGTGGGAGATGACGGGGGGGAAATCTGCTGGTCGGGTTTTAAAACAAGTGCGCGCTCCACTCGAGGATTCGAGCGCTCAGTCAATGCTTGTTGTTCGTCTCCTCCTGGCCCGAGCTGGAGATGCCGTTCTGGGGTTGGCTGGAGCCCGAGCCCAGGCCGTACAATCTCCCACAATACTTTGCGTCATCGATGTTGTCTTCGAAGAAAAGCTGCACATAAAAAAAAAGAACAATAAGTTGTCTGACTGATATCTTTTATCAATCATAGACAGGCAGTACAAAAAAATAAATCAATAAGATCACCAGTCTTCTCACTGATGGTCACGTTTGCTTGTGTGTATCATCAGTATTGAATTGAGGCTGTTTCATTATCACTTAAAGGTTCCTTATGTTTGCAAAAGCTGGTCAGAACAGCGAAAAACTGAAAATCCATTGCAGGTAATTAACTTCTGAGCAGCTTCAGCATGAAAGTAAAAAGAAAAACCCTCCAGATATTTTTTTTCTTGTGGGACTCTACCTCTTTCATCCTGAAGAACGCCATGCCGGTGAGCAGCGAGTCTGATCCGGCCTGATGCTGCCGCCCGATCCTCTTCAGCTCCAGCTGGTCTGCAACCTCCTGTAGTCCTCCCTGAACAACACACACGATAAAAAACATCTTAATCTTCTGACATTATTTGACAGATTTTATCTCCTAAGTGAGAAGCAAACAAAAAACAGCTGTGGTGATGAACTCTTGAGTGCAGTTAAAGCTGCACGTCAGTCTCCAGTCTACAACACCTTGAGGTTCTTGCAGCTCTTCATCAAGTACTTCACGTCGTAGATTGCAGGAAAAAACAGGTTGAGTATCTGGAAGAAGTCGTGTTCCTCCTCTGGGAGCCTTGCGTCTGTCAGGAGCTTTACCAGGTAGCCAAAGTCGTAGCCGCTGAGAAACACAGAACAGGAGGATTCAGGTTATTGATGAACTGGGTTACACTGAAGTTACTGGACTCTTACTGAAGTCGTAATGTCTCTAAACTCCACTGTCTTTAACCAGGTGTTCAGATTTTTCTGTGCTCCAGTAACTGACAGAGAAGACTAACATCAATCATACCTCTCTTGATGATATAATTGCGTGAAAATTTAAGCCTAACTAGTTTTCTTTCTTAAAAACAAGGAACAGAAAACAGATTCTGTCAAAGTCCCTAAGTTTGATTCACGGCTCTTTGAACTGAGACCAAAGATGCAAACGCTGAATTTGAACAAACAACTGACCTATGAAAGGAGAGCCACTTGACATTTTCACACAGAACCAGTCCGGACGTCATAAGGAGCTCAGCGAAGTAGAGCGTGTCGATTCCCTCTTCTTCATGTTTTTTAAACTGCAGGCCAGAGTTCTGTAGAAGGTCTATGGAGTCCTGTGAGTACATGTCCTCTCTGTGAGGAGAAAAAAACATAAAGAAGGCATTTTAGCTTGTACCAATCATTGCTATAATAACAAAGTGAAACATTAGAAATTGTTCAAAGAGAACAGTCAACTTACGTGAGGTTGAACTTGAAGTTAAACTGCCACGTCGTCGTGCCGGGAGGATAGTCTCCTTCCTCATTCATGAACGTGAGGCCGAGCTGGATGATCTTCAGGAGGTCGACGTTACACCTCAGCAGCTGGTACTGGTAGTCCACTGTGCTGCGAAACTCGCCGATGGGCCGAACAACCACGCCAGGGAATTCAGTGTCCTGATAAAGAATAAAGATATTAACACAAAAATGCACAGTTCAACCCTCCTGAATTGTTATTTCTCAATGTGACAGTCAGTCATCTGCCTAAGTGCACTGAAGTTTTGATATTATCAGGTGTAGAAAAAAAACATTGTTCTTGAAGGATATAAATACTATTTACTTTTACACCAAAAATGTCAAACTCCTCACAAATGGTCAGCGACTTACCATGGCAACATAATTGTAACTTTGAATAATCTGCCGGATTTTCCTCATTTCCTCCTCCACATTGCTCGCCCAGACTTCACAGATTATCTGACTGGAATCTGTAAGTGCGGCTGGCATGTTGGCAGGTCAGGAAGAGAGCTAAAACCCCAACAATCCTGCAGCACTCGTGAAGTGGGTGAAGGGAAGGCAATGCGATGAAGAAAGACAACTCTGTGGGAGGATGAAAATGAGAGGTTCAGGGTAATATCACATAAACATGGGTAAGGATCACAATTAGTACCACTACTGCTGCTACCACTGAAAGCAGTAATAGAAAAAAGATACAACCTCTCACGGTCAGCATCCTTTTAGATTCATAATATCAGTTAATGCAGGTTTGATAGCTTATTAAAAACAGCCAGAATAAAACTTTGTTGGTTTCATTAAACCACGTTAAGCGTGATGCCATGTTTCTTTGTATCACAACCATAAAAACATACTCTGCTGGGGAATAAAACTAACCCTTATAAAGCTTAAATAATCTGGGGGAAACTGTTTTAGGAGGTTTTGATTCAGCTGTTTGCTAATGGTAACTGTAGTAGATGCTGTTAAGAGGTTTTGCCAACATTTAGCCTCTACCTTAATTGATTATTGAAATAGTATTCACTTTATGTAATTAACCTTAAATTCAGAAATTATTTTAGATATAACTTCTTGTCCAGAATTTTATGAAAGATGGCTCTCTTCTGAAATAAACTGTCCGTTTCCATGATAGCGAAATAAATTTACGTAAACTTAATTTAGCTGGCGGTTGTTTATAATATCGAGCTACATAGGTTTACTGATAAAGACCGGAGGAAAAACCACCTGATCTGACAAAATATACATTTAAATAAAAGTCCTAGGAAATACTGAATAGTTTAACAACTCGAGAGACATTGATAACTTACAACTTTGAGGTATTGTTGAAAATTAACCAACGACACTAAAGCGAGGAACTAGCAGCAGTAGCTGAGCGGCTAGCATGAACGGCTAACATTTAGAAGCTAGTCCTCGCGTTAGCACGATAGCTGACAACACCGGAGGAAAGAATAAATGAAATGTCTCTTCTGGTTTACTTTTCAATATGTCATAACAGCTCTGCACATATTAGGCACGATAATGTATTAGTGTAGTAAGAATAAAAGTATAAAAACCAAGGTTTACCTCAGAATTTCCTCGACGTAACCGGTAAAGCTAGCTTAGAGCGCCTCTGTTTTCTTCTTCGTTTAGTCCGTCCTCCTGCTTCTTCTTCTATGTATGTGATGGAGTCGCAATTAGGCGGTAAAGTTGCACACCGCCACCAACTGCATTTTAGATGTAATGACGTAAAATAAGACAAAATAGGCTAAACGGTTTAATTAATTTACTTAAATTTACTCAAAATCTCGACATAATAGAAAAAAGTGATTACAGCGAGTTTAACTGCTTGAAACACTTAATTTTTTTTACTTTACTGAAACTGTGGGGTCAAAACTTAATAAAACACACACAGGCATGTGTATGTGTAACCCCAAAACTTTAATCTTTATCTCTTGACTGACATGTCTGAAGTTAAACTAGTCAACCTAAATCTGTAATTCACACTCACACAAATCACAGATTAGTGTGACAGCACATTTATTTGAAAACCATCTCAAATACCTGAAACACAGAACAGTTTATTGCTTCAAAGAATAACATTTCACACTTTTACACAACACTGAGCTGTTAGCAGTTCAATATCAGAGAATGAAAATGAACCGAAGGTCACAAAGGAAGGCAGTTACAATCATCATGGCAGATAAAAGCTCATTAGTGGATTTATGAACCTCTGAAATTATGCTGAAGTTTCATGCATAATGAATGAATTAGATGAAAATGGGCTGAAAATGATTGAAATTTACAATCCACAGGGTTTTTCTCTCACTGGATCTAAGAAAGTAAATGCAACTACATATTTCTCTAGAGGGACCTGCTCTTCTAGGGAATAAAAGATGCTGCAGATGCAGGGAGGGAAGGGGAATATAAGTTTTGGCAGAATGGGATGTTACAGACTTTTCAAAGAAAATGCTTTTTTCATTTAATGCACTCTTCTGAAAGTAAAAGATGTGAAAGTAAAGACCTGAGCTGTTAAAGTTAAAAGGACTCATTCATAAAGCACCAGAGGGGTTAATCTAAGTCAAGTCTGAGGAATCTCTACTGTAAGTCTACAGAAATTTGCAAGACTTTCATGACTCTGAATGGTAAAATGCTTACAAAGTTTAGAATGCAGAAGATGAAAAAAACATGAACTTCTTCATTATTAATACATTTGTATAATTTCAGCGGCACAATGGGACTAAAACTGCATTTTGTTTTACAACCTCTCACTGCAGAGACCTAATTAGATAAAATAAAAGCTGTGCAGCCACACAAGTCCTACCTGTTTAGATCTAATTCATTTTTAATGTCGCATAACTTCATCAGATCAAAACTTGATACTTCAATGTTTTTACTTTCAAACATTAAATAATTCTGACTGAAGTCAAACTCCGGGTCTTCAGTTCTGAGGTTAAAAAACAGCCAGACAGGATTTGAAAACTGACAGCCACTGAAACATGTGAGAATGTTTTATATTAATGATGACAGAAGATAATCAGAGTTGATTCTGTTGATAAACTAGTAAATATGCAGAACCAGAGGCAAAAGAAAGCACCAGAATCCAGTTGAAAGCACAATAATAAACCCTCTTTTCTTTCCAAACAGCTGTTATTAGATTCACAGGACGGCAGACTAATGACAGCCGGTCTGCTCATGATTTAAGGATGTCAAACACCAAAAGAGCCAGAATTTATTTGTCTGTTGATTTGAAGATGTAACTTCAGGCTGGAACTGAGTTTTCCAGATAAACAGCATCTTAACACTTTGTGTTTGTTTAAGTAAAGATCTTTAGCTGTAACCTTACGCGCTCTTGGATCGGCACTATGCTGCATTTTACAGAGATATGCATAGAAAAATAACATTATCTTCTATATTTATTATGAAACACACTTATTTTTAATGAATTACCACAGGTGTTTCCATCTTATTTGCCTTTTTTAAGTATTCCTCAAAGCAGAATTGAGATTTTTATGTAAAGAGCACAAATGCTGTCAGGAAAAAAAAATAGTGTACATGTTTGAATAAAAGGAAGAACAAGAAGCTGCTTCCTGTTTGACACAGATGCATTTGTTCTCCTCAGCTGGAAGATCCAGACTTTCTCAACACTGTACTTCTATGAGTCCATCTATGAGCTTTACAATTAAAACAGACATTGATGAAAATGTAACACTGTTTGACAAAAAACACACTTCTCCTCTCAGGACTGAAGCTGAATTTGTCCTGAGCTGAGAACATCAGAGGAGGAGCCGACACCGGTTTTCCTTTAGTTTTACAGACGTGTCACTTCTCCTCTGTGACAGAGTCCAGCGTCGGGGGGGGATGGAGAGCTGAGGTGACGTCAGCTGATCACGGCTCCGTGGGTTCGGCTCTCCTCTGGATGTGAGAGATCTCCAGGATGGGCATCAGAAGCTGGAAAGCATCCTGGATGTAGGAGGCGCTGTTGGACGCCTGTGAGGAAGGAGGATTCATTACATGTTAGCATGATGCACACAGTGTAAAATATCTTTCTGAACATTAATATTTCTGTCCATCCATCGCTTTGTATTTTGCAAGATGTTTCAAATAATAATATGCATTTTCCACAAAAATGGATCATTCTTTTC
>JAQMCX010000013.1:1395739-1434279 GCA_029814765.1 Acanthurus leucopareius
CACTGATGGAGCTGCTCTTAATCTCATTGTACATGTGTATAGTGACAATAAAGGCATTCTATTCTATTCTATTCTATATCTATTGATCATTAGTGAGTATAGTATAACTCCCCTCCCAATAAAAACAAACAAACAAACAAAAAAAAACCACAAAGCTGATTGTTTCATAAAGTCCATCCCTCTAACGTTGATTTGCCCCCCGTATCTTTTCCCTCTCACTCTCCTGCAGAGACACACTGAACGAACAGTTAAAACCCTGAACTCAGCGTATTCCAGCAGATTCTTTCCCTTCTTCTTCTGTGGTTTTATTGTGTCCTGATGCCCTCAAAGACAAACTTCACACTGCAATAGATCAGCTAACAAGATCCTGCCCTTGTTGCCGTTTCGCCGGCGGTAACGGCTCCGCGGGCTTCACTTGGCAGGACAGTTAAATTAGATGAGTCGGCCCTCGCCGGCGCTTCGCGGCTCGACTTTGTGGCTGTTGGGTTAAAGATTGTTTCACGGCACAGACTCAGATTTACTGAGTGGCTGACACACTATAAATATGCAATAATGAAACTCATGAAATATTTATTGACCGGCTTCTTCCTCCATCTTTTCCCAGACAGGTGGGATGTGCTGCTCCATGAAATAAGACTGGAAGTCACCGGATGACATTATCGTAATGACTGCGAGTTTCCAGCCCAGCCAGGATTCAAATGGAGGATTTTTAGCTCTTGTTATATTTCTATAAATCAGTCTGTGACAGAAGGCCAAACCTGCAGAGCATATTTAAGATATTTCCAACACCAAACATGGGTTTTATGCACGACAATAACACTCTGTCATATGTAGGTCACAGAAAGCGGTGAGTCCATCATGCAGTGTGTGTTCAGTCTTCACACACAGGACAGGACACACTGCAGACAAGCTTAACATGCAGGAATGTGTGTTAGCATCATCTCCACTGTCGTTTGCATTTAGACTGTTGTTCCAGGATTCAAGGATGCTCAAGGGAGGATATCAGGAAGTTAAGTCTGTGGAATTTTAGGGTCAAGATAAATGACTTTTAACTGTTCCTGTCTGTTAGGATTGTGTGTATTTTAGTTTTTTAAACGCTGCCTCGTTCTCATCTGACCGACATGACGTCAGAGTCTCCACACGATCACCCAACAACTCAGACTCGTCCACTTTTGGACGACTGTCACTCAGGAGGTCACCTTGTTTTATCAGAAGGATGCTGGTTCAATCCCAGACTCCTGCAGTCTGCATGTCGACTGATGCATGAATGTGTGTGTGAGCGGATGAATTTTGAATCGTGCTGTAAATCACTTTAAGTTGTCAAAAGGCCACAAATTCACTGTTTAAACAGTTCGTTCACCATCATGTTGCTCCGTAGACGCTGACCTTCTTCCTCCACTGAAACCAGTCGGTTTGTTGGATCTGAATTGTGAGGAATCTGAAGATAAAGAGCTCAGAAATCAACATGCAGAAAATGTGATTTAATAAAAGTGCTTCAGATGCAGAAAACATCAAGGTGAAGAAGCTGTTTCCTTTTCATCATCGCACGCTCGTGCAACAGGAGCTGTTCTGAAAGTGTTTCTCAGAAAAATGTTTATTCCTCAGAAAGTCCTTGTTGTTTCAGCACAGACATGATGGATTAGAGCGAAAAAACGGAATAAATCAGCGCAGAAATGCAATGAAAACAGATGCTTCCTCAGAGCACATTAGGAATCACTCAATGGTTTGGTGGGTATGAAAATGATGAATCGTATGTTGTGACCTTCACAGTCAGCTGATCTCACGTGTGAGATGAACAAATGTGAACCAATTCATTAGACAGCAGCCTTCAGCATCACCAGAACAAATGGAAGAACGTGTTTGGAAGAACGTGTTAGAGCAACGAAGATTTATTATTATTGAATATCAAGCTTAACCTGCAAAGACAGAATGAGTTTTTTAATCATTTTAAACCTCTGATAGTTTCACTTTGGACAGTAAAACATGTGATTTGCAGGATAAAAACATGCAAAACTGAAAGGTAACGCCGGCTCGTCCTCTGTGAAATCTAAAAAATCCAAACTTTTAATCCTTTTGAGGTTTCATCTTAAGAAAAAAAAGGTAAAACTCTGACTAAAAAATCTGCTCTCCCTTTTCTAATATCAGGACTATTCGGACACACTCATGCAGAGAAGATGGCTGCAGATGAGAAGGATGCGAGTGTCGGGGTTTTTTTAAGATTAAAGGCGAGTGTCCTTGTCTCAGTCAGAGAGCTGCAAGAAAAGCCGTCTCTTCCTCCTGCACACTCGAGACGTCCCACCATTTTAATGCTTCATTTCTCCACCATCCACAGCCTTGGGTTCATTTCTCTGATGTTCTCATTAAGCTCCCCTGAGTGGCTGCTCTTGTACGACATTGACAATTTATGTAACGTCTTATTTCATGTCAAACTGTACTGAAAGAACCTGGGAGGCTTCACTCTGTTAGCGTCACTTCATTCATGTGGCAATAGGCTGAATTAAATCACAGAGAGTCTCGCCGAAAACCAAAACCATCCGCTCGTGCAGAGACACATCAGTCCTCTTTCTTCTCCTCAGATACGACGCTTGTATTTGCTCCCGTTGTGACCTTTATTTTTCACTCCAGGTTCTTCATCTTCATCGGCCTCAGAGCTTCAGCGAAAAATCACACCCTCACAACTCAAATGGATCTTGGCGAGGATGCGTCTCATCTGCCGTAACGGCTTTGTTTTATGGTTTTTCAGTCCCGCAGCTGAAACGGCGCCACAGACAAACGCTGTCAGTGTGAGTGTGTGTGTGTGTGTGTGTGTGTGTGTGTGTGTGTGTTTGCTCATTTGGCAGCGCTTTTTAACATATTGAGATTTTTTCAGAAAAGCTTTTAAACAAGGAGCAATGCCACATGGGAGCAACAGCTTGTGTAAACAAAAATCTTAAGCAAATCCACCCACCCGTAAACGGCATCATCACAGCATCACACACACACACGGATACACACACTCACACACACACACACACACACACACACACACAAAGAGACGCTCACACACATGCACACACACTCTGTTCATTTCCTCTGCCCTCTACCACCTACAGGGAAGAAGAAGAGCTCTCTTCTTCATCAGAACGCTCATATCCCAGCAGCCCTCTGATGGCGTCAGACTCAGGTTCAGATGTCGTTAACACACCACTGAGATGCCGAGATAGTAAAAAGCAATTAAGAGCCTGAATTTGCTTTTCTAATGAAGAGTCGAGACGAGGGGCCGAAGCTGTGCCAAAAGGTGATAAAGGAGCCCAGAGCTGCTTCTCCACGCTGCGACTTTTTAAGGAGTTTTAGAAAAGTTTGCATCAAAATATTGAGATTAAATCTTCTTAGGAGGATTTGGTTGATGCTTCAGATGATCAGGCAGCTGAAAGGTCGTTCAAGGAGCCGCCAGGTTGAAAACTTTCAGCTTTTTTTTTTAAAAAGGAAGATTTTAGAGCTCTGAAAATCCGCCTTAACACACAACAAACCCGACGCACCTTCACACTGGAGGGTTTTTCTTGACTTTTTAAAGTGATGTTTGGTTGAGAAAAAAAAACTCATACAAAAACCCTCTGAATGAATCTGTGCAAATAAAATATTCTGATGTTTGACAGAAGTCAAGCTGCAGTTCAGGTTCAGGGGAAGTCAAAAAGCCATTTGCACAGTTTAGTAAAATGTGCAGTAAATTAACTGAGGTTGAAACACGCTGTAAAGAATGAGATTAAAGCACCACAACACCTGTGAACTGTGATGCTGATAAATGCATTTCTGTGGCTGAGTAACTGTTGGATTAGATGTTAGCAGTAAATGTCTTTGAGCAAAGTTTGAGGACAGTTTAGCAAGAAAAGAGAAAGCATAAGATTCCTCCATGTTATAAGAAAACACACTTTTAAAAAGTCACACTCAGACCCTCCTCAGCTGTCTTTGACCTTCTTCTCAGGATGGAGGTCGTGTCAGTCAGCTGCAAACTCAAATGTCTTCTCTCTTTCGCTTTGTGAAGTCTGACTGTGTGTAGTTACACTTCTCCCCTGTCTTCCAACACCAAAAAAAAAGAGTGAAGAAGTTTAGCATCCCTAAATGAGATGATGATGAAGATATCAGTCAGCTTGCTGTGCAGAGAAACTGCTGAGGGAACCTCATGAAGCTCCCTGCGCTCCCTCGACCTTGAAACTTTAAATGTGCAGGTAGTTTTCCTGTTGATTTTCACCCAGAGGATCTCATAAGCGACGTACTTTCCTTCAGCTGAGAGCGCAGGTGGATATCAAAATGCAAATGAAGGTGTTATCAGTGTGTGTGTGTGTGTGCGCCCTGTGGCGTCTTGGTTTGCTGCAGGCTAAACACTGAAACACACTGAAATTACTGGTCCATTAATTTGATCCTGTAACATTAGTAAATAAACATTTACATGGAGGTTTGAAGTGCGTGACCTGGTGGCGTGCGTGCAGACTGATGGAAGACCGCGCTGTATTTACGCCTCGCGTCAGCACGCACAGTCAAACATTTCTGCTCCAAACATCTGCAAGTCACTCCTGCGTGTTTGCTGCACTTTGTGCTCAAAGTGATGCTGATATGCCAAACAGCCTCCTCTTCCTGTCTGACTCACATACTGATGGGCTGCGTATTGATTTCCTGACCGGACCCGGTTCCTTCTCCTCCCAGTCTGCAAGCGTCCTGAGGAGTCAGTTAATGGTGCGTTACTAACTCCGGCCCAGTCATCCTTTACATGCTGCTCTCACAAGAACCCCTTCACCCACAATATCCATTACTGTCAGCCTGCATGCTAACGGCCGGCCCTGCCCATAACATATTTATGAATGCGGCCTGAGGGAGGCTCGCTCTCTGAATGCTGATGTGATGCTCAGGCGTCACATTTTTATTACTTTTTTTCCCTCCTTTGCTGTTTTTAAGCGACAGCTGCACCGTCCTAAAGCTGACTCACAATATCATTTTTGTACAAACACTTTTTTTATTTTTGCAAAATGCAAAACACGCCAGTCCACGTTTTTTTGGGGGGTTTTTTTTCTCCAAAAGTTTAACCTCAGGAGCAAAGCATCAGTCAAAGCATGATGGGAATCCTAACAGGTAGAGAAAACATCCCACCGGCAGGATCTGTCTGTTTGTCTGAACCCAATTAAAGAGAGATGGATTTTTTTGGTAAACGGATCCGGAAAGTGTTGAGTCGTATTTTCTTGCAGCTTCAGGAAAAAGTACTTCTGACCTTCTGCAAACTGTTTCTCCCTGATATTTCCCTTCTATCAGTGGTTTGTGGCTTTTATTTTTGAATAATCTGCCCTGATGAGGAATCATGTCGAACAGCAGGAGAAGCTCAGGATGTGTTCAAACTTTGTGCAAAACCACAAACAACAGAACTGACATTAACATTAAAATGCATTCAGGTCAAATATGAGACTTTTTCATTTATTTCACAAAACTCAATTCTGTAAAAACTATTAAAACTGTTTATTTCTGGTGTTAAAATGTAAAAAAAGTGTGTTTTCTTTCTATAAAAGAGAGACTCAGATCAGAAACTGTGGTTGGGGATTTTCTCAGTTCTTCAGCAGAGTTCCAGAGGTTTTGTGTTCACCTGACTCTTGATGAAAGTGGTGCTAATCATGGTTGAGTTGGAACTAAATGACTCCTCAAAGAGCCATTTTACAGTGTTTTGTTCGCGTCAACATTATTAAAAATGGCTGTAATGAAGTTCTGTAACCGACAGCTTGTCTTTAAAAAAAGCTGTCACTTTTCTGCTGATCAAAGCGCTGCAGGTCTTTCTCATTGTTTGGCTCCGACTTGATCAAGAGTGTGAAATCTGCTTTGATCAGAGTGTGTGGCTTCTCCTTTTTGATCCTCACCTGATGTGTTCATTCAAACAGCCATCGGACAGAGCGGCACTCTGAACATGGACGTGATCTTTTGAAGTCATACGTTTCTTTTTTCCACGGTTATGAACACAAACATTTTACAAGCAGAACCTGTCATCATGACCTTCTTACAGGTCTTTTAATATGTGATATTGTGAGTTTTTGAGCCACAAATGGGATCAAAGTTTGCATCCAAAACTTGAGTCATGCAAACTTAAGAAGAACTATCATAAAAACTGCAGTGACATCTGGAGGATTTCATGCACTTGAGCTCTGAGCAGCACCTGCAGGAAGACATATGGCCTGCTAGCTTTTGTTTACTCCGGCGCCATATGTGCTGAGGAGCGCACGCGGCGCTCAACGCTCATATTTACACACACATACTAATGTGTGGACGCACACAGTCGCTCCACCGCGATGCACAAACAACAAACATATAACATCCACTCCTACACACGACGACACGCGTCAGCTCACACGGTTTATGACATTTAAAAAAAACAAAAAGAAGGAGGACAGTTATGTTTTCATCACCCATAAATGAATCAACAGGAGAGGAGAAGAAAGCTGGATGCTGCTGAGAGACGTGATGGATGGCAGAGGATGGATGGAGGCAGGATGGAGGCAGGATGGAGGCAGAGAGGCTCCAGAGATCCAGACGACGGGCTGCAGGTTTTCCTCTCACTCTTTCCTCTCTGGATGCTGCCTGACAGCCGACTCCTGCCTCTTGCAGGGAGGCCTTTCCCTCATTAATTAAGGATTAACCACTTGAACTTTTGAACTACAGGAAGTCTTAGAAGTTTTTTTAATGATTCACGTTCTGTGCCACTGTGGCTTAATGTCATTTAAGAAAGGGAGAGAGCCAAGTGCAAGATACAAAGACACAGAGTGGAGAAGCAAACCAAAGCTTCATTCTCAACCAGCAAACCTCCACATTTAACTACAGAGTCAACAAGTCTGCAGAGTGAAAAGCAGAAAACCTCCGTCTCCGTCTTCGTCACTGCTCTTTGCACCGTCTTCATCTCGCTTCCTGTCTTCCTGTGAGCTGCTGCATGTGATCATGTTCAGGAGTTAGTGTAATTTTTTCTGTTTGTACCAATTTATTATCCAACATACTTAAGTTTTATCTGCCTTTTTATAACAATTGTCACTTTATTTTTGCAAAATGGGGAAGAAATGAACATCAGCCAGACGAGGATTCACTTCAGCTTCCATTTGATTACCAATAAAAAAATGTTGTTTTCAGTTTCAGACTAAAACTTCACAAAGCAACAGTGAATTAATCAGGACAGTTTGTCCCATCAACCAAGTTTCTCACATCTGTTGTCCAGACAGCTCTGGTTTTTATCTCGGCCTCGTTTTGTACTGTAGGAAAAAAAAAAACAAAGACATGACTTCATCCATAAATTCATTTTCTTTTGTGTTTTGTCTCTGTGAAGTTCGTGCAAATACAGAATTAAAAAACTCATCAGACTTGAGGGGAGATGTGCCCAAAGCTGCAGTGGAACTGTTAACAAAAAAAAAAAGAAAAAGACCACGTTCTGCTTTAACAAACCTCCAAACGTTTTTTAGTATAATTGCCTGAGAATGCTAATGAACACTTCTCTCCACAAACCCGCAGACAAAACCACAGTTTTTACTGTTTGAGCCGCAGCAGACTCAAATCAGAAGCTCATTTAATGAAAAGCAGCGAGCATTCAACGAACCACGAGCATGAAACGGATTATTCGCCAGTTTATACGTCACATATAACCTGTATTCAATCACTACCTTTACCTGCTTTATGCTTACGGTCTCAGACATGACTCTAATTAGTTCATCCCATCCACTTCCATTATTACCATCCTCACTAAACAGATGGTGGATGTAGTGAGGAAGAAAAGAACGAGGTTTTCCGGGGACGACCGGATCCCTTTGTGAATTCCTCTTAATGAGGCGCCAGGCTGCAGAGGAGTTCACCCCTGATGGAGCGAAGACGGCGGTGAAGGGTAAAAATAACTGTGGATGACTTCTGGCAACTAAAGACATTTATCTTTGGAAGTGATCTTCATTTTCGGAGCCGGATGGATTTGACCCGGACCCGATGAGCTTGTTAAGTTGGACTGAAGTGTATCACACTCTGAAGACTTGTCTGTTGATTAACACAGGAGGTGGCGGAGCAGAAATAACCGCTGAGCGAAAAAAAACTGACAGCTTTAATAAGATGAGAGAGAAACTTTTAAGTAGAGCTCCAACTGACAGTTCAAATTACTTTTTTAATTCAAGATTTTGATCTTTTGTATTATTATTTTTTAATATAAAGTAGAGAAATTCACCAACTACAGAAACAAAGTTAACAGCTGCAGTAAACATGTGTCATTTTTGCCTCGTGAAGACTTGAATAATGAGGAGAATTATTAGCTATTTAATCAATTACCTGTCCATCACGTTGGTTTAAAGTGGTTATTAAAACAGTGAGGATAAATGAAGCAACAAGGGAAAGAAATGTAACTGTGTCAGGTAGTTAAAGGAAATACAGACTGCAGCACCACCGGTGGACGGATGAAGAATAGCAGGTTCTGGAAAGTGAACAGGTCAGCAGACATCAGAAAGTTTTCTTTCGTACTAAATTTCTTTTGTCTGAGGCCTAAAATGTGTTATTTTTGTGTATTTAACAGTTTTTACTATTGTTGAGGAAGCCAGATAAATGATAACACATGAAGGCATGAGGGCTGGTTGAGTTTTGTTTTTTTATCCTCCCATAAAAACAGACTAATGACTTTTTATTTCTGGATTATTTGAAGTATTTTTTGTGATTATCACTGACCTCTGAAGTTAATAATTTTAACAACTTTCAATAAAGTTCTGGGTTGAAATCTGACCTGAGCTGCTGCAAAAAGGTCTCTGCCTCAATATGAGATTCACACTCAAGGACTCGATAAGTATTTAGCCTGAACTGGGATCCTGGCTGATGTCGAGGCTGCAGTTTTATTCTCTGAGAAAAACACAGACTGGTTCTTTGGAGGACTGGAGGTCTGGAGGCTGAAAGCCAACAAACTTGAGGCCAAGGTCAACTATCGCAGACTAACAGGCGGTTATCAGGGATGTGATGCGTCGGACCTGAGGGTCCGGTCGGTGTGAGGATTTGGGTCAGCTCGGGTCAGATTCAGATCTCATCAGTGTGCACGGAGAAGGAAAATGTGTCCTGCAGAGGTCGAGACCGAAGGAGTGGGCGTTCCTAATCGGTGGTGAGGTGCGGAGCAAAGTGCAGTGTCTTGTAATAAAAAACGTCAGATTCAATCATCTCGGCTCCACTGCAACACTTTGTTATACTCGACTGCTTCTGATTGATCTCCCACACACACACACACACACACACACACACACACACACTCTCCAGCTATCCTTCACTCACCTTATCAATACAGATATAGACCCATGAACACGTCCAGCCTCCACATCTGCTGCTGCTATTTTGCAGTTTCCTTTAAAAAACGGTAGAATAAAGCATTTCTCACCTGTGTGCAGGTCTAACAAACACATATGCAGAGCTGATTTGTTAAAAAAATACTATGAAACATTGTTTTAAACATTGTGCATCGTTAACACTCATGTCTGCATGCCGGCACCTTTTCTGCCTTTGCTGGTACGTTGTTATGTTTCTTGGTCGCTGCCTGTTAGCCAGTGGAATCACTTATTCTTGTTATTCCTGTAAACTCGACTCACAAACGCCTGAACAAAGAGTTCACTGCAGGTTTCTGAGAATAATCACAATTCTGACAAAAGCAGCAGCTTACATGTTGTCAGTCCACTCAGAAAGGCCTCGTTATGTGATCGAGCTGTTGATGTGAATATTAATTAAACAGTCAGATTGTTAAAGACCAGCGTGTGAAAAAAGTACGACGCCCCTCACACCTTTTAGTTTCATAACCAGTTTAAAGTTGAGCGATTAAACAGCTGCTGTATGTTAAAGTGCTTTTCTCTCCTCCAGCAGTGACGCTGATTACACTCCGAGGTGAGCGGCGAACCCGGCCGCCGATACAACTCATTTAATAGCATGCACTGTGCTTTCATGGTCCCATTTAGATGATTGATTCTGGGTATCTCAACCAGCTCAGCTACGCATTAGTGATGAATGGGGCTGTGATTTAATGTTCTCTCGCTGAGGCACTTGGCAATCAGCTAATTTTTGTAAACAACACAACACCTGTATTCCCTCTCCATCAGGGGGAAAAGAACAATGAATGTCACAGCAAATATGATTCACAGAGGAAATATTACCATGATGTTTAAAATATTGTCAGGACATGAATAACTGCATCATTTTGTTTGTGTTTTTTTTTTGTTACGTGCATCAATCTGAGTTTGTGTGAGGATTTTCTTTTCATATTTTGACAATTTCATCTGTATTTATAGTAAAAAAAAAGGGACAAATATTAAGATCAGATTCAGTAATGAAACATGAAATCTTATCTGGGATGTTGTACTTGAAAATCCACGACATGACTGAGTGTGACATGCAGTGTCTTTAATAAATCCACTCCTTCACGGGAGGCATTTGTTGGTTAATAGCTGCATGCTTGGAGGAGATTTCTATAATCTCCTGTGATGGAGGATGAACAAAAAAAGCCTGAGGGTACAAACATATAATTCCTCTGTTGCCTCGGTCACCGTGTTCATGTGTGCGAACCTTTATGTAGAACATTGTGTTGCATGTGCTGTCAACATTTTTTTATTTTTTGTATTAAAACACATAATTCCTTTGAGAGGAAAGGATGAAAGAATGTGTCCTATTTTCTCTCTTTCCAGCACAAGCAGATGGATAAAGACCTGAGAGCAGAAAGACTGATGGAAGTTGAGCTTTGCAGTGATGGTGAGAGCTTAACAAAGTGTTCCAAATTAATTTTTTGGGCTGAGCTGCTGAGGTCTGGTTAGAAAAAATAACACTCAAAAGAAAGAAATCTCAGTTGGAGTCATGTGTGGCAGCTGCAGGCTTATTACATATCAGACGGAGGTCATGCTAAATGAGCCGGCTGGAGTTAATAGAGTTTTGTTTAATTCAGATACGTTCGTTGATACATTCTTGCATTAAAAACTAGAAGCAGAAGCTGCAAAACTAATGCAAACTCAGTTTTTAAACTTAGTTTAGGGAGAAATGTTGATCCAATGAAGAGAAAGTTGAGTGAAGGATAATAGAGAACAAACAAATAAAAAAAAATCAATTCTTTTTTGATTGATCTCTCCTATTGATTCCCTCATTCCCTGCAGCGCCACCATCAGGTCCATGGTTCATACTGCACTCAAGAGACAATATTATTATATAGACATCTATTATTGACAGCTCACTCAGGTTCGAAGCAAACTGTGAGGCTCTATGCAGGAAGTACGACAGCGTCTTTTCTGCCTGAGGAAGCTAAAGCTAAGCTAAATGGTCCAGTCACCTGATTGGTGAGTCATAGCTGAGCACTGACTTCCTGTTTACTAAACAGCTGCAGCGGAGAGCCAATCACATCACAGGTGACGACTCCCATCCTCTTTCTGAGGAAGTTCAGCTCCTCCTGTCTGGGCGAAGGTTTAAAGTACCCAGGTGCAGGATGAAGTGCTACAGGAACAGCTATCATTCATTTAAATAAAGCCTAGCATGGGTTGCACACACATTTTTATATAACTATTGATCTGCCTTTTAAGCTACTGTATATTTGATTGTACAGTTTTGCTTCAGTGGCTTCTCATGAGTCCTGTTTCTTGTAAGCTTGTTCGTACCTGCTGTTTGCCTGTCTGGTCAGCATGTTTCCTCTGTCAGTGCTTCTTTTGTCTCTTTGTTTAATGTTGCAAATGAACGTGGATGCTCTCTCTGTTAAACAAATCTAAGTCACCTAACCTGATCAATGTCAAACTCAAAACTTATTGTGTACATTCATGCTTCCTCTTGTCTTTTTTTATTTTTGGAAAAAATCTATGAACCTGCTTGTGCAGCGCCACCTTTAGGCCAAACCGTAAACTTATCAGACTACCTCATAAACTCTTCATTCAACATTTGCCCTCTGGTCAAATAAGTGCGTCATCCCGCCTCATATTATGAGACATTTTGCTTTAAGATTTGGTGTCACCTTTTTTAACTTGATGATTCAGGTATTCCAACCATATTACTTTGGCATTGATAAAAAAAAAAAGATTAGCATAATGCTGATCCTGTAATACCTGAGCTGCTGCATATTATTAGGAAACTGACTGAGATCACTGATCCTTGCAAGGCAAAGAAGGGGAGCAAGGTCATTATCAAAGTTATGAGCCAAATTTATTGCTGGTAATTAATGCGACTTTTCAAGCGATCTTTGGCAAGAACACACAAGGGCTCAATCTATTATCCCAGGACACTTGGGGAATATATCAGCATATTAAGTGGTTGACATTATAATTTATAATCAACACTGATTAGCGCCTGCATATCACAATACATTTGGAAGTCATGAGAGATGTAATTAAACTACAATTTGAATAAGTAGAGAGGTGAAGAAAAAAAATAGGTACCAGGGAGGATGAAACATTAACATCAGCTTCTTCCAACAATTTATTTCTCGTTGTCACATTAGAAGTTCAGCGGTAAGATTATTTGTAATTCTGTAGATTAAGTTACTTTCATGCTGGATTACAAATAGTTGGAAACACATTGAGGCGTATTAAATAAAAGGCTGTATTTAAATCCTTTAACAACATTTATTATGATGATTATGATGTTCTAAATCATCAATATATTGTATTATAAGTATTAAAAAGAGCCTCTGAGATGTCACTTAATCAAATGAATTGATTACATCTCAAGTTTGGCACTATGGCTGTTGCAATCTTGGTTGAATGGGAGTAAAAAGTGCAAAAACCATTCAAATTAAGCAGTTAAAGTAACTTTTCGGAGCACTGCTCCGACTTAAATGGTGCATAAAGTCACATTAGTAATCACTGACAGAATACTTTCCTTTAAAAAATGGTTTTAATTTGTTTTTTAAGCGAAACAGACCGCAGCCTTCAGATGCTCTGACATTAAACGAGACAGGAAGGCCGAACTGTGAGTCAGAGTCTTGACGAGTACACAAGAGCATCTGCAGCGTACAGTCAGCCAGGACAATAACAAGCAGCAGACGTAAACACATGGCGAGCAAGACGACCACAGAGGAGATAACAGAGGGCGAAGAGAGAGAGAGAGAGAGCGAGGGAGGAAGACGAGGACGCAGTGGAAATGACATTAAGGTTTGCTTCAGAGCTGCATCTAGAAAACAAATGGGCCTTCCAAGTCTCACACGGCTGAGGAGCCTGTTTACACAAATTTTCTTATGCGTGGCTAATGGAATAACCCGCAGCTTAAATCAACACCATCATTTCTCACATGTGCAGAATCTGCTGAGATTTAAGCCCTTTTCCCGGTGACGAATAGTCACCGCCTCAAACTGTACGCGATCAATAACTTACGGGACGGAAGCTAATTTGGTAGCTTTTTCATCTATATTATCAAACCGCGTTCGCCATCTGCGTTTCATTAGGCTCCACGAAACTACTCTGATTGCAATATGTGAGAGATGAAAGAGAGTTAAATCAACATGTGGTCATGTGATGCTCAGAATAGAAAGCAGCTGTGTGTTTTTTTTATAACGGGGCCTCCTGTTCGGCGAAGCATGGCCATTGATTGGATTTGCCTTGTAGTCGGTAGCTGAGACAAAGCTGGGAGTCGCCCGGGGGAAACGCTGCGCTGTCTAACGTCACTCACTGATAAACATACAGATATGCTTTAATGTGGTGATGCACGGCAACAATGACTGCAGCCGAGCTACACTCAGACCTCACTGCATTTCAAAGACTTCAAAGTTTAAAGGGACCATATATACTGTATGTATATGTATATATAGATGCATATAGCAGCTTTACCCTGGTGATTTACTGAGCAGTTTTAATCACCATGAATGTAAAACTGCACAACTGCAATACCAGGCAGTAATGCAGCCAGTAAGAATCAAAGCAGATGCAAATAAAGAACAAAATATTATTAGATACTCTTTAAGTATTTCAGTTTGAGGGTATGTGACATAAATAGCAACAGTTTCCCCACAATAACATGTTACTTAATGATTTGTCTCTCTGCTGTTTTGAAAAAAACCTTACTGACCTACAAAAATCAGCTCCATTGAAGCAAAGTCCCTATGGACGAGTCCCACCACTCAGCGACCATCTTGGTAATGCCTCCGTGCAGTTATTTTGGGTAAAAAAGACCGTGCTCTATCTAAATGAATGGGGAGATAATCATAACTGCACTATCAATGGTTATTGGGATATAATAACTGTGTATACAGACTCACCAGTGAAATCTTATATAAACTGCTAAAAATGTTTTGTGTCTTTGCACCAAAATAACTTTTAAACCCCCTTTTTTAAAAATCCATAAGCTAAACCTTTACTATGCATTGGCACGATTTCATGACACAAATGTCTTTACGTTTAAATCCAGACTGAGCTGTTGAGAGACAACATATATGTGAGAACGCTTTAGCTAACGTAAATGCTACAAAAGAATGATGAAAACTTAATTTTCAGGCCGTTAGTTGAACCAAATTGTGGCTTATTAGGTTGTGAGATCAACTGTTAAAGAGCAAATGATTGATTTCCGGTGGGGAGGGGCGGGATTTGTACATTATGTACATAAAACCGCCATCTTTGGCGTTATGAATTTTCCCCATAGAGTCCCATTCAAAATGCATTAAGTGGTGTTTCTTCCTCTCTGTTGTCTCTGGTGAAGCAGCTGCTCTTTAATGGTCAGAGTCAAACTCCACCACAATCACAGCTCACATCTCCGTCACCTCTTCTCCTGCCTGTCTGCCTGTCTGTCTGCCTGTCTGCCTGCCTGCCTGTCTGTCTGTCTGTCTGTCCGTCCGTCTGCCTGTCTGTCTGCCTGCCTGTCTGTCTGCCTGTCCCATGAAAGCAGCTTCATCACGAACCCTGGCTTCCTCCAAATCCGTGGTGATGGAGCACTCCATCATCCGACACACACACTAACAGAGGGAGGAAAAAGGGAGCAATTAGCATCTCAGTGGCAGACTTTAGCCGCAGAGACTCTCGGGTCGTCTTGGGGTTTTTTCATTATGCAGATCTCTTTCTATTCATGAAACTCGCCTGGGCTCAAGTTCAAAACGAGTCGAAACTTCCTCAAAGAATAAAAACACAAAAAGGTTTCCTCATACTTTTTAAGGAGGAGAAAAAACTTCACCTATCAATCAACAGCAACAGCCTGAAGAGCGTAATCCTCGCTGAAAGCTGTGTTTCTCATGACGTTACAGAGCTCGACTGTGATGCAACATCTCAAGCAACAGGAATTATTGTTGGAAACGTATTTTAAACCATATTTCCTACAATAAATGCTCATATTTTGTTTCATAATCATTACAGATTTGTTCTTCAATTAAAATTTACTGAACATTCTTCTTTTTTTCTTGTAATTTCTCACAAGTTCCTCATTTAAATTTATATTCCTGTTGATATTTCTGTGTGTTATGATGAGTTTTGATCAGTAATCACAGTCACTTGTTTGTCTTTGCAACTTTTACAGCACTTGTCTCCAATTTAAGGAAGTCAAACTGTCTCTGCGACCAAACAAACTTGTTTCTTTAATGAAGCAAAATCTTAAAATCGGTGTCAAATCAGAAAACCATGTGAATAATTTGCAGGGATTCAGTTCCAGCACATTATCATCTTGTTTTGTGTCATGATGGTGTTTTGTTTCTCTGATTTTAAGCAGCAGAAGTCAAAAATACGTCTGCAGGCAAAAATAAAAATAACAGCAGCTGCACAGAATATAGCTATCAAACGTCCTGAACTCTGCTGCTTAACTGTACAGAAATAACTGGCATATAGCTTCTTTGACAAGATGTGATATTTATCAGAAAAGTAACAGCACACTGCCTGCAAACACAGATGCTGAAAGCACTTCATTCTCCTCTGATTTTCTTTTCAGTCGTAAAAGCTGAAAACATGAAAAATGCCATCAGAGCTGAAAACTGAACATGACTGACGAACGTGTTTATGAGACGAGATGTAACACCACGAATCTACAGATCAGAATGAAATATATTCTCTGCTACTTCTGACAGATGTTTCTGTCTTTTTACTTTCAGAAATCTTTATAAAATCTCTATTTTTTTAAACTTATATCTCTTTTATTCCACCCTTTTCTTTCGTCTCTAATCTTCATCTTTTCCATCTTGGTTTATTTCTCCTTTAACTCAAAGTTTTACACCATATTTCTTCAGACTTTGCAACACAGCCTTTTTGTTTTGCATGTTTTGTTTTGTTTTATTATTATTTGTAGTTAATTTGTAAATTCAAATATTAGTTTTTATGTCACGACCACGACTGCCTGCAGCTGGAAAACGGAGACAAAGAGACCAAACCGAACAGTAAATTAAGTTTGCACCACGTTAGGTTTGTCATGTGACCTTTTTAACACATGATGCAGTTTTTCATGCATGAGGAACAGCTTCACCACCAGATATCTTCATTCTTAGAATAAAGAGTCTCCTGACTTTCCTAAATGTTTGCCTTTGAAAACATTTTGAAGACTCGACAGTCGAAACTCTTCAAACTGCCTTCACGCGTGATGATGAAGACTTCTGAGAAGGTTTTTCTCTTTGAGACTTGCCGTCACGCTGAAGCTTCTTTCCCTCGACAACAATTCACTTACTCGCAGGCTTTAAGGTGTCTGTGAAGGTCACGCTGTGTTTCCACGGTGGAGATGAGTTGCCTCTTTTTCTCTCAACCTTATTTTCTGCAGTTTAAAGAGTTTTCACTGTATACAGACGAGGAGGGGGCACGCCGACGATGTCGACTCTGTGGGTTTTATTTTCCTGTCAGGAAAATCTGTCCCGTCTCTGAATCCGACCCTTCGCCGTGAGAATGATGCATGGTGGATGAGCTCCACTGCCCTCTATTTCTCTTCTCTCCGCCCCACAATCCTCCGTCTCCCCCCCACCTCTCCATCTGTTAGTCAGATAAAAAATTGGAGAAACATTGTTCTCACCGTTTCCCATCACCCAGAACAGGCCTGGCCTACTAAAATGGACCTTCTTCACCTTCCCATCGGAGAAGAGCTAAGATTATCTCCTCCTTGGAAGAAAAAAAAAATCCTCTCTGTTTTAAATCTTATAATTAACTGGAACTTGTGTGTAAAGTTTTAGTTATTTCACAGTAAAAGGCTAAACTGAAAACACAAATACCCTTTTATTATATTAAAGCCACGAAAATTAATAGCTATAAAACAAAGTAGCTTCCCAAATTTGTTGATTAAAGAGGTAACATAAAGCACAAAAAGAAGTAAAGAATGAATAAACTGCATTAAAGCCAGACTTACAGCTTATATAAGGCTTATAAAGTAATTGTCAACTTGGTTGTGTTTATTAGTCTTTTTTTAATTTATCACATTTTACCCTCTTTAAGTTATAATTTATTTAATTTTGTTTTACTTTTATTTAGTGATAGGACTCGATTAAAAAAAATAATCTAATTAATTAGAGGCTTTGTAATTAATTAATCTCAATTAATAGCATATCAATATTTGTCGTTTTGTTGTCTGTGCTAGCTGCAACGTGTTTGGCATTGAGGTTGGAAGAGCTCCGGATAGGAAAATTCTTTCCTGGACAATTTGTGCACGCATCCAGATTTACACCTGGTAATTGTTTTCCAACAAATCCAGCAACAACTTGTCGTCTTTTTTTAATTTTTAATTTTTAAATTTTATATACATGCAGCAAATGATTGGAGCCGGAGTCAAACTCATGTGGAGAACGAAGCTTCCGTACGTGGGACGCCCGCCCTACTGACTGAACTACTCCGGGAACTCGTGCAATAAGAAACGTTCTGCGCTGTTTGCAGTGCAAAAATAAATCGCTAAGGCAAATTATTTTTTTTGGCGCGTTATTTTTTTCTGTAATTAATTAATCGTAATTAACACGATAAAGTCCCAGCCCTACTTTATTTATTTATTTTTCTCTTGTCAATTGTGATTTTTGTATCGGATGAAATATGAAATATGACGCTGACATTTTTCTAACTTTCTCATTAAAGAAAGAAAACTCTGGAGTTTTGTTTTCTCATTGTGTTTTTCTTCCAACACCTTCCTGTCAAGGAGAAATGGCAAAAATATTTCTGATGATGAGCTCAGTTTGAAGGATGAACCGAACGTCACAATCCTCAAAATCAGTTTCAGAGGTTACAGCAGCACGACATGTTTCCTGTTCAGGTCACAAAATACACTTCTGATTTGTCTCACTGTCGTCTTAAACCTGAGCAGTTAAATCAGAAGGAAAGAGTTAAAATACAACATTCAATTTTGTTTAATTAAGTAAATATTCAATATCCTTTTTTTTGCTTGTTTCTCACACCAGGAAGCTGCCGAATCAGGTTTAGTACAAAAGTTTCACTTCTTCAGGACATTTTCATTCATTTTCTCTCTCTTAATCTCATTCTGTAACTGAAGGATTTCACCACTTGATTTCCTCCTGATACTTTTAATCGTTGCAGGTGTAAACGCTGCCCTCAAGCACGTCTCCTCTCAGAGTCTTTAGTCTTTTAAGTATTTTTAAGAAATGTTAAGTCAAATAAATAAATAAATAAGTTAATTCATGGTCAGTTAAAAGGGCAGAGAATTACAGTTAAAAATTTTGCTATTTACAATATTTACATGTCACAAGAAACGAGAAACGGTTACTGTTGTGTTTAACCAGAGATTCAATTTATTTTGGATGCTTGGAATTGAGCTACTTTAAATGCTTTTATTTCATAGTGCGGTCAGGAAGTAGAAAAGCAATGAGCTCTAGTTTGTTGACAAAAGTTTGTGGATGTAGGTCTACTGTTTATCACTTTCTATGTTGATTGTAAGAAGTAGCTAATCTGCAAATAAACGCTGACTTTGACAGCTTTCCTCATTGAAAGAAGCTCCGACGACACAACAAGTATCAAACACTTTGACCATTGTAGACTCGAGAGGAAGCTTGACGAAAGTTTGTGTGTTCTTCCTCACTGAGGAACCTTGAGTTTAAAGAAGTCACACTGTTGTATAATCAACAGAAAATAAGCTGTTTGTTTTCATCAGTACCGTACTTTTCGGACTATAAGCCGCACCCACTAAATTTAACAACTAAAACCACTAAAGCTTCTTCTTCAGTGTTGGAATTTAACAGCCTCAGAATTACTTCGTCACACACTTTTATATTTGTTTATATTCGTCCATAAATTAGCCGCATCACAGTTTAAGCTGCAGAGTTCAAAGCATCAGAAAAAAGTAGCAGCTTATAGTCTGGAAATTACGGTAAAAGTGTTTATACACCTTCACTTTCTAAGAAGCATCAGTCCCTCAAAGACTGTAAATAACCTCTGATAATATTCAACTTCAGAGCATCACTGAAGCTTCTTCTGCCCGTTGACTTGATGTTTTCAGTCCACTTGACGTTGCCGTCGTCTGCAGGCATTAATTTATCCGTCAGGGCCGCTGACAGCCGAGGCATCTTCCTCTTTATTCCTGCAAACATGACACTCTGAGGGAGAAGCGACGGTGTCAGTGGAGCAAAACTTCACATCAGTCTCATTCGTGGCGTCACTATCTGCCTGCAGAGAGAAACTCGCCAGCCGCTCGCCGCCCGGCCGACTCAGAGGCTCCGCGGTTGGGTTTAAGATTCAGGATGAGGGTTTTTCCCAGCAGCTCTGTTCTTTAGAGGTGAACTGTGTTTGTACCTGAGAGGATGAAGAGCAACAGGTGTGTTTGACTGCACAGCTTCAGGTTAAAAACACTCACAGAAACTCAATCATTCTGTTTTTTTAATCCTTAAAATGATTTAAATTAGAGTTCAACCAACAAAACAGTTCAAAAGACTCACGAGGAGCAAAGCAACAAGAAGCCTGCAGTATTCATGAAGCACATTGATTCAATCTGTCTCTCTCAGGCCGTCGTCAGCAGCTCTGCCTCTTTGTGAAAACTCTTAATCATTCTTGTTAGATTTTGGTGAATTTTCACTCTTTTAGCAACTGTTTCTGAAATGTGCTGCTCAGTTTGTGGAAAACGCTGCTGCAGGAGGAAAATAAAACCTGGAAACTTCAATAAACCTACATCTGAAAGCTGATGAGTCACTCAAAAACATAAAACAGACCTTAAAATTTCATCTGCTGCCTGACAATAATAATCAGCTCTGACTCTGTTCGCTAACTGCTTGTCAGGAAGACTGAGTTGTTGGTCTGAAAAAGCGTTTGAATGCCTCACGGCCCGGCAGAGGACATCACGTTTAGTTGTTGTTTCTGGATTATTTTCTGAGACTCGAGCGTTCAGGTCAGTCGGGTTCGAGCGGAGCCTCGAGTCCTGAACGCAGACTTTGCTTTCATCGACCCCTCAGCTGTTTTTTCACCGGTGAGCAAAAAAACCGCTGGAAGTGAACATCTGTGCACAGCTGCAGCTCCCAGACGAGGCGTTTTATTTTCTGAGCGCGCGTGATATTTAATGACGTTGATGATGTAAATGTTGGTTTTTACATCTTTTTTCATGATTACATTTTCACTCCTGGCTCATCTCACTTCGCTTTTTCTCGCAGCAGAATTCACATATTCAGTCTTTATTTTGCTCAGCAGCACGTCAGCAGTTAAAACCAGGAAACATGAGTGTTGTTAACCGTTTCCCTCCACCGGCGTTCAAACCAGCAGCCTCAGTAATTAGCTCTTTCTCGCTGACGGAGACGTGCAGATGGTTATCAGGATTTTTCTTCCTCTAGATTCATCCTGACGGCTCCCCGCTGCTGGGAAATTAATCCCACGCTGCGCAGAAGAATGTAAAACAAATCAAAAGGCATCATCCGTCGACAATGCTCGCCCTTCGAAAATAAACAAATGTGGGGGCAATTATGGTGCAATAAGTCAACGTGATGAAACTGCACAAATTAATGAAAACGTGCAAATGTGCAGAGCTTTTTGAACGTTCTCCAGGAGGCGAAGGTTCATGCAGATTACATGCGTTAACGGGACTAAAGCTGCAGGACGACGCTCATCCTCACTGTGCCGCTAATCTGCACTGCTTCTACTGTCTGCACGTCCATCAGCGTCCCTGAACGCGTCACTGCAGAGGATTTTAACCTGCTGTCTGCTGCTTCAATGCAGCTCTTTTAATGCCACACAGAGCTGATTAAAGTCAAAGGTTTGCACTGGTTTTGGTTACAGTTGCTCGTTTTGGTGCAGAAAAAACTTCTCACCTCAAACTGACTGAGACTTAAACATGTGACTGAATTAAAAGTGAAAATATCACACGTTACTGAACAATACAACCAAATTAATTGCCCTATTTTTAAAAAATGGCCCTACAAGTTCACAAAATCTGATAGTAAGTCGACTTCTTAAGCCAGAGCACCTTTGAAAACAGATTTTATTCAGCTGTGCAATTCTGCAAAGTGTTAATTAACATTTAACAAGAACTGATTTGGACTTTTTAATGAGAGTCGTATCTTTGTTCGGGTTAAACGTCTCTGCATCAGTTGCATCTCTGCAGCACTGACTCGTCTTTTCACACAGATTTCTTTTTGTCTTTGCTCCAGTTGTTTCTTTTGGCCTTGAAGCTTCTGGTTGTGTGTTTGTAGCTGATGAACTCGGGTTCGGATCCCCTCGCTGTTTCACTCTGCAGAGTTCTTTTATCTGGTAGAAAAAAGTTTGTTTCCATCCGACTTTTGGATCTTTTTTTCCCTGTAAACTTGTTTTTTTTGTGTCAGTTTTGTAAAAATCCAAACCAGCTTCAGTTCGATGGTGTTTGGAGTTGATAAAACAACTCGTTCTGAGTGCAAACACGCTGCAGCGAGCAGCGGTTTATTTTGGATGCGAGGATGAATCATAGAGCTGCAGCTGATAGAACCTGAACTGCAGCAGGAGGACGAGGTTCCTCTGTGAAGGCAGATTTCTGAGAAATTTCACTTGTTCACTGCCTGAAACCTTCATATGTTTCTGCTAAAGCTAACTTCAGTCATAATACTAATTCAGTGATCTTTTGTTAGCAACCTAGCGCTAACAGTGATGATGGAGGACTGTGATTAATAGGAAAAGAAGATGAGATTGTAGCTTCACTCTGTGTTTTTTAACTTTTTATTAAAGAAAACTCTGATAAACAAGAAAAAGAGAAGCTTCAAACGAACAAAATCTCACTTTACTCATTGTGACTTTTATTTATTAGCTTTGATTTGTTGCAGAACTGTTTTTTCCGGGCCTTGAAGTAACCCTCACTTCTCTTTGTCTCCCTCCAGATCAGCCTGATGAATCCCATGACTCAGTTATACTACAAGAAGGTGAGAAAAACAGATTTGTCTGCATGATGTTGTGACCTGAACCTCGTTTCCACCTGAAGTTCCTGAAACTTCTCGTCCCAGAAGCTCCTTTTTATTTAAAACAATCATTAATCCATCGCTTTCCACCACTGATCCCTGTAATCTGATTACTCAAACACTTCATGAGCTCAGTCTCAGCTGTTTTATGCATCTTGTTTAGCTGCGGTGTGATGATGAACGATGTCGACTCGGCTTATAAAACACAGAATCCACCGCCGCGTGAAGAACCGATATGACAGAGAATAAATAATGCAAACAAACAAGCAGCTGATTTATTTGTCTTCTAAGCCCGTTTAAGCCCCGGACCAAACAGCCACAATCAAATATTTACAGTTTTGAGCCACATGGCGGTGTGAACATCGACGCCAGGGCGGGTCTTTGAAGCAGCTTCCTGTCTGATTCCAGTCAGAGCTGCTGCCTCGAATCCATCTGGTCAACACGGAGATTAAAGGGACTTCAACTCCGTGCAGATTATTTTTCTGCTGATATCTGCATCTATTTACTCCAAGCCCAGTCCCAAAATAAATGCTGCCGTAGGACAATGCCAACATTTTTATCCTGGCAACTGTGACAATGCACAGAAAAAAAAAAACCAAACAACTAAAAATACGCCTGCAAAGCAAAAACAGGAGGATTTGTTTGTGTGTGTTTTCTGCATTCTGGTTTCATTTACACAGAATCTGACGACTGATGTGAAACAATGTTCGAAGCTTAGAGCCTCTTTAACACACACACGTCCACGTTTCACATCATCCAGCGCACAAAACAGAAAAATCAGTTCAGAACGTCTGCAGGTTTTAAATTTAAAAGTGTGAGGTCGAGATTATTCATCATGTGCCACGAGAGGAAGCAACACAAAACATCCCTGAATGAGTTTCTGCTTTGACATCATTTGTTTTTGTTTGTTTTGTGTTTCAGGCGACGTACTCGCCGTACCGCGACCGCATCCCGCTGCAGATCGTCCGGGCGGAGGTGGAGCTGTCAGCAGAGGAGAGGGCCTACCTCACCGCCGTGGAGAAAGGTACGAGTTTAACCTCTGTTAGCAACACAATGGTTCATGATATCCCCCCTCTTAAATGATGCTGAGTCGACGCTTCCTGCAGGCTGCAGCAGCGGCAGCAGCTGGTCGCTTCAGTCCACAGGTGTCGTCGCCTGAGCAGCAGAGTTTTGTCCTCGAACGAGATGCTTAAAGGCCAAACTGTTCACTCAGCATGAAAAATACACAGAAAACATCCTTCCTGTTTGGTTTTGGGTGAAACAAGACAAGTTGATGTTGAAAAATGACGCCGTCGCAGCTTTTTTCTCCTCTGCGATCAGATACAACAGCATTAAAATGCTGCTTTAACACTGTTGCATCACGTCATGTTAAAATTAAAATGATTTGAAATGCAAGATTTGACATTAACACAGTGGCTCCGAGAGGTTAGCTAAAGAAAATACATGCAAATAAAGAAAACACCTTCACTTAAAAACACTTGCAGCAATCAGAAAAAAGCTGAAAAACGAGAAACAACAACCGAACGCAGAAACGCTGCAAATAAGAAAAACACAAAAGACTATTTAGGAAACTAAAAACTGAAGCATGCAACAGGGACACGCTGGTTATAATTCCAAAAAATCTCCCATCGTAGCTCATTTTCCAGCTCAACAGGCTTTTTGCTGCCCAGTTTATCTTTTTCAGTGTTTTGTCTTTTTGCGTTTGTTTTTGCATTATCCTGCAGTGTGTTGAGCTCTCAGAGCCGCCGTACTTTCACGTTATCAAGTGTTTTTCACATTGTTTTATCGTTTCTCCTCTTTCCCGCCTCTCCAGGTGACTATGCAGGCGTCAAACACGCCCTCCGGGAGGCGGAGGTTTACTACAACATGGACGTGAACTGCCTGGACCCGCTGGGCCGCAGCGCGCTCCTCATCGCCATCGAGAACGAGAACCTGGAGATCATGGAGCTCCTGCTCGACCACGGCATCCACACGGGTGACGCCCTGCTCTATGCCATCAGGAAGGAGGTGGTGGGCGCCGTGGAGCTGCTGCTGTCGCACAGGAGGCCCAGCGGCGAGAAACAGGTGTGTGTGTGTGTGTGTGTGTGTGTGTGAACATCTGGATGTGTGTTTTAAATAAAAAGAAAGAGGACATTTCCTTCTCCAGATGTTTGTTAATCTGTTGCATTTAGACGGATTCATGGACGGATGCATGCACGTGTTTGCATTTACTTATCAGTGTGAGTGTGTGTGTGTGTGTGTGTGTGTGTGTGTGTGTGTGTGTGTGTGTGGTAATGAGTTGTACATCCATTCATTGTAATGCTCCGTGCCACATTCTGCTAAGAGGAAGAAAATTAAACAGCTCATTTTATAGACACACTGTGAAATAGGATTTGGAGACAGACGGTATATTTGTCTGCCTGCTGCATTTTCTGTGTGTGTGTGTGTGTGTGTGTGTGTGTGTGTGTGTGTGTATGTGTGTGTGTGTGTGTGTGAGAGAGAGTGTGTGTGTGAGAGTGTGTGTGAGAGTGTGTGTGTGTGTGAAACAGAAAGTAAAGAACATGTTGCACAGTTCAGCTATCATGTAGGTGTTGAGGAGAATCGAGGAGGAGAGATTCAGCAAAGAGAAGTGAAAGAACGAGAGAGATTTAAAATCATAAGGGAGTACAGATGAAGAGGAGGAGGAGGAAGGGTGAGGAGAGGGTGAGGAGAGGGTGAGAGACACCAGAAAAGAAAAGAGTTCAGAGGAGAGAGAGAGGAACAAGGAGATATTTTTAATAAAAACGACAGAAAGAGATGAAGATGCAGGAGGACGGACGGAGAGACGACTTCTCGTACATTAATTCCTGGATTGTGCGAGCGCTGCGAGGCTCCGCGTCGTCATGGCAACCAACCCTTGGCCGAAGCAGAGCATTGTGGGAAGGTTTTTTTGGTCGCCTCTCAGTTGGACGAGGATGGGAACAAATCTGCTCTGGCCGTGTTACTCTTTCTTCTGTCTCTGTTTTCTCTCCTTCGTTCTCTCTGATCTGCTTCCTGATTGTTTTCTGGCAAAAACCTCCAGTTAAAAAAAAATGCAGCTCATCTACAGCCACTGAGATGAAATACAGATAAAATATAGATAAACTGTATATAAGTAACATGATAAACATATATAGACATTTAATCAATAAACAAGAGAATCAATGTCATCATCTCAAACTGATACTTTAAAGAGTTTAATTGCAATATAAGTATTTAGATATTAAAGATTCAGATATTTTACAGAAACAAATCATTATAACACCATGTAATTTAAAGTATATATGAAGTGTTATATGTAAGTGTTATGTTTTAATATACAGAAGCTGTAAACAACACAAAGGATAATGAAATTTGCAGGAAAGGTAAGAGCTAAAAGTTGTGAAAATGAATTAAAAAACAGTCAAAATAATGTGAGAAAACACTTTTTTAACAAATATAATGAACACTTTTTTACATCACCATCCAGGAAATCACAAAAATTAACAGAACAATAACAGACACTGTTTAAGTGTTGCTATCTTGTAGGCTAGCTTTAGCCTCAGTCTTTTAGCACAATATCATATATGTAAATGTTATCCATTAGTGCGTCTTTACGGCCCATTTTAAAAAGTGTTTGTTTTAAAAACATGAAAAAAGTCAACGAGAGACAAGTTTCCAACAAAGTATTCAGGCTAACAGAGGCTCTTTTTAGCTAGCTAGCTATAAACTCAGCCTGCTGTTGTCAAATATGCTAGCTTTAGCCTCAGTCTTTCAGCACTATGTCAGCTTTGTAAAGGTTAGCCATCTAATTTATATTGAAGATACCTTTTAAAACAATACGGGGGTTTTTTGAGAGCGTTACATAGTCAGCAGGCGACAGTGATTTTAACAAACTCAAGATGCTAGTGTTAGCTTGTTTTGCTAGCTACCTACAGCTGATAAAATCGTCCGACAGCCACTATAATTGATCAAATGAGTAGGCTTTGCTTTCGTATATCTCCATCTGAAACTAAGGACTCACTGTTTCAAAATACAAAGACTTAAAAGTGTTTAATCTAAACAACATTTTTGTGTTGTGTGGCGACAGAAATCTCCATGAGGTGTAGCAACATGCTAAGCAAATGGTTTTGTGCACCAGATTAACAAAAAGATTACAGGGTGCTTTGAATTAAATTCTAATTAATACTTAAAAGTGCGACAAAAAAGCAAAGAAATAGGCTAATTATAATAAAATTACTAATAAACTGAGTTAAGAGTTGTGTCTTTAGAGTTAGCGCATTAGCTGTTAGCGGTGCAGCAATCAGCAGCAAACTTCTTAAATTTTGTTTCACATCAGATCAGTAAAAATCAACATGTAACGATTGCAAAGACAAAGGTTAAAAAGCCAAAAACACACTGTAAATTTTGATATTTATGCTTTTTCTTTTACTCTGAGTTGGTATTTGTAGTTTTTTAAGGAACTGAAGCTTCAGTTTCTAAACATAAAAACCTAAAAAAACACATAGTTGAATGTCCATGTGTGTGTTTGCATGTGATGCCTATATTAAGAGCTGGACATGTGCTTTGTGTGTGTGTGTGTGCTTTGTGTGTGTGTGTGTGTGTGTTTTCTAAACTGCTCTTTCTCAGCTGACAGGTAGAGTCGCTGCCTTTTATCTTCTCTTGGCGAGCGAAAAACTGTTGACCTTTCTGCCGTACCTCTCCATCTGACTCAGTCTGACTCCCCCTCTCTCTTTTATTACCTCTCTCTCTCTCTCTCTCTCCATCCTCCCCCCTCACTCCCTTTTTTTTCCATCCTTCGCTCTCGCTCCTCTCCTACTCTCTGATTAACTAAATGCAGTTTTCTACATCAGCAGCTCTCTAGAAATGGAGGGAGCGAGGCTGCAACGCCAGGAAGGAGAGAAGGAAGGAAAGAAGGGAGTAATAAAAGATGGAGAGGAGGATGCAAAGTGAAGGTCTTTACCTTTTTAAAATGCACAAATAAAAGAAGAAGTTGCACGATGATGGAGAGCAAAAAGATGGAGAGAGGACGTCCAGGTGGAGGTGAAGGGAGGGAAAAAGAAGTGAGAGAGAAAGTGAGAGAGAAGAAGAAGCAGCTATGCAGATGAGGAAAGGTTGTTCAGGCTGCCTCTCACACTCGCTTTGATGTGTGAAGTGTGTGCAAAAAAGATTAAGTGTGTGCACGTGTGTGTGTGTGTGAAGAGTTTTTTTTTTTTCAGGTTGTTTTGATCTGCGTGTGTGTGTGTGTGTGTGTGTGAGCTTGTGCATGAAGTTTTTCAGTGTTTCTGTGTGTTTTAATATAATTATATAAAATTATTGCATAAAAAAAGATCAATATCACAAAAACAGTTGAAAATTGAATCATAAAAATGTGATTTGCAGCTCAAAGTTTTCGTGGTTTCACTGTTTGTTTCTTTAATTTGATCTGCAGCAGCTCCTTTTGTTGATTCCTTCTTCTCTTTTCTTTATCTGATTGTGGTTTTTTCACTGGATCCAATAAACAAACAGAAAAAACACAGTTTCATATTTCAGTCATATGAAACTAAAAGTTGCTTCTGTATAAATGTATATAAACATGAGAACGGTCAAAAGTTTATGGACTAAATTACTTTAAGAGACCAAGAAAAAAGATTTGTACAAGTTCCTAGTAATAAGAGTAGAAATAATTAAACAAACAATTAAGAATTGGTTAAAAGAAGATGATTTAAATCACTTTTAATTGAAATATGTTGATTAATACACAGTTGAGTTTTTCTAGTTTTCACTGCAGAAGCAAATATACTTTTGTCTCTGCATTTGTCTGCAAGCTTTAGTTAAAAGTTACAAGTTACATTTACTTTGTTGATACCTGAGTGTGTGTGTGTGTGTGTGTGTGTGTGTGTGCGTCTCTTTAATCAGTGTGTGATGCCCGGCCCGTGGCAGCTGTTCTCACACCACTAATCACGCCAGGAAAAATAAGAGAGAGAGAGAGAAGGATGAGCAGAAAAGGTTTTTGGCAGCAGAGAGGAGGGAGAGGGAGGCGGATCAGAGGAGGTGGAGAAGGAGGAGGAGATGTGGGGGAGGAGGGGAGGGAGGAAAACAAAGATGGCGGGGGGTCGGATGAGGAGAGAGATGGAGGGAAACAGTGGAGAAGAGAGGAGAAGGAGGAAGAGATGGAGGACTGTGAGGAGAACGTGGGAGATGGAGGACTGTGAGGAGAACGTGGGAGATGGAGGGGTGAGGAGGAGAAGGAGGTGAGAGACGGAGGAGAGAAGGGGTGAGGAGGAGGAGGGAAGGGGAGGAGAGGTGAGATGTGATGAAAGGGAAGAGGAGAAGCCCTCAGCTTCGTCCTCCCTCCGAGAGATGAAAGAGAGTCCACACGTGTTCGCTGCACTCCTCCCTCGTTCCCTCCTCCTCCTCCTCAGGTCTGCTCCTCTCGCTCCTTCCCCGTGTGTGTGTGTGTGTGTGTGTGTGTGTGTGTGTGTGTGTGTGTGTGTGTGTGTGTGTGAGAGAGAGAGAGTGTGTGTGTGACATTCAAGCACATTAAATTGAGTCGTCCTCATTTAGCATTAATAAATGATATTAAACATCTAATTAACAATTAACAGAATGTGTTTGTATGCAGATTTAAGTGTTAATTAATGTATTTGTAAACGTCATATCACAGTAAAACAGTTTTGATGCTTAAAATTACATTTAAAATTAAGACGGCTAAATAATAGTGCATTAAAGTTATTCATTAATGTTGCATTATGCTTATAACTGCTTAGTTTTTTAATTTATTGTAAGCTTTTGTCCACTTTATGTGTAAAAATAAAGAGAGGTTCAATTTTCTCGAGTTAGAAATTATTTTCTTTGTTTTTACTTTGTTTATTTTTTGACAGCAGCTGTTCAAGTACTTTGCCTAGTTATTTAGTTTGAATTTATCCATCAGTAACTTGTAAAGTTCAAAAAAAACAAACAAAAATGAAACAGTCCACCAGAGTTACAGCTCATGTGGCTCAGCATCCTGTTGTCATGGTGAGGTTGCCAGGCAACCAGAGGAGACTCCCAAAACTTACAGTGTCGGTCCAAGAAACAGTCAGTAAAAAACTCCATTAATTCTCCTTTTTACATGTTTGAAGGCTTTTGTACGTTTAACAAATAAACTTTAGAGTCTCTGGTAAATTGCACACAGTCAGGCTAGCAGTTTCCCTCCGTTTCCAGTCTTTGTGCTAAGCTAAGCTAAGCTATGCTAAGCTAAGCTAACCAGTGGGTGGCTGTAGCTCTTATTTAACGTCAAGACACGAGACTGGTCTCAGTTTATTTTATGCTCGCTAAAAATGAAAAAAAACACATTTAAATACAATAAAAACATTTAATTTTATACATTTTCTGTATTTTTTTCTTAAATTTCTGTAGTTTTACCTCTTTCAGCCTTACAAATGTTGCAGTAAAGTGTGTTTTTTCTGTCCTCTCTCTCTCGTCTACGGACCAGCTGGTTTTAAATAAAACGCTCTTCCAGCCTCTCGTTCCCTCAAACTGCAGCAGGTGTTCGGAGGAACGTCGCTGAGGGATGTAATGAGTTTTGGAGAGGAAGTGACTTTAAATAAATGTACCTCCACAGTGTAATTTAATTTGTTTTAATCTGATTCGAGCGAGTTTAATTTGATTTATCCTTTTCTAATTTGTCTTTAGCTTTGAGCTGCTCCTCTTATGTAACGCTGCTGAATAATGGCTTTTTAATTACTCAATAAAAGCTCATTAAAGTTTTGATTTTTTGTTTTTTTCTCTGTTTAACTGGAGGTCAAACTGAAAGTTACTGAACCAAAACATCAAAGTGACGTCGTGTTATTTAACATCAGACGTCAGCGTGATGTTTTTGGTCTCTGAGGCTCCTTAAAGCCGTTTCTTAAAGACTTTTCGCTCTTTGTTCTCCTTCAGGTTCCCTCTCTGATGATGGACAGCCAGTTTTCAGAGTTCACCCCCGACATAACTCCCATCATGCTCGCTGCTCACACCAACAACTACGAGATCATCAAGCTCCTCGTCCAGCGGAAGGTGATTATTCATGTTTTTAATAGTAAACAGGAGACTTTTAGAGAGGAAGTGATGTGTTTTTCACTTTTTGTTTGAGTAGATAAATTTTAAATCAGGTATTTTTTATTAATTTGTGCTAAATTATCTTTAACTTTGTTGAACTATGTTGTGTTTTTTGTGCAGGTCACGATTCCCAGACCACACCAGATCCGATGTGACTGTGTCGAGTGTGTATCCAGCTCAGAGGTGTGTAATTATCTTTGGTTAAGTCTTAATTTTTTTAAGTATAAATTCAGCAATTACCCCAAATCATATGTTTATAACTAACATGTTTTCTTAATGAATCAATTTCCTCTTTTCTTCTCACTGTTGTATCTCTCTTCTGTAGCTTTAACCACTCAGTTTCTTTCTATTTATGCATTTATAGTAAAGAAAACATAAAAAAGTGTGTTCAAAAAGTAAAAAAATACAACTTCATTGGCCACCAGAGTGTAAAAATGTCTTTAGATTTCCATAACAGAAAGCCTCTGAAGAATTTGTGCAGTAAAAGGAATAAAAACAGATGTTATTGAGCGATAAAATGCATCCAAGGGCATCACACTGAGTAAATAACTGAACAGAAACGTCTTTCTGCAGGCTAATAGTTTTCTTTCTGGCTCTCACAGTGAGCTGATCAAGTCGTAAGATTGTCTGTTTAGCCTCCTGAGAAGTTCAGGTGTGATCTGAAGTAGTTTTCTTTGGGTTTAACCTTTAAAAGTGTCGTTCTTCCTCCTCTCGTTCATCTCTCTGCCTCTGCAGGTCGACAGTCTTCGGCATTCGCGCTCTCGACTCAACATCTACAAGGCTCTGGCCTCGCCGTCGCTCATCGCGCTGTCGAGTGAAGACCCCATCCTCACGGCCTTCAGGCTGGGCTGGGAACTCAAGGAGCTCAGCAAGGTACGAACACCTGCATGATCAGTGCCTTCAGACAGGATGTTAGGTGGAAAAGCAGCAGGGTTTCTGCAGCTTCTTCCTCCCGGTGGACGTAAAGTTCATTCTGCCGTTTGGGGGCTTGTTAGCGGAGCGTTTGGACCCGCACAGGATCGGCCTCATGCTTCCTGCCAGTTTTTATCCCCACAATATAAAGCTGACCCTCAAATTAAATGAGACAGCGACTCCAAGGGTTACGATAAAAGAGCCGGGACACGAGGAGCGTCCAGAGCTTCTTCTGTCCTCCTTGGCATCGATTCTCCGAGCACTGAGGTGAACTTTACTGGAGGGGAGCCACATCCTAAACCTGATGGGCCGTTAAAAAGTCTGCAGAATACTTTGTGATACTAATTTGCCTCCTTCAGATGCTCTGCTATAAGCGCAAACTCTGTTTTATCCCACACTTTGTTTGTCTTTGTCATAAGTTTTATCTCAGTAACGACAGAAAGCCTCCTACCTGATTATTATCTCTGTTTTAATTACTGCAGCCTCAGAAATATTATATCTTTCTAAACAAGAGCAGAAGTTCTCCGTCTTTAATCAGGATAAAGGCTTCAAAGGCTTTTTTCTCTCGCTGAAAGACTTTAATAATAATCTTTGGATCTTTTTGAGCTTCAGAAGTTGCTCGTGAAGCCGTTGCAGCTCTTTTAAAAAGCTCTGAACCTTGAAAGTCAGAGTTAAAGACAGCGACTGAGCCGTCATAAATACTCCCAAAGCTCCCGTAAACCTGCACCGTCTTCCTCTCTTCAGGTGGAGAACGAGTTTCGACAGGAGTACGAGGAGCTTTCGCAGCAGTGCAAACGCTTCGCCAAAGACCTTCTGGACCAGGCGAGGAGCTCCAGAGAGCTGGAAACCATCCTGAACCACAGAGACAACGACCAGAGCGAAGAGCTGGACCCCAGACAGTGCCACGACCTGGCCAAGCTCAAGCTGGCCATCAAATATCACCAAAAAGAGGTAGGAGATCCACCTGCATGAGAGCACAGATTAGTCCGAAGACTTTGATGCTCTTAAACGTCTCTCAAACATCTCAAGATGAGACTGAAAACACGGAGTCGTCCAGCTGAAGTAACTGTGTTTTCAGGGATGTCGTGTTTGTGTCTGCAAGTTTTGCTGAAAACTGAGAGTGCAGTAGATCATGTGTGTGTGTTTTTTATATGTAGTTCATATAATAATGCATCTGCTTATATCTATCATCAAATACCAGCAGAAATACAGTCAATATAGATAATATATTTATTCATAGCTACGTCACCTAACAACACAGAGTGAAATATTACAACAAATATTACTTACGGACAGGTTTTCATAATGACATCGCGTGTTGAATATGAGTGTTTTCATATTCTATTCAACACAAACACATTATAATGACCAAACATGCAGAACACAATGACATTTAATGGAATTTTAATATGCAAACATGTGGGTATGATGAATGTTGCATGTAAAGAAGCTAACACGCTACATACATAGTTAATGCTTGTGTGTTACATGTTAGCATTGTGGTTCATTTGATTAAAACAGGAATCAAACAGCCTCATATGGAAATCCGCTATACACATTTATTAAAATTACATGTATGTAATGTATGGAAATATGCTGCGATCACACACATCACAAACAATTTATGAGCAAAAATGTGATTTCCGTGTAAAGTTTATGCACCAAAACACAGTAAAAATAAGAAGCTAGAAGTTTTAAAAAATTAGTGCATTTAAAAACATAAATAAAAGTTTGTTTACGTGCCACATTAATGTATTACACATACAGAATATCAGCAAAGCAAATGTGTTAAACATATACTGTTCGGTTATACATAAATATCATATATATAATAGTGTTTTTAAAGCTTTTTATTATCCAGATAGTGTATATTATTTATGGCAAAAACAGGCATCTTTGTTATTTTTCAGTGTTTGTCTGTTTGAGGAGAATGTAGGAGATCTTCTGTCCTAGTTACATGATTTAAAAACACTTAAACACAATCTCACAGTGCAACGTTCGCTTGTCTTTGAGGGAATTGAGGGACTTTTGTTGATCTCCTCCTGGGATTCGTGAGAGGACGGCGAGAAATCAGGAGGATGTATGAAAGTGAGTTTAAAAACAGGGGGAGGAAAGGTGAGTCGGTGGGGAGAAAAAAGGTAGAAGGAAGAATCGGAAAAGCACGGGATGAGATAATGAGCCGAGCAGATACAAAGCGAGCAAACACCAAAGAGACTTAATGGGACAGAAACAGAGAAGAAGAGAAAGCTGGAGGGATCAGGCATGAGCGAGAGGGAGACGCAGATTTGATGGGATCGAGTTAAAGGAGGAAACAGAGTTAGAAAAAAAAAAGCCCAAGGCGATTCCCGTCTGTCGTCTGTCTGCATGTCTGTCTATTCCCTTTCTGTTCCCGTTTCCAGCTTTCTGCAGCAGACGGATGTGATAGGACAGAGCGAAGGGATGACAGCAGCCGGGGGATGATGAGGCAGACAGGGAGATAAGAGCAGGAAGTGAAGTGTTTTCTCTCTCCTGAGGAGGAGAGGCGACGCAGGTAAAGATCTGAAGAGGGAGAAGACAGACAGAAGGAGTGCGAGACCGACTGGTGACATGTTTTCTCTCCTCCGAGTGGAAAAAGATCACAGGGATGAAGATTTAAGGAGCTTGAGTCAGATTCTCTTTTTTTCTTTTATGAAACAAAATGCGGCTTTTATACAGTTATGCATCCTTTGCACAAGCACAAGCAAAAACTACAAAAGGCTGCGCTGCACATCACCCGGGTGCAAATGAACGATAAAGTTATTAAAAAGCTTGCATGCAGGTAAAGTTAATGTATAAAGTTCCCCCGTGACTTGAGCTGAACGAGCACTGATGAATCTTTTCAAAACTAGAAACGCTCTTGTTTTTATAGCGAGGTGATACTTCTGATCCACTGAAGAATAAAAACCTATTTTTAATACACTTTCAGATTTTAGAAAATAAGTGAGCTTCTCTTGTGTCTTGGTAAAAAGTAGCTGTAACATTTATGCTAACATGCTGAATGTTTAATGCTAACAGCTCGAAAAAGGAGATTATAATCACATCATTTCAGTTAAATAAACCTAGAAAAAGCATTAAAATAAGGGAAGCTTAACGACTAGACACACATTCAAGGCCACAAACATTTATCAACATTGTCTTTAATAAATTTCATTTAAACATTTAGATGGCATGGATCAAGTGAGCAGGCGAAACTTTCATTATTTATGCTAGCAGATTAACATGAGTATTACATGCTAACTGTTAGCATGTCAAAAAAGACACTATTTAAAGCTTAAAAATGCAAAACATTACATGTAACCATGTTAAAATGTTAATTATATATATTCACATGCAACTAAGTATTTTCTAACTTAGCATACTTGCTAAACATCACTAACTGACAGCATGCTAACTGTATGCTGTGTGTGTTGACATGCTAATATTTTTATTGATATCAGTTAGCAGGTTAACATGCTTGTTGTTATGCTAGTTTTGCTTGTGTTTAGCAGCTATTAAATAAAACAGAGGTTCACTTCAGGCAGCAGGAGGAGTGTTTGACGCTCCACCTTTGTATTTATGGGGATGAGGTAAAAGAAAAAGATGATGGAGGGAAGTGAAGTAAAGTGATTTTCCAGGTGAAAGATTTTGGAGAATAGAGTGATAGTGAACAGAAAAGAGGAGTGTATTTTTCCCTCGATGGGAGCAGTGACATAGGTGGAGATTTTGGAGGAAATTAATGCCCCTGTTGAGGTGGATGAAGGTGGTGGAGGGCAGGAAAGTGAAGTAAACATGGAGCACTAAAGGGCGTCTGCTCTAAATAGTTGTGGTTGAAAACATGGAGGTGGATGTGATGAGTGAAAGTGATGAAGAAAAGGGTGAAAAGTGCTTACTTGCCCTTGTGTAGCAGAGACGTGGTGATGATTTAATACATAATGCAGGCTGAGTGAAGAGGAGGAGGCCGTGGTGGAGATGACTGAAGAAATTAGCATATAAATTGAGAACTTTATAAAAAAAAATAAATAAATAAATAAAACAGCTTTATATAGATAATTTAATGTGCAGCTTGAACATCAACTCCTCGTTGACCAGAACATTTTCTATCATTGCGCACAGCTGGTGAACGGTGTGCAACGGCGAAATAATTGCCCTCAATGGCCAAAGAACATTTCATTTATCTCTGTATGTGATTTACATAGATTTTAATGGTGAAAGACAATTTTTTTTCCTCCCCTGCAGATACAAACAGCTTATTTTTGGCTCATGAAAACACATTTCCAGGTCACTCAGATATCAATATTGAACCTCTAAGTACAAATTAAATGTATTTTTACTTTAATTGTGTGTTTTAAATCTGCACTGCTGTATTTATTCTCAAAAATTTAAATGGAAATATTACACTTTTTATTCCATTTAAATTATTTTATAGCTTGGGTTCTTAATATTGTACAGTAAGTAAAATTTTGTTAAAAAAAATTGCCACTCTTTCTCCTTTAAAATGGTTTCCTATAAAATTAATAAAATCAACGTACATGTTTCTCAACACAAACATAAAGAAGTCTTTGGTCGACAGCTCCGATCTTAGTTTTATCCCAGAAATTCGCCATAAAAGTGAATCTTTTCTTCACTCTTTTGCACCTGATACAGTAAAATCACTAATTAACAACCCGTCACTCTTTCCTGCGTCATAACTCACAGAAAATCGTCTCCGGTTTGCGTCGCCGCCGCCTGTCTCTCTGCTCTGACGCTGGCTGGCGTCGACTGCACCTCGCTGGGAGGTTTAATTGGCTGCAGCTCCGGCAGAACAAACCTCTGAGCGAGACTCACACAGAAAGTAGAAAGTCTCTTTTATTTATTTTATTTCAAAAAACATCCCGCGGCGTTCAGGAGAGTGCAGGAGCGACTCTCAGTCCTGAAATAAGACTTTTTCTCAGATTTAGAGCAGAGAGAGAAAGAGAGAGAGAGAGAGAGACGGGGGAAAGTAAAGGCTGCGATGAGAAGATGTGAGCAGTTAGAAAGCAGCTGAGAAGGAAGCAGAGAAGGAGAACGAGCTGTCAGGAGGACGAAGACGTCCTCAAACTGTCGAGAAGTGAGAGGAGACGGAGGGTTTACAGGAGAGAGGATGAAGGTTGTTACTGGGAATATGTTTCTGCCACCAAGGCAGGCTGTGTGTGTGTGTCTGTGTGTGTTTGTGTGTGTGTGTGGTCTTCATGATGAAGCATCACTGAGGTTATTACAGGATAAATGAAGGTTCAGTTTGGCACCAAAATGGCTGATTTTTTATTGAATCTACTGTTGAAGTCAGATATTAAGACCAACGTGTCAGTATTTACTTCACTGCATACATGCTGGCTCTTTAACCATCTACTACTTCAGCATTTTACAACAAAATAAATCAAACTTTTTTAATTATAATTGACCACAACACAGTGTAGAAACACTCTAAACCCCTGATTAAAAAAAATCCCTGTTTTTAAAATTTTACTTGAGTAATTTAGCATCAAACATCACTAAAAGTCCTAAAAATAAAAGCACAAATTCTTCAGAAAAGCCTGATTTAAGAATAATATTTATTACTGGGTTATAATTATTGATGCGTTCAGTTGTTTGGTAGTTTATTGTTGCAGCTGATAAAGTTGAAGCTCATTTTAAAGCTTTTAAGAGGCGAGGTAGCTTTTACTTTCCCCCAGATCAATAATGTCCTCTCTGTATAAAGTATCACTATATAACACTTATTATTATATAAAGTAGAGCAAAAAGTGCAATATTGCCTCTGAAATCCTGTGAATCAGAAGCATAAAGTAGCAGAAAATGGAAATACTTAAACTAAAAATGTAGTTAGTTACTTTTCACTGCTGGATACAGATATCACATAGGATCACTGGTGAAAATCTTCGTAAACCCTCATTAACTCCGAACAATCGCTCTGTTTGTCTTCTCGTATGTAAACACTCTGAGAACTCGGTCGCATTAAAAAAACTTGTGTAAAGTCTTAAAGTCTGCAGGCTGCAGATGCTCCTGCAAACGCGACTGTCGTCTGGCAGAAACGCCTCACAAAAGCTTCTGATGCCAACGAAAAGTCGCTGAAGTGACAGAAACAGACGATCGGAGGGAAACTGAAAGATGAACAGAACGTGGAGGAGGAAAAAAAGAAAAACAACACACACACAAGGATGAAAAAGAGAAAGAGGAGAGTGAAAGAGAGGCAGCTGTCAGCAGAAATCAGCCATATTTAAAGTGTTTGTGGAAGCGAAAGAGACAAAAGAAGAAAGAAAAGAAAGGAAGAGTGAGATGGAGGTGATGAGTTCAGGGGAGCACGTCGACAGAAACCTGTCGAAGGTAATCAGAGCTGAAGGAGGAGAAACTCCTGACCGACGGCGTGATGATCAGAAAACAGACGAGATGTTTTTAAAGCTTCATTGATCATTGAAAGGTGAAAATATTTGTGAAAAATCTTAAATTAATGTAAAAGTGTCCTGATGAGACGATGGAGTCGAGTGGATGTGAAGGATGCAGGCAGGACCAGCGGCCCCCTGGACGCCATGGCAACGACAGATGTTGACAAACAAACAGATGCCACATCAGCATCTCCAGATGCCCTTTGCATGTGTGTGTGTGTGTGTGTGTGTGTGTGTGAGTGTGTGTATGAAGATGCAGATACGTCTTTGTGTGTGTGTGTCACTTGTCCTTTTGTCTTTTACGAAATTTTATCTTTTAATTCTAGTGTGTGTTTCTGTGTGTGTGTGTTTGTGCGAGTGTGCGTGTGTGAATGTGTTTGTGTGCATGTGTGTGTGCATGTGTGTGTGCATGTGTGTCCGTGTGTGTGTGTGCATGTGTGTGTGTGTGTGTGTGTGTGTCTCAGGAGGCAGTTGACGAACATTGTCAGGACACTTACGTAAGCCCTCCACGTTCGCAGCCTCTTTCCCTCTTCTCTCTCTCACCGTCACATCCGTTACCTTCGCTCTTTCTCTCCATCTGTGTTTGCCCCCCTCCCTTCCTTCCTCCCCTTCTGTCTCACCCTTCCTCACCCTTTTTTGTCTCTTTTTACATTCACTCGATACATCTCTCTCTTCTTTTTCTCTCTGCCTTGTTTTTTGTTTTTTCTCCAGTTAGTCCCCTTTTTTATTTCTGCTTTGTTCCTTTAGTCATCATCATCTACAGTGTGTTTGTGTGTGTGTGTGTGTGTGTGTGTGTGTGTGTGTGTTTGCATGTTCTCTTTGTATGTAAATGTGTGTGTGTGTGTTGGTGTGTTTGAGGTCGAGGTGTCACACACACTAAGTGCTGCCACCGTGTATCACCAGGCTTTCAGAGCAGAAATTACATAATGCTGTGACTGTGTGTGTGTGTGTGTGTGTGTGTG
>JAQMCX010000013.1:1438444-1456359 GCA_029814765.1 Acanthurus leucopareius
TAACAGCCTCAGAATTACTTCGTCACACACTTTCTCGTTTATATTCGTCCATAAATTAGCCGCATCATAGTTTAAGCTGCAGGGTTCAAAGCGTTGGAAAAAAGTAGCGGCTTATAGTCCGGGAATTACGGTACTTTATCTACAGAGACTGGACCTTTTTTCCGGCAGAGCACGGTGCAATCTCGTGTTTCTACTCGTCGTCCTGATGAACAAATCAAATGACGGCTTGCATTTAAAGCATCTTTGGTAACTTCACATTCAGAGAGGAAAGTTGAATTAAGGAAATTCAGCTGGTTGCAAATCTGCAGCATAAACATTAGATGGCACTAAATCTTACACACTGGACCTTCAAGAAGTTAATTCCTCACTTTGACAGACACACACACACACGAGTGCGCACACACACATGCTCACTCTGGCATACACTCATACATATTCACTAGCGGCGGTCCTTGTATAGAAGCAGCGGACCTAATCTCTGCCACATACTGTCGGGTGTAACACGGCATGAAAGATGCATGCACGACATTTTGGAGAGAGGTTACACCCCACCGGGGAATTACTTTCGTTCGGATTGGTTTCTTTTTATTTTTCACTGGCTGCAGATTTGTCTCTGCAGGAGCTGCAGAGTTTGAATGTGAATTAAAAGTCATTTCTTCGCTCCAGAACTGAGCCGTGTACAGTTTTAAAGGAATTGAGTTCTATCAGCTGAGCTCAGATGGGTTTTTTACTGTACTGTCGGAAGGTTATTTTGTGGTTTCTAACTAGGTTTTGCTGAGTAATGAAGGTCATTCTGTATCTTCGCTGTGAAAAGGCATTGAGTTATCTCTGAATTGCAAATGGGAAAGACTATGAAATTAAGGTCACCCTGTGGGCCCGTCATAATGTGCTGTAATGGTGAAATGAATTGAATACTTTGCCAGAGGACCGAAATGTGTTTGCTGGTTGAATTGAGTTCATTGTTTGCGTCTAATAGAAAATTTCTAAAGGAGTCCAAGTATTTTTTCTGTGTTAATCAGCAGCTGACAGGTGGAGAACACAGACTCAGAGCTCTGCGTTTGTTTCATAGCTCAGGTAAAATTATTTTAAAACTAAGAATAAAATCTTTGCAGTGAATTTACAGCCTGTTTTATAAGTGCAACCTGCAAACACTTTTTAAAAAAATATGCAAAGAATGCCAAAAGTCTCTCATATATTACTGTCATGTGATACCTTTTTTATAAGTGAGAAAAAATCCTGTTTTATGTGTTAAATGCAGTCGTACTTGAAACCTCCTGCGAGTCCTCAGACCTGCACTTGAGTCGTAAAATTATCACAACAAAACTGACTCTGCAACAATGGTGGAAATTCAAGTGCAAACTCTCAAAAAAAGAGTTTTATTTTTTAAAAAAACAGTGGAGGATGCTGTGGATCGACCAATCAGAGGCAGAGCGCGGGAGGAAACGTGGAAACTGAGCGCTCAGCATCAGCTAAGTGAACTTTTTTACATGGCAGTTACCATCAGCTGGAAATAGCAGCCACTTAAATCCAGCAATTTGGTGACTCTGAAAAGATTACGTCCGTTCCATTACAGCGATGACCAGCAGCCGTCCACGCCCACTCATACATCTCTGTATGATGGTCCAATTAAAGTAATGCTCTCTGGTGTAATGTGCAGCCTTTGCTATATTTGCAAAATGAAACAATAAAACAAGAATAATGTTTTTCGTCTCAGACAAACAAATCTTTTGCTTGGCTCCGATCCGCCTCGGCTCGGCCAAGTACTTGTTGACTGCCAGTGAATCTGTGGCTCGAAGGCCAACATAAACATAAAACCTTAAAAAACTGAACCCCGTCGGCTCGTAATATTTACAGGCCAGTACGCCGGCTTCACAAAATGTAATGAATAATAAATTGTTGGACAGATGTAGCCTTTTGCTGTGCTGAAGTACCAAATCTTTACTGCAAGTCTGCAGACACTCAGCTGAACTTTTGCCTCAACCCTCCCAGGGGATGTAAGAATGTCAAGACGAGTTTTCTTTTCAGATGCAAAAAGAAAAGATTTGAGCCTGGAAACAGCAGTGTGTGTTTGTAAAGGGCTTAATTTGCAGATAATAATATATTTTTTTGTCATTTTCTGCCAATAGATCCCCCTAAATCTTACATATTGAACGATGAATTAGCAGCTTTTATATAAACTTTTGTATTTCAAAAATTGAAGCTTAATTGCTAAGATACAGATTTATTCCTATAAATAAAGGAATATAACCATGTTCTTATATAAAAACATTTTATTCATTACCGCTTCGATGGTTAGCTGATATATCAAATATGAAGAGAAACAAAGCTTTTTTGAAGGTAATCAAACAGCTGCTTTGAGTAGAAATGAATAACAGCATCACTTGACTTTAAATACCTAACTGCATTTCATTTAAATCTTCCTACCTGAGATAACATTTCAGTGAAGACTGGTTCATTTTCTTATTAGTTAAAATCCAAATGGAGGCAATGGTTCCTTATTTCAAGGATATTGACAAAAACAAAGAAAACTGCAAAATTAAAAAGTAAAATTACCTCAGTGGCAGATTTGCTCTTCCATCAAGGTTGAGTCTGAAACATATTTTATACTATTAATTTCACTAAATTTCACTTAATAATTATCTTTTATATTGATAAGTGTGAATTGTGTCTCCAAGGCTGCATCAAGATCAGTGGTAAACTAAATAAATTTCAACTAATTTGTTAAATTTTACTAAATTTTATATATATATTTATGTACAGAATATTTTTAAATATATAAATAATAAGATTGGTAGCAAACACAATAATCACACACGATTGATAACATGCATATTGGCCATGTAAGCAAAAGGTTGGCTGCTGGTGTGTAGGAGGAGGATTGAGGAGCTCCTTTATTTCAGTTTTATCAGCAGCATTTATAGAAGAAACAGTGATATTAAGTCAAAGGTGTTGCAGAAAATAAACCATCTTCAGCCCGTTCTGTCTTCAGATTAATTGCCTCGTTAGCTCATCTGAATGACAGATGAGGAAGTTCTGTCATGTAATTGTTTAGTGGAGGTGAAACAAACTAACAGATGGACCTTTAAACTCAGCGGCTTTATGGAAGAAAAAGTTGTTACCAAAAATATTGATGCAGGTTTTTCTGCAAACCAGGTTAAAGTTGGAATTTCAAACCAAAATGTGTTTTTTTAACTGCAGAAACAGACCTATGTAGGCTTTTGAAAGACATAAAAATGTGCAAACTGACTGAAAAAGTCCAAAATTCTAATAAGCAATAAATATTTTAATACAAACAGATAGAGCATGAATTGAAGCTTACAACAACTCTCTTCTATTTACATAAATCACAAAATAAGATGAAAAAGCAAACACACTACAGCCTTTCAGTGTCACATCCATCTCCATGTAATTCCCGGCCTGGTGTGCAGCACACACACACACACATATAGGAGATGTGCCGTCTGTAAAGCCAGCACTTTAGACTATTATCCGCGAGTCTGGCTGCTCATCGTCCTCACAGGACGGCCAATGTAAAGAAACTCCACAGAGACCTGCACGGGGCTAATATGCAGCTACAGCACAGAGCCGTATCCATGGCAACTACAAGGTTCTTCATCACGTCCCCATCAACGAGGCACTAATGACCCCTCCATATCAGCTTATGTCTGCTGGGAAAAAAGCAGGATGAAACCAGGAAAGAGGACGAGCTGCTATGACTGCAAACACCACAGATTAATGTGTGTAAAGCAGGAAGTGAAACGCAAAAACAAAACACAAACACACAATAAAAATATCTCATATGAAAAAGAAACAAACTGAGAGGCAAATATTTAAAGCTGTGTTCATAGGCCATGTTGTATTTTCCCAAAGTTGAGTACACTAAAAGCTTTTGGTATATTTCACTGAAGTTATGTGACATTGAAATAAATGTAAATATCCACCTAAAGTATGAAAACAACATGTTCAACCTGTTCAGATGTGTCTCATCGCTGCACGTCTTTGTGTTGACTTGAAAGTTTCCATGAAACGAATCTTAAAGTGCTCGCTGCTTCTACATGTTTAAATGTTTCCTGAATAAAGAAGCAGCTATAGAGGAACTTGTCGTACACACAGATTGGTGTTTACAGTGTTTTGCCCCCCAACATGCAGCTCGGTAGCCGTCATGACGGGTCCAACCAGATAACTGCCTCTCACCGGCTTAAAACTACTCATTAATAAGGTCAGACTGACTGATCCTCAGAGAAAAACTAAGGTTTCTTTCCAGCTGGTTTGACCGCCAGAACTACAGACTGAGTCATTGCAAAGGATCTCTGATGGAAGATACACAAGCAAACTTTGTCTAACTAACAAACTAACTGCAAGTAAAGCTGCTCACGGGGAAACTCTGTAATGTTAAACCACAATAGTTCCACATTTTCTGTCATCAAATGTCCATTTTTTCACATTTCAGAGCTCAGTCTGTTTGTGTTCAATGAGAGGATGCAGAGTTTGGCATCAGGCGAACCAGTCGGCAGTGATCAGAGGTTACTGAAGCACAAAGTTACATTAATGCCAAAATCTGTCCAGAAATGATGGTGAGCAGCCATGAAAAGCAGAGTCATCCCCTTTATATGTATTTATGAGGTTGTTGTTATAAGTATTAACATTGCTGTTTGGTGTCAGTAAACTTGGTAGTTGTGCAAAACATGAAAATGAATTTTCTCGGCAAACACGTCAGCTTAGTATGTAAACATTAGTTATTCCCCCTGCATAGTGTGCACTCATTTATTAATCCATCAGAAACAGAACGAACCGAACAGACGGTTTCTCTTTGACCTGTTCACATGTAAGAGATAAATGCATCACATAAACGTTTGCATGCATCGAGGCCTCTGGAGAGAAACGACCTCCATATCAGTGCTCAGCTATTCACAATACTGTTTTTCTGATGCAACGCTGACCCAATTCCTGTCTGTAAATCACCTCCCCACTTTCACTTATTTTTATTCTTTAGTGGCTGCAGGTTGCGATTCGTCGCTCCGCTCTCCGAAGCCCTCTGGCTCCCGGTTATTTATGCTCTAATCTCTCCGTCCAGGAGCAGCCTTGGTCTGGCTCCATATGGCAGGAGAGCTGAGGTGGCAGCTGGCCCTTTATCACAGCACAGAGCCCGGCCAGGTTACCCACTGACACACACCAGGAAAACATGCACATGCAAAACAGGCAGTGCAGAATGCTGCAGCACCTGTACTCCTGCCGGCCGCGGCCAGATGACACACTGCGTGACAAACACACACGTGCTTTATTAAATGTTCATGGAGGATAACACACACCGGAACAAAAACACAGGTTGTGCAGCATTAGCTCACATAAAAAGACAGTCAGAAACTGGCACAAACGTGTAATAAACGGGACATTTTACACGAAACAGACAAAAAATATCAGAAAATGTTTTATCACATAAGAGAATTAACAAACTTTGATGCCAGATTCTGTTAAATTTTAATAATAACAATAAAAAATGGTGAAGGAACCACAAACAAACCCAACTGTGAGTGAGTTTTTGGGAGCACACGGGGACACAATCACACATATTGACCACAGAATCCTTTCATACACAGTTCAAATCTGCCTTTTCACTCTCCTGCAGCTCTGCAGCTCTCGCCCACCAACAGAGGTTTATTTTTGCATTTCATTGAAGGGGTACAGCTGCTGGAAGTCAAGAGCCATCTGTGGTTGCCCCCTCTGTCACTCTGAGCCGCTCTCCTTTGTTCACTCAGAGCGATGCAGTGCTCCTCATGTCTTGGTTAGAAATCCCTTCCTTTGTCGGCCCTGCACTTTTCTGTACAACTCGACACATGCAATGTTATCATTTTTTAGTCAGCGGTCATGTTTCCTTGTTGGCAAATGTAAATAAAGATCTTTAAGTGCAATCAGTGAGTTTCTCATGTAATCTTTTATCAGAAGAATGAAGCACCGTGGCCCCCGTCAGGACGAGTGGCCGCTTTGATGACAAAGAATCAGTTTATTTCCAGCAGCTCCGCCTCTTTGACACTGAGGTTGGGTTCAATCAGAAGCCCAGGAGACATGAAGTGGAGGAAGAAGGAGGCTGGACAGACAGTCAAAGGTCTGAGTCAGTCAGGTGGGTCCGTCAAAGGTTCAAGGTGCCAAATCCAGATTGAAAAGCACCTTTGTGTTGTTGCACTGATGGAAAACTGGACGCACAGGAAATGCATTCTCCATAAGCTGATAGCAACAGTTAATTAATGGTTTATAACACACGAGAACGCCGTCTTCACATCCTGTAAACACCGACAGGAAGACAAGAATGCCTCTTGTGCAGCATCAGCTTGTGTTTCTAATCAATCTTCTGAATCCAGTCGTGTCATGCTGACTGCTCCGGTTAATGGATAGGACAGAATCCAGATCATCCGGCAGTCTAATGTATTATCAATTACTTGATTTCTGCCCGGTCTCGGTCAGATGCATTGATACGTTTTGGGGGCGACAGTAAAAGCTTCATTGTTCAGACTGTCGATAAAGCTCAGCTAGAGACCCGCGAGCGTCACTAATCTGTGTAATGTATGTGGTGCGTGAGGAAAAAAGACACACTGTGGAGGGACAGCTCATTAATCAGCTGCAATAATCTACTGTATCATCAATAAGTTGATTGCTGACTGGCCAGAGTCAAAACTATTGATACAGCAGTGAGTTTCTTCTCGAATGTCTAATGAATGGATAGACTTGTGTGTGTGTTTGTGTGTGTTTGTGTGTGTGTGAGTGCAGTGTAGCGGAGACCATTAGAGCCTCATTTGGCACAGTGTTCTGGATTTATGCTTAAAGCGATCAGACCAACCTCACTGCAGGTTTACAGGCTATTTGTAAAAAAAAAACTTAAACTGGTGTCGGCTGTGTTTTTTGGCTGTTTTTTGGTCAAAACTCCACATTAACCTTTTTAACATTTTCACTTTGTCTTTCAGGCTTCAGATTGTCTAACGTGTTGCAGGTGATTTTAGTTAATCACAGGTCAGTTTAAGCTTCTGTTAGCAGATGAACACGTGCTTCTCGTCAGAGGGTGAAAATCTGATTCAGTAGCAGAAAATGCAGTAAAAATAACTGCAGGTAGTGATAAAGTTCCAATACCTCCTTTTCATATGATGGTACACGACACATGAGTGAACACACAAAACCTCCAGCTCATTATGTGCAATATGTTTGCACTCATATTGACAAACTGCAATGAAAATTATGTGTTTATACGCGTCTGTGTGTGGCGACTAGTCTTTCATCTTGCTGTTAGATGGCATGCAGTTTCCTCTGAAGCATGAGGAGCTCTGCTCGAGGGTCACAAAGTGCTTCTTTGTGGCGTATTTAAGAAGTTGAGTCAAAGGGAGAAGAACAAGGGTGTTAGCAAAGAGCCGCCCTGCGAGGCTTCAGGTGTCACAAGACAGCAAACTCATCTGCTGTCATTTAAACTCTATGTGATTTATGTGATGGCAGCAGAGAGAGACATGAGGTTCGCATGACTCATTATGAAAAGTCACTTATTGTTTCTGTTTACAAGAGTCCATTAACAGGTTTATTACTAATGTATGTGTTAGTCTGCATGCTGTTGGTCTCATATATTTGCAGCCAGAATCAATGTTTTTTCCAGTTAAGCTGAAGATTGAACAGATTGCAAATGTTAACATTCAATATTCGACTATGTTTATTTATTGCAAATTATACTGACCATAATGTCTTATCAATTATTGAAATATTAAGATGTTTTCTTTCTATTTCTCTTTTTAAAACACAGCACAACAAACATGGAGTTTTAAAAAACAGAGCTCATATTTGTCCAAAGTGCTTGTTTCTCTGCAGGACAGTTGGCAGCAGAAAGTCCCTTTAATGTGCCCACAGATGCACGATGAGACATGCAGCTCTTTTCATTACACAAATATATGCAGTAACATTTATATCAGAGGTAAATACAGGAGATTACAAATGTAGAGAGCATTGTTAATGTACTTTCGCTGATGATATCGCTTGCTGTGGGATGAAATGCACAAACTGGCAATCATCCTTTCAGAACATTTTCCCCTTGCAGCATGAAAGCTGCTGGAGTGAGTAGTTAAAGCAGCAATCTGTATATCTTTCTCTGTCAATCAATATGGAAATGATGGCTTTGCTCAGCTATGAAGACGAATCACAAGGGAAATAAAAGCTATAGTAGAAACAGATCGAATGGGGGGAAAAAATGAAAAGTATGAATTCATTTCAAGCACGTCCCCCTGCGCCTGAATGCTTCATATTTATGCTTAATGTGGTTTAATGCAGGATCTGAAGCTGTTAAATGCAAATAAGCTGCACAACAGGAGATACCGTCGGTGACTTACAGCCTTTAACAGAAAGGAAAATCTTTACAGTTGGCATTTGGAGGTAAAGAAACAAGAAGAAATGATGTGAAATTTTACCAAAGTGAGCTAAACTGTCTGAGAAATTAAATAGCCGACTGAGTAAAAACACTTTCCTTTAGTTCTGTCATCAGTATTAATGTGTAACAACTAAAACTATTCAGAAAATCAATCTGCAAAGTGAAAAACAGGTTGAGACATTTAACGGCGATGAAAATTCATTAGTTGAGAAGCAAAAACTGGTGGATTTAAATGCACCATTTTAAGAAACAGCAGCATTGATTCAAACACCTTAACTTCAGCTGCGGGATTTACAGATGAATCTCATATTTATTTCACTCTCTAAAAAAATGTGATCTAATCTGTTTCCTCTCCGAGCCTGTGAGCTCGAGCTGCGAGCTGTCACTTTCAACCACCCAGAGAGGTTTTACATCATGTACGCCGCCGCCTGTCATTTAAAAACTCAGCTGCCCGACGTCCCAGTCGTTTTGTCACAAATGTTGACAGCCAGAGAACAAACGCAGCCACACACACACACACACACACACAACACCAGAAACACACATACAAATGACTGTGGGGTTTTAAATGAAGCCAAAAAGTTGGAGAAGTGTTGCAACGTGAAAACTTCCTGAGCTGCAGATACAAGCAGTAATCTATTACACATAATACATTAAATATTTAAAGATTCACTGAGGAGAAAATGTCTGTTTGACCATTTTTTTTCAAACCAAACAGGATTCAAGCTCTGCAACATCATGACGTGTCTTTAAACGAAATGTTGCAAGTTATTAATCATAAATTAAAAGTTTACTCCGGATTACTAAATAAAGATAATGAAGAAATCAGTCTTTGCCGACATGAAGAGTTTCAACTTTTCAACACCTCATTTTTCTTATTTTGTGGTCCAAATAGACAAACCTCTTCACCCAGTGAAAAAGAAAATAAAAGTTAGTTTCTCATCTGTGAACACAGATCTGATGTGTTTTGTGTGTCTCTGCAGGAAAAACCCTCATCTTTAACTATTCATCTGTTCAAATCGCCCAAAATTAATGAAGTGCACCAAATAAATAATTACTAAATAGTCGGGGTACCACTTAAATAACTATGATTAAAAATAATTACAGACATTACACACTGTATGTTTAATAATTGCCAGTTCGCTCTGTATCATTTCGTGACTCGGCTGATTTGTTTTCTACTTATTCATGTTGCTGAAAATGTAATAAAAACAGCATAAAACTGTTGCAACTAAAGGGAGATTGGAGCAAAAGTCCCAATAAAATATGAGACAGAGACAGAAAATGTGTCTTTAATAAAGGATTAAGAGGAAAAAGGGAGGTTGGTGAAGATTAAACTGAAGGTTCTTCTTGTCTGATAAATGAAGACTAAAAGCCAAAGACCCCAAAGGGCCGTTTCACCGTCCTGTGAGCAGAGAAAGTGATGAGTCTTTCTGATCTTCTCTGCAGAGACCGAGCTTTCTCTGAGTGCTTATGGAGATCAGTTTTCTTCTCTTGCAGCAATCACACCTCTTTGAATCTGGACGGCTCTGTTGATGAAAGATGGGAAAGGTTTTCTGAGGGCGTTTTGTTTGCAGGAAATGCACATATTTGTCTGGTTGGCCACAAACACCAATCAGGATGGTTGATGAAGCAAATGGAAGAAACGGGAAGAGGCAGAGAGACAGAAAAATGATGAGAATGAAGGAAATACTGTATTTAGTGGTTATTATCTCGGAGATGGATGGCTGAAGGTTGAGCGTTTTGAGAATAGACAGCAGAGGCAGAGCTGATGGAGCTGCAAAGCGACTGAAGAGCCATGTTTTTCCTCTCAGACACTCTCACTTTTGTTCCTAATGGAGGCAGATGAAGCCGTTCGCATTGAACTCAAGGTCTGTTTTTATCAAAGGTGACACTCAGACCCTCCAAATGAAAACAACACTCAGAGAGCAAAACCTTTACAGCTGAATGGAAACTTCTCAGGAGAGCATGTGAGGCAACATCTCAGTGAAGAGCTTCAAAACACCGCACAGCAACATGCAGCAACACGCAGCAACACACAGCAAAATGCAGCAACACGCAGCAACACACAGCAAAATGCAGCAACACGCATCAAAATGCAGCAACACGCAGCAACACGCAGCAACACACAGCAAAATGCAGCAACACGCAGCAAAATGCAGCAACACGCAGCAACACACAGCAAAATGCAGCAACACGCAGCAAAATGCAGCAACACACAGCAAAATGCAGCAACACACAGCAACACACAGCAACACGCAGCAAAATGCAGCAACACGCAGCAACACACAGTTAAACACGATAAGACAAAGCAACAAACAGCAACATAGCAACACAAAGCAACATGTAGCTAAACACAGCAACACACTGCAACACACGGAAACATGCAGCAACATACAGAAACACGCAGCGACACACAGCAACAAGTAGCAACACCTAGCAAAACACAGCAACATGCAGCTCAACACAGCAACACACAGCAACACACAGCAACACACAGAAACACACAGCAACACACAGCAACACTCAGCAAAATGCAGCAACACGCAGCAACACACAGCAACACACAATAACACGTAGCAAAATGCAGCAACACGAAGCAACACACAGCAAAATGCAGCAACACGCAGCAACACACAGCAAAATGCAGCAACATGCAACAACACACAGTTAAACACAATAAGACAAAGCAACAAACAGCAACATAGCAACACACAGCAACATGCAGCAACACGCGGCAACACACAGCAACACGCAGCAACACACAACAAAACAGAGCAATACACAGCAACAAATAAAATGTTTTATTATCCCAAGTTTAGAATATATGTGTGTGTTTCCCTTCAACTGACCGAAAATGTAAAAAGGCAACAAAATAAGGAAATACAAGTTAACTATTACATTATTTGCAAAATATTACATGGTTCACTAAACATAAATAAACTTTTACATCTGAGTTTATTGATCAGTTATAACACTTGACAACAGGTTGGATACGAACTCATAGACTCACCTACATAAACACATATTTGCATATGGAGGCTGCTTATTATTTTTTGTTGCAGAGTTTAACGTTTTTCCATCTTTCATTTCTGTTTTTCTCTCACAATCACCATTAACTCCCAGAACAGGTCGTCGATACACAGTCACAGGAAATTAATTAGCTGAAGCTCTTCCTTTTCCTCAAAACATCAAGGAGAGATTCTTGGAGAGGCAGAGAAGAAACAAACAAACAAACAAACAAATAAACAAACAAATAAAGATCTTCAAGACAGACAAATTTCGGGCTCATAATCACACTGAGAGGAGAAAAACTCGCTCACATTTGTCTTCTGTTTTGCATCTTTTGTACAAAGAAGAATAACTTTCCACTGAAAACAAGAGTCGTTTCTTTTCCCTTTTCAGTACAGTTTCCTCACTCATGGCTTCTCTCTTTGCATCAACACGTAATTAGAAAAATTAAGAATGCTGTATAAAAACACTGAACCCTGACATATAACATTGAACTCTGTCCTTAAGACAAAATTAAGAAGAACTTCGGCAAAATTCACGAGATCTTTTGCAATTTAACAAACATGAACCTTCAGTGTGAAGAACAGAAAACATAAAAATGGGAAAATGGCAACTCCTGAAACACACTAACGCAGGTAAACAACAAGTCAGCTGGAAAATCTGAAGTCTACAATTTCAGATTGCTTCAAGAAAGAGAAGCACATATTGATTTTGTTGAGGGACGGATTTGACACAAAGCAACAGAAGTCTGAACATGAGCACAGCAGGAAGTAAACCGGTGATGGAGCTCATCTGTCGTCCCACAACTGAGTTTTTCTCACACAATCTTCAACAACAACTGACATTACTTTGGAAAAGACTAGTATACGACCAGCAGTGATATTTCTAGAGAAGAAAGCAAAACTTTAGAGCCAAAGCTGTCGGGGTGGATAAACAAATCCAGCGAGTGTTAATATGAGGGACAGTGTGAGACCAGCAGAGACAGATTTACTGAGGGCACAAGTCCAGGAACAGCTCTGGCAGCGTAACAGCCTAATCTTTCTTTTTCTGCCAGTTACACCACGAGTCTGAGGGAATACTGATGGCACATAATTAATTTATACACAAAAAGAACAGACTCCATTATTGTCAACACAGAAGGATCCTTACATGGAAAACGTTTGATTTGGCTGCTGCAGCCCCACAAAACAGACTGATGGACTATTTATTATGAAGTCAAGCTGGAAGAGTTTAAGTTCATAAAATGAATAAATGGATGCTGCTGGGGACGCTGGTCGTGTGACAGCTGAGCAACATGGCTGCCAAGCAGCAGACGAGAGAGCCATTAGCTTCCTGTTTCAGCTGACAAGGCCAGGTATTCACAAAGAGGACTACCTGTGGGGCCAAAACTGGGGGTTTTAAGCCAAAACATGATCTTATCCAAACCAGAACCACATTAATTTTGTTCCTCAACAGGCCTTCACCACCGTGTTATAACAGCATATTTGAGGTGAATTGGTTTGTAAAGTTAAAATGTAATAAATTAATAAATCGATCTGTTCTGCGCAAAAACACACGATTCCAATTCATTTAAAGGCCCCTGAAAGCACCTTGTAAAATGTTTTAAATGGCACTTAAAGTGATTTATGAGTGTGTATGAACAGTGAATAAATGTCTCATCACACACTGTGGGAATCTGTTCATGCAGTGGTATCTTTTTAACTACGACTGCAGTGATCTCATACTGTGTTATTTATAGTTTATTAACTGTTCATTTATCATTTATGGATGTTTTCTGGGAAAAATTACACTCGTTGACTAACACATTAATGTCTCTAAATGTCCATATATCTGCTAAGAATTACACTACAAGTGTCTCATAAACAACTAACTTTTAACCTGATCAACTAATAAACTTTTGCTCATGTCTGAACTGATAACTAACATGTTTTTTCATTTTTTCGCCCAGTGGGAAACAGTTTTCTCCAAACAAATTCAATGTTACCAGATTTCACTGATTACTAATTTACCAAAAGCACAAAAACTAGGGAGAGATTCAAATCACTCACTGCTAATGCTGCTTTCCAGGGAATCATCAGTCCAAAACAAACAAACAAAAGTATGAAATTGTTGCACCAGTTTCATGTGATTTCATCCGTATCAGACGCCTGTAGATCAGTTTGTTTCCCAGTCCAGACATAATGGCACCATAATACCAAGCGCTGCTTTTGAAAGCATCATTTTGTTCTGACTTTCAGCTTTAGATTGTTCAGAATACGAAGAGGCAGCCAGTCAAACACTCAGTAGTTTGTTCAAAGCATCCAGTGGTTTAATAGCTTCCTCTTTAGGCTCTGATACGCTTCCTCACACAACAGGTTGGACCAATTATATAGAAAGCATCACATCAGACCAGAAAGATGGAACCATAAAAATATTCTGCTTCAGTTCTTCTCTTCCACTCAGTTATGCCTGATATTAGATCGCTCCATATTGTCATGTGAAAAGGTAATTTCTCTGGTGAATCAGCTCCACTTGACTTTTCATGGCATTGAAAAAGGCCAAACTTGTTAAATTGTGTAACAACCTTTTTGTTACTGACAGGAAGAAAAGAAGACAGCACTAAAGTTAAATTATAGAAGGTTTATTCCAGATATATTGGTGGTATTAGCACTTAAATACGATTTATTTTCTCTCTTGAACATGTTGACGACCAGCAGTAATAAAACATTTCTATAGCATCACTGACATTCATTAAATTATAACAGCATGTGCTGGAAAATTGATGGAAATTGATTAACATCAAGTAAATATGAGGTCAACTGAAGCAAACGAGGAAGTTAATTACTTATTTTTTTCAGCTGAACAAAATTTAATTTTAGTTTATTTAAAAAGAAAAGTTTGTGGGTCCGAAATCCAAAGACAGTATTCTTTTTGCACGCAGCAGATCTTCACAAATACGAAGCCTGAACTGAGGAAAGTTTGGCATTTTTTGCTTCTCAGTGGCTTCCTTCATCCTGGAAGTGGCTCTTCATCTTCCTGTCTGACTCTCACTCTCTTTGAACGGTATCCTTGAGTTTTTGCCTCTCGTGTGATGTCTCGTCTCTCCTTTTTCCGTGTCCTTGTGGTGGAGGGAAGGTTTAAGGATGCCTCAGGTTTTTATTCCACAGCTAAAGTTTGCTTGATGTCCTTCTGGCTCTTTGGAGATCTGCAAACTTTGACAAAATGCCCTGAGTAGATGTTGCTTTGATTTTTAGCCACATAATTTCAAATTTTTATAGCTGCGTATTCGGATTTTCTTTGTTTTATATTTCTCTTTATTGTTTGTCTGTGGGCTTTGGACAGATTTTCCTCCCCTCTAAAAAACATTAGCATATATCATCTGTGCCAGCAGGGTAATAAGACCTGCATATATTCTTATTGTGAGGCAGAAACCTCTAAAGGTCACAGTTATTATGGCAAAAGAACAACAGAAAGTTTGGTGACAGTATGAGGGAGTGATAGTGTCCCCATAGGGAGAAGGTCAAACACAGGACTTTTACCCAGAATGCCTCCGTTCGTCCCATGTGAAACAAAAAGTTAACAGTCAATGTAACTCGTACATGATTTATTCATTTATCTAATGTGCTACTATGTAATTAAACTCACATAACAAACACTTTTAATCCAACCAATCTTTTCCAGATCTCTAACATCTCACCGGTTGGCCGGTTAAAAGTGTTAATTTTGACAGCAAATTGTGTTTTAGTCTCAGTCTTTTGAATAACACACCATTTAGTTTTAGTCTTAGTCTAGTTCTAGTCTACATTTTAGACCAAATATTAGCAGATTTCAGTGGATTACATTTTTCTACGGAATTTCCGGTCATTTGAAGTATCCATCAGTCTGTTATGAACGGTATTAAGGTTTGAATCTGCAATACAGACACAGATTTAATGGTTGTAATACAAAACATGTATTTTATTTTATTCTTAATGTCCAAAACACGACTGTGGCTTTTTCATAAAAGATAATCTCTAATAATTAGCATAAGGGCCTGCTCTCCCTGAAAAATATACATGCTCCCTGAAAAAGATATGCGTTAGCTTGTTGCTAACGAGCGAAGTCAACTGAAATCAACCAAAGCCGTGTAACTAAGACTGTGTAACTAAACGCAACTAAATATAATGTAGGTAAACAACCCAACTGTAGTGAAAACGTCTTCGCAACTGTGCGAAATTCTGCAAACTCGTCTTTGTCCTCCTGTGAGTGACCTATCAACCTACCCTCAAAAGATTCGCTCTGACTGGATTTCTTCCTAACTTGTCCCACAAAAAGGGGAGTTTTGATTGGATCTCTTCTTCATTCATCCCTCCCAAACATTTTCGTCTCATTAACTAAAGTGTCAGTTATATTTCATCAGTCTTCGTCATCATATCTGACTTTTTATTGGGTTTTTATTTTGTTTTTGTCCGTGAAAAAGGTTTGTTGACGAATATTTTTCGTCATAGGCTTCGTCAACGAAATTAACACTGCCCCCTTCTGGTGCATTTGCTGCTGTGCACACCAGTAATCATGTATATATTTTTTATTTTTAATCATTGTTAGATAACCTATTCTGTCTTTTAGCTGTGAGGACTTGTTGGTTTTGAATTGTGTGCAGGACAACAACAAACCTTGCACATGTTAATTTAAGCTTTAGTAAAATCTAACGTGTATTATTCACTATATGTTACAATACTTGTTACTATACGTTTACAAAGCAAACTGTTGACTTAATTGATCATTCGTGATCATTTGATGCAGTGTTTGTCCTGAAAAGCTGAGAACAGGACAGAGTTTGCAGGCTAAACGGTGAAAGTGGAGAGCAGATGAATCACTCTGAGTCACCTGTATCGATCGACACCTTTTATCAAATCCCAACAGAGAGTGTAAATTGTGCCATTTCATGCTGCAAGGTGGATATGATTACACCTAATTCTCCTCAGGGAGAGTTTTAGTTTCTCATTTACAGAAAAGGTTTGATGGTAGTTTGGCTGAAGCTCCTGGAGCAGAATAATTGCACACATTTATATGTTTTTGCTTCCAGGGAAGACGATGCCAGCAGCGACGCTCGGCTAATCACAGTTCAACTCAATTAAAAAAACAGCATTTTCACATTACACAGGAGCAGAAAGAGTGTGTACATGGCACAGGTTAATGGACGGTATTCATTACTCGACACTGTACTGTTCATTAGGTGTTACAGTGATCCCCCCCACACACACACAGCAATTATTGAAAAATGTGTAATTGGTCCTGTTCTGGTGATGTAAACTATCTCAATCTGTTTTTGCTCTTCAGCACAATAAGAAGCTACTTCATAATCTAATTACACAGCAGCTCACAGTCACAGTCCCTGCAAAGCACGCAGGGCAGTAGAATAAAAGGTGTGTATATATAGACATTCCTGTAATTAGCCACACCGCTAAACATTCGCGGCTCCCTGACATGAGATCACACACTCACATCAATGTCTTCTTAATCCCATAAGATTACAAGCGTGCTGTAATTAAATAGGATGCAGGGACTGCAAAAACCGACGCATGCTGCAGAACAAAGACAGAAGGAACACATTTTTAAATGAGGAGAAGGAGAATCAGCTGGTTGCACTCTGCAACTTTACCACTAGGTGTCACTAAATCCTGCACACTGACCATTTACCTGTAATCGTACCTGTATTATTTCCAGTTAAGAGTTCATGCATTTAATTATTCTTTTAAACTGACGCAGATTAAACTGTATAAAAGTTATTTTAACTCGTGTTGCTGCATAATCTGACCATCACTCACAGCGGAGAAGATGCTGACCTCCTCTTCTGACCTCAAACTGCCTCTTTGACCTGTTATTGTTTCGAGTGGCAGCTGGTTTGAATCTTCCCTTTAACCTCTGACACGATGAACAAATTCTCATTTCTAAACGCGTCAAAACGTCGTCCTGATCTCGTCTTACCCCTGTCAGGCCTTTGCAGAGTAAGAACAAGTCTGGGTTAACCGGAGATTAGCTGCATGGTTTAAGAATGGACTTGAACTCGAGATGCGTTCAAGTCTCTGCCCTGCTAATCCAGTTTTTTTTCAATCCCTGATCTGGACACTCGCAGACAGAGAACAGCTCATTCCTCTCTCTCTTTTTTCCATCTGTACCAGCCTGAGTTGTTACAATTCAATCTGTTGGGCGTCATTTCCACATGAATTATGGATGAACCCTGAAACCCTGTGAATGTGGTGGAGATTTAAGCTTTATAACTGTTCCTGCTTGTGTCACAGGATCAGCGTGGATTTGAAAGAGGTTGTAAAAAAAAAATCAAGGTAATTCACAGAGCATCAAAGCAGAGGAAGCGCCAGTGTTAATATCCTCCGATGGCGGACCGCAGATTCACTGGAACATGCTGAAAGCCATCAGCAGGGCTCATTCAGAGACGGCCGGGCCGCGACTCCACTGATAAGCAAAAATTCAAAGCGTCATTGTGTCCCGGTGAAGTGAGCTGTAGAATTTGCTCCGACAGGTCAGAGAGTTT
>JAQMCX010000013.1:1500924-1535651 GCA_029814765.1 Acanthurus leucopareius
GTGTGTGTGTGTGTGTGTGTGTGTGTGTGTTTGTGTGTGTGTGTGTGTGTGTGTGTGTGTGTGTGTGTGTGTGTGTGAGACTGAAAGTGGAGGGAGATAATGAGGTAATGGTGCTCAGTGAAGTGTGACGGAGAGACGAGGGAGAGAACGATATGAAGAGGGAGGTTGAGAGGGAGACAGACGACAGAGGACAAAAGGAGCTAATTAAGTGTTGCCATTTAGAGACGTCGAGCCGTCGGTGGGAGCTGATCGATCCGAATATCTCTGCGAGGTGGAGAAGACCGGATGAGTCATACACACTGCGAGAGGACGGAGTAAAGTTAGTCGACTGGAGTTTTGGAAACGTTCTCATTGGTCTTTAACGTTAAGTTCTTAAAAAGAAAGTCTGGAACTTCATTTAAGAGCAATTCAGCAAATTCTCTTGTTTCTGAGCCAAACTGTTCACACACACATTAAAGGTTGGTCTGAAGGTCTTGGCATCACATGAATTCCTCTAAGTGTCTGTGTACGACACTAAAAATCCAGCAAACAACTATGGAAAACCTGTTGGACATTTATGGAAATGTTACTCACTTGTTTAAAGTGCGTTAGCAGGTGCAGTTGGTAAAATCCTTAATACAGTGATGTGATAGAAGAGCGTTTGCGTGCATTAAATGTTTTATAATAAACAAGCTATAGAAGTGACTGTAGGTGTAATTTTCAGAGTCAGGTTGACTTTTAACCAGTTTTGATTTGCTTCAGAAGTTGATGAAAATAAGATAAGATATTCCTTCATTAGTCCTACAATGGGGAAATTTGCATTGTTGCAGCAGCAAGTGGACAGTAAAAGACAGAATGGTATTGAATGGTAATAGTACAGTAGTTGATATTTAATTGCACAGATGAAATTGGAAGAATATGCATGGAAATCGCATGTAATTGAAATTATTAGTATACACGAAATACTAATGTGTGTTGAAGTCACGTGAGCTTGCAAAGTCTGATGTTTCGTTTCAAGGTTTATGCTTTAATGTGATTATTGCTGCTTTCACAACCACACAGAACCAAAAATACATTCATATGAATAAATAAATCGGTAGTAGATAGTGATCTCGTAAGATGAAACCAAACTTCTGGCCGAAAAATAAAAAGAGCTAATATTTTGAGGTTTTCAGAGCCTTAACAGAGCTCAGTGGATGCAGGACTGACTACATCTTCACTCTGTAGTAAGTGTGATGAACACAGGGCTCCTTAAGAAAACAGAGCTAAAACCTCTAAAATACAATCAATCACTCATAAATAAAAGATATTATGTTCCAGTTTTCCCTTTCACCTTCTCCGCCAACCGCTCGGTTAAGACCCTGACACATTTAGTCTTGTACAAAAGCATATTTTAATATTTTACTTGTCTTTTCATCTCCCTCAGACTCCCTGTTCCTCGTCTTTACAAAGTCAGAATCATCCTTCATGAAAGCATCTTTCTCGGCTTTTATAAATGGCTTATTTTGACAAAACCCATTTGATTTCAATCACATTAACCACACAAAAAGAGGATTGTAAGTGCCGTCTTCATTCATGTCTCATGTCGTGCCCTTTAAAACATCTTTTCTGTTGTTTGCAGACATATTTTTTTTAGTTTTCTATGTCTAATAATGAACTGATGCAGCTGTTTTGTGAGAAACACACCAGATATGAAAGTCTACACCTTTCTGAAGATACTGTTCAGTAGATCAGGTCATTTGTTCTTACTTTGTGGCTCCTCTCACATTTCTTTGCTTTGTTGTTAAGGTTTAATCATTGTCCGTTGAGCTGCACGCCACACACCTTCCCCACAAGGTTAACAGGTGATCAGAAACTCTCTGACTCACTGAGTTCTTCAAGGACACCATTCTTTCCTTTAAAATTGACTGTTTTTCATCAATTCTTGTAATTCTTGTAGCGGCTGGTCCAGAAGATTTATGGTATTTTCTCACAGCGTCAGATTAAATCAATGAAGAATCTTAATGGCGTTCTTTGTGTTCACACGGGTGTCTTGGCATCTCTGACTCTTAGTGAGCGAACCATCTGTTGTTTAAAGAGACGTTGTGGAAGGCGACTGACTTTCTGAGTTTATTGACATTTCAGCTGTGGCATTTAATGGGAGAGTGAATTTAATCTTGACATTGAAAGTTCTACAAGAAACGCACCACCTTTTTAAACATCTCGGTTTAACACGCAGGACTTTAAATGCTGCTTCTTGTTGTGACTTCATAAGTGGACTCTTTTGGGCTGCATTTCCACTTTTGCAGATGATGTTTTGGTTTCCTCAACTTGTAACCTCCAGCAAACACTGAGGGGTTTTGCAGCTGTGTGAGGCTGGGAGTTAAGTGCAGTATCTTTATCGGGGTCTGTCCTTTATTGGCATTGTTCAGTGTTGGTGGGCTGAACACAGAGCTCTGGGTTGGCCTCATGTGAGGGAGTTTAAGTTGAGTTTAAGAGGATAAGTTGATGTGTGAGACTGAGGCATGTCAGTGTGCTGTGAAGAAGTGAATCCTATTTGAAGTGAGGTTTTCATTTAGCTTCATTAAAGCCTTCAGTCCTTAACTTCTGCAGCCTTCTTGAACAAAGCTGCAAACACTGACCAACAACACACTCATTCGTTCCCTCAAGAACCTTTTTTTTTTTTAATAGAAGCAAAAATTCAAGTTGGCGCAGTGAGAAAATTGTTGTGTGTGATGGAGATCACGAGGGCGTATGAATATATTGCAGAGGGAATAAACGAGCAGCTCGTGTGTTTGGTCGTGTGCCAGAACATCCTGGGATTAATTCACCACCTTGGAAACAGCTCAGCGTGCCACGCTGGATCTCCTGTGTCTCTACACTAATTTAATTTGTTTTTAAAAAAGCATTAGGGAGGATTGTGTGTCTGTGTGTGTAACTGAGAACAGTTGTGATAACAGGTGGATTTAGAGTTAGGATTCCAAAAATTTCCAGAAATTCACACTGAAACGGTTCGTTTAACATTTGAAATTAGACAAAAGAAATTTGAATTGTTGTATAATTATGCCAGTTTAGAACCAGCTGAAGACAATTTAAATATTAGAGCACTGACCTACATTCTCCATTCAGCTTTGAGATCATATAGATACAAAATTTTGATTCAAAACGTCCACTTTCTATGAAACTTGCTAGCTGTTTGAGCTTTTAACAGCTTGAGAATCAGATTTGGCAGTAGTTTGTGTATTTAACAGTAAATCCTGACAGCATTAATGTGTTTAAAAGTGTTCTCACTCGTCACAAATGGCGGCTTGACATGCTTAGAAGAACATTTGTAGTTCAAGAGTGCTTGAAATGTTGTGGAAGTGACCTGAATTCACGAAATCCTCCTTTAAACATCCCAGTCAGCATGTTTGGTTTCAGTTCAGTGAACGTGCATCAAAGTGATACATGCAAAAGCTGCAAACATGTATGTTTTTGTCAATGACACTCTGAATGCACTCAGATGCTTTGAGGAGAGCCTGAGGCCGACTGCTGAGTTTTTCATCTGCTAACGGCTAATTCACGTCGGAGAAGGGCTCCATGCTAGCAGATGAAAGACAGCCAGGCAGCAGCAACGTCCACAGGTGGGAGAAGTGAGTGACAGATCGAAGGCAGGTCAAGAAACAGGAGGGTGGGTGGAATAGAGAGCATGCAGGTGGAGTCTAGTCGGTGCCGCCTGGATTTTTTCCCCCCAAACTGACACGAGATGAGCGTTGCATCCACGTGCTCCTCGCTGTGAAATGACCCTGACATCCATGACGCCTTGGCCCTCCAATCTTCTCTGCCTCACGTTCTAATAAAGACTAATGTGTTTGCCGACATCAGCTCGCTCTCATTAGCGTGATTAATTGCCTCCTTGCTTTCGGTAAACACTGTGAGCTGTATTCCAATTTATTCAGCGAAAATTAACCAATCATAATTAAATGCCTTGATCTTTTTCCCCTCACCTCTCCCTATACAAGCTCCGTTCACACGCACAGGCCAATGTTCCGTTGATTAATTTCGCCTCATTTCCCGTCGTGAGCGGGATGATGTAAGCGTCACTTTGTGTAGGATGAGCGTTTATTGGGAGCCACAGTCGGGCTTGTAATGGTCAGTTTTTAACGAGCTGATTCATTGCAGCAGCACGCAGCGAGGACATCAGGCCTTTTCCCCCACAGTTGGACACAAACCTCACAGAGTTGTCCGCCCTTTTTGCAATGTCACGCTTTACGACTTGTAGGTCAGCAGCTGTGCAACACAACACACACAACAACAGAAAGGAAAAAACACACAGGAAGAAAAGGTGAGATTTGGGGATGAAAGAGGGTGAATTCTTTAAGCTGCATCACAGACACTTGTTTTTTTAGGGATTAGGTTGAGATGGTAGATGTTTATGTGCAGATCTGACCGCTGTGTCGAGGCCTTGTTTCAGTGTCTGATACTGAACCTTCATCCTTGTGCAGAACAGTGCAAACTGATCACAAACAGGACATTTACCTCTGCAAAGTGTCATACATTAGCTTAAAGCACCGTATTAAACATATAATACCTCAAAAATCTTCACTGAGTCATTCAGTCAAACCAGACTGCAGAGGTGTTGCTATGATCTTGAAGTCTGTCAAGGAAAAACATCCACAAATCTCCTTAAATACCACCTAGACTTTTGCTTTAGCATCGAAGCTAATCCAGTAAACAGCTGTCAATGTGCTGGAAGTTGAGGGGGTGCATGGTTAGCTGTTTTTTTAAGATTTAACCTACCCTGACATTTGGCTGCAATAGTCAGACAAACATAAAATCTTTCAGTTATTCATGATAAAGTTAGTTTAATAAAGTTGATATTTCTGTCTCTTTCATGTGATTTTGAACATTAGAGCCGCTCTCTCTGCTTCCCTCACAGTACAGTTATTTTCCCACTGTTTATGTGATGTAATGGAGTATTCACAGGGTTGCCTCTCAGAACACACACTCTGTTTCTCCTCCTCGCTGTCAGCTTCACCTCAGCTGGGTTGCATGAAACTGACATGAAAGTAAATAAAGTTTCCAGCGGCTGAAGTCAAAGGTCAACTCTTCAACTCCTCACCACCTCTCTGCCTCTGTGCTCCTGTCAGGCAGCGCTGTGGCTTCTGATAAAGAAGCTGTCAGAGTTTTTTTACTTCATGTTTGCTCGGGGTTTGATTTCTATTCAAACCGCTGCGAGCACTCAGGATCACGGTTTTATCCTCAAGAATCTGAGTTTTAGTGAAACGACTTCAGTCACACGTGTCCTCCCGAAAACTGAGGAGGCTGCATCGAAGAGATGCTTTCACCTTTTCATTGGATTCAATTCCGACACCAACTTTACTATCAAACCTGACAGGCGCTTTAAGGATAAACATGGTAAATATATGACAGTGAGGTAACAACACATGTCAGAAAAACTCCTGACATGAAGCCTTTAACCTGTCAGCTGGTTTGAACGGATGATTTATGAATAACACCCCGATGTCCTCGGTCATTTTTGGTTTTATCACAATTCATTATATACTTTTTTCATGTCCATTTGGACATTAAAGACAGAGAAAGAATAAAGAATGAGAAAGTGTCTCCTGAAGGAGGCAGGTGGGATTATGGGTCAGACAAAGACATCATTTTCACTCAGGAGGACGAGGAATGATGAAGGTCATGTGACTTTGTCCTTTCCTGCACATCAAAACATCTAAAATGCAGACGATGACGTGTGAATGTCTGTCAAAGTGACTTGGTATTTAATTGTTACCATTATGTCTCTTACGACAAGGTCAAATAAAATCTGCCACAAAAAAGCTTCTTTCAAAAGATCAGAAGTCTTTTTGTGATTATTCAACCAAAAGTCAAGAGTTTAAAGACATTTTATCATGAATTATGACCCTTAAATCATCATACAAAAGACTTTTACATAAAGAAAAATACCATTTAAAATGCAGGATGTGATGGAAGTGCATTGGTTGCTGCAGCAGTGAAAGGGTTAAAAGTTTTGCACAAAATTAAACGCTAAACAAACCGACCTGAACGAACCTTTATGTTAAAACGTGTTGGTGCTTTTGTTTACTCGTCACAGTTTGGCTTGAAGGAGGCCTGCAGCTGTTGTTAGGGGCGACAGGTTCACCGTGGCAACTTCAGACTGTTCAGAGAAACACAGTGCAGGAGCAGGTCGGATTGGCTGAAAGCTCAGTTAAAAACAATGCAGGAAAAATGTTGATGTACGATAATGTAAATCAGCTTATTAGCCTCGTAGAGGAGGTTCAGGTTTATTTGATTTGCTTTGTTTCTGCATCTTTTCTCTTAAAAAAAATGCAAATTGCCTGTTTGTAGGCCTTAAGTCAGTGCATGTGCACCTGAGCATCATGGCCTTGAGAGTTTGTTAGCCTTGAGGACCATGTACAACTTTAGTTTTAGAAAGAGTTTCCCCTCCTGAGTCCGTCCTTCACTGCAGCTGCTGCACTCACCATCCATCCTCCATCTTATCTGCTGATCTTACGCAGTGTGGCAGGAGGCTGGAGTCCATCCCAGCTCCCAGCATGCACTGGGCAAGAGGCAAAGTACACAGTGAACATACTGTCCGTTCATCCCGGGGCACTGCAGTAGCTTCTGCTCCGCAAAAACAAACCGGACAGACACTTTAAAAGAAAAAAAAGTCCTTCTTTAAGTTTTTCTGACATTTTTTTTGTTACTTCCTTTAAATGCTGCATCAGCACTGCTTATATTTTTCTGTCTTTGTGATAAATATCCACACAGCCAGCAGAAAAAAATAGTAGCATAGAAAAAAAAAAGACTGGAGATCAAAGATTAGTTTTTGCAATGTACTGCAAATAAAATATAGTTTGGCTTTGGCCTCGGACAGTAAAACGGTGGCAAAACCTTTTGCTCTTACTGCAAGGGTTTATTTTCTGCTTTAAGTTCTGGAAGATGCTCGAACCCGACGGCTCACAGAGTCCTTATAACCACCAAAAACTGACTATATAACATTAAAATGTTCCAGCTCTCAAATCACTTGTTGTCATTGCTATTTTTTTATGTGATAAAATATAAACTTGGTGGAGACTGAAGTGCTGCATGAGCACCGAGCCACTTTCTGCAAACCTGCTCTTATTCCAGATTTAGTTTTTGCAGAATGTGACAACACACACAACTTAAACTAAATGCAGAATGGATTCAGATATGAATTTTTCATGAAACAAAGTTTTGTTTGCTTGCCACGTCCATGTGATTGAAAGTCCCATCTCAGTTGTTTGCTTACCGCTTTCTTAGAAACCGAAAACTAACTTCAAATAAACGTGTCAGTCTGAGAGAAAATCAACTCAAAGCAGAAAGTAAAATCACACCCTTTAACAAAAACCCTTGAGAACACGATGGCACTGATGAAAACACCATCCCTCTGTATCCCCTCTGTGCAGAGCACCTGAAGGGGGCGCTGGAGGAGTACATGATGCGGATGCCGAAGGTTCGTATCCTGAGGACCAAGAAGAGGGAGGGGCTGATCAGGACTCGCCTGCTGGGAGCCGCCGCCGCCAAAGGAGAAGTCATCACATTCCTGGACTCTCACTGTGAGGCCAACGTCAACTGGCTGCCGCCGCTGCTGGGTGAGAAACACACACACACACACACACACACACACACACACCCTTTCAGTTTGTTCACACAAACACACATCCACACTTGTGAGGCTCACACTGACAAAACATTTCCTCGTGGAAATCTCCACAACAATCCGAGAACTTTGTTGTAACCATGTGACATCACTGTGATGACGTCATGAATGTTCTCTCTTTCAAAAAGAAGTAATTATTCTCAAAAATTGTCCCTCAAAATGAGTTTTCCACCCTCTGATGCAGTGTAGGTTCTTGTTAATGGAGGGCCGTCATGGTTGTCGGCCATCTTTGTTTATTTTCCCTTTTTAAAATCTCCTCTCTTTCTCTGAAATGTTCAAATTTTCCAACATGCCCTCTGTTTTAAAATAATGTCCTCAATTCACAAAATGTCCTCACTCGCAAGGTCCCCACAAACAAAAGCAGTGACAGAGCACACACACACACACACACACACACACACCCACACCCCTGCTGCGACTCTGAGCACCTCATCTTCTGGCTGATGGAATCGCTTCACAAACAGTCTCACTTTCTCGATTACCCTCCCTCCATTAGGGAGACGCGTTCAGCTCCGTCTCCCGGCGTGACGTCGTCCCACATGGAACCATTTTACAACAAACCTCATGACCCACATTACCGCCGTGTCGAGCTACACACACACGACACGCGGAGATGAGCTTTGTGTCTGTCAGTGCACACACACACACACACACACACACACACACACACACACAAACAGACGGTTGTGTTCACTGCTGCACATAATAATCATAGAGAGAGAGTGAATGTGTGTGTGACAGAATGATAAGTGAAATTACATTTGACTATCAGGCTTGAATCACATGTGGCATTCAAATGATAATGATATTTTATGATAATCTGGACACAATGGATCATGCAGCTACAGTGCAGTGCTTCATTCAAGGCCATCGAGTTAAAAAAAGCTGCAGGTTCGTAACCTCGCTCATAAAAAACCCTGAAAAAGTTCCAGTTTCTGCCACAGAAAAAGCTCGGAAACCGGTGAACTCTGCTGAAAGAAACGATTCAGACAAGTACGAAGCAGCATGTTAAAATATTAGCAAAGTGAGGGCACAGGCTCAGGGGAAAATACAAAATAATACAATGCTTTGGAAAATTCATAGCGAAGGACTTTTACACAACCAAAACAACTCGACTCAGGCGGTTTATTAAAAATTTAAAATGTATTTATTGTAAAACTTCTCAATGCTTAAAAAAAGAGTTGTGAAGCTCTGCAGTGGAAATGTTTCTGAGTATGTGGAGGAGAGCTGTAAGTTCAGGTGTGTGTCAGACCTTTTTATCAATAACTGACCTTCATCAATACAGTTACAGCTCTTCTTCAGTGGCAGAGGGAGTGTGTACAAACAGCAAACATACACACTTTCTTTGTACTTCCTCCTTTACTGCTGCAGACGAGAGACACGGAAAACAAACCAACCCAACTTAAATTATGAAACTTTGAAACTTTCATGCTTTTTTGTGGTTTTTCATTGAAAAACAGTAAAATAAATGATTTTAATCTGAACCAAACATCGACCATGTGCTTCACTCTGTGTCTCTCAGACCGAATTGCCCAGAACAGAAAAACCATCGTGTGTCCGATGATCGACGTGATCGACCACGACAACTTCGGCTACGACACTCAGGCCGGAGACGCCATGCGAGGGGCGTTCGACTGGGAAATGTACTACAAGAGGATTCCCATCCCTCCGGAACTAAAACGGGAAGATCCCAGTGAACCTTTCGAGTGAGTCACAACACATTTTACTATAATTACATCAATTTTCCAATCAGTGTTGTGTTCGAACTTCATGCTGTTTCTTTTTAATATCCACTTGAAATTTTGAAGATTATTCTTAAGAAAGTGTGACTATTAGTAATAATAATTTCATTTTTGCTTTGATTGAAACACAATGCTTTTTAATTTAGCACCAATAACCCTTCAGTGAAAAGCTTCTGTCTGATATGACGAGTGTTCTTTGTCTTGTGCCGTACCAGGAATCAGGGAAGCAGGGGAGTAATTTTGTTTGAGTTTCAGTGCGTTAACATCAGGAAAGGACCAAGTATTCTGACATGTTGAAATATATAAAACCTTTCAATTATCAGCTGAGAAAGAAAACCACTGAATTCTGTGATCGAACTGTACAAAATGTGCCCTTGAAATACGGGAGATTAAGAAAGACTCCGGAGTCAGAGCTGCTCTGTGAGTCTTCACTCAGGCATGCTTTAAGCTAAATGCTAACATCAGTAACCGAATAGACAGAAATATCATTAGTTTTGGTATTTGCGTTGAACATTTTGCAAATCTGACCTTATAAGAGCACAAAACGAAAAGTCAGTGGATCATAGAAGCTGTTGAAACCCATCATGAGTGTGACACGATGGTGCTCATCAGGCGCTGTGATCATCCGTCTGACAGCTGCTGTGACATTTTACTCTTAACCGTAGATGTTAACCTCATGGTGATGCCAGAGGAAAAGTCAGCGGATCAACAAAGTTATTTCAATCAGGAGAAACTTAATTAAAAAAATGTCTTCAAGCTTTATTAATTTATTTGATATAGTGCACAATAAAGAAAGCACGCAGATCTTTTTAATTACACTCCTGTAAAGCCTCGTCAGGACTCACCGTCCAGAAACCACCAACGTCTGTAAAACAATTAGTGCAAAAACATCTAATGAATGTGAAGATTTTTCTCTGAATGGAGTGAAAAGTTAGTGGCATGTAGCTTTAAAGGAGAGCAGGGATGTCATGAGATTTTATCATCTGGGCATCATGGCTTCTGTGGCAAATTTCACAGTTTTCCCATCGGCATTACTTTCCAACTTTTCCAGCTCTGCAGGAGAAAATCCATGTGCTCAACCAGCAGACAGCAGAGCTGGAGGTCAAACCCCCCTGAGAAGCCTCTTCACTGGTGCACTGCAGTGCTCTTCTGACTGTAAACACTGTGTCAACACATGAATTAAACATCGTCCTCGGCGGTTCACTTATTTACAGTCACACTGTAACGCACAGAGGCGAGAGCCAAATGTCCGTTTGTGTTTTCTTCTATCAACATGTGTGAGCTGCATATAGTAGCAGGCTCAGCGAAAACAGACCTGTTTCACGTCGCAGACTGATGAGCGAACGTCCCAGATGTCTTTCAGTTGTTCCTCGTTGCCTCCTGACCTCTGTGGCAACGAGGAAAAGAGGAAGACAGACGGAGATGTTTGAGTCTCTGAAAGTACAACAAGTAAAAGTGCGACTTTTCCTCCTGCATGTATAAACCGTCTGTCATAAAGTTTCCAGGTGTAATTAAGGCGGCGCAGTGTTGTGCTTTTTGTGAGAACAGTTTGAGCTTCTTCAGCAGTAATACTGAGAGCTGAAATTTATGAAGCTGCTGGTTCCATCTATTCCTTTGCTTCACTTTCTCTCAGTGGTAATTAAATCTTTTCCCCTGAATTGTTCAAACTGAACATTTGAGCTCAAATTCAAACTAATATTTAAACTAGTTTTTAGAGCAATGGATTGTTATTCCAGCGAACACTGGTTCACAATTCATTCACATAACTCTGCCACAAAAGGTTTTATTTAATGTCTTTTTTCTCAGATGTATGTTTATTAAGTTAACTGATGATTTGACCATGAACTCCTCTCTTTTCAGTACAAAAGCAAAGCACAAAATGCTACGTTTGAGTTAGCATGAAATGCTAACTGTTGCCCAGCATAAGTGCTGTCCATGGTCACGAGGACAATGTGGTTGAAAGTCAGTGATGTTTTAGATGACATTGTGTTTCCAGCTTTTTTTCTTTGCAGCATTTTGGTTAAGAGACTAATTGAAACAACAACTTTGCAACTGTTTCCGACATCAGTGACCAAAGTCTTTCATGATTTTGTGGATGAATGGGAGAAAATTCATGCAGCCAAGTTTCAAAATCAAGAATGACAAGAGGCTTTTATTGCACTTTTCATGTAAATGTGCACATCTCTTTATCCATCAAGGTATCTTTTAATTTCATTAGCAGACATTGAATAAAATGAATCACTTTTATCAAGAATGAAGTAAATTAAATATCTAATTAAATATTTAATGAAAAGCTTTTTTTGTTTTGTAAGCTTTTCATTTATCACATATGCATATTGTACAGCTGTCATAGTAACTTAAAAGACCAGTTAGATAAAAGAAAAAAAACCCACTGAAGGAATAAATTCTTTCATTGCTCCTCTGAAATTATATTTAGTTGCACTGCAAACAAATTTTAAAAAAAGGATTGTATGGAGCTGCAGAGGTTTTTTGTAATCCCTGCTTGTTTCATTTTATCCTTCTCACCCCCGGAGAAGGAAAAACGGCAGAATCCCAGCTGATTTCTCCACGGGACTCGTATCTGTGCTCAGTGCTCATGAGGCATGTGAAGCCCCAGAGTGTTTCTCACAGCTGACGCTACAGTAGCTGCCCTGTTTGCCTTTAATTGATCCTCCTCGGGGACGACTTCTGCGAGAGCAGACTACCCGCTAGCTGCCTGCCTCAGACTCCTACCTGATGAAAAGCTTGTAACTATGACAACCTGCAAGTGTGTGTTGTGATATTTCTGCTGTTCAGAGGACCACGTTTCTTTTCAGGGGATAAAAAGATGAGAAAAAAAATCCAATCGGGTTCGCGATCATCTACTGAGATCAGTGTTACTCTTAGCAGGTTAAAAGTGAAGCATGTGGTGGAAAAAGTTGGGTTTCTAAAGAGAAAATCAGATATGAATTTGTGTGTTTGCGTCCCAGCTGCCTAAAATGTTTTCCTCCTCAGGGTTTTCTGCAGCTACAATCAAGTACAGCAGGGAAACAACAGCTAACGAGGCCTGCACTCAGCAGCTACAGAGCGAGTCACAGCAGACAGGAGTCACAGCGCTCTGCAGTGGGTTAATTGGTTCTGCATTGTTCAGAGCATCTTCATTATCTGCTGAGAAATGCTGCCACCATGGATTGAACTCTGCCTTCCTGCCTGTGTCTGTGTTTTTTGTCTCGTTTCAGTTTAAAATCCTGTCGGCCTTTTAATGTTCGTTGCTCCCTCATGTTGGACAGCAGCTGAAGTCAGTGTCCAGTAAAAACTTTGCTTCAGAGGCAGTTTAACACACTCAGGTTTAAAACTGGTTTATGAAGGAAAGTCAGAGTTGAGAAACTCTAAGTTGTGGTGGTGAATAAAAGTTACATCCCATTAAAACAGAAGTGGTTTTAGGTATTGTATTCGTGTTTGTATTCGAGTATCTCATGTTTGTTCTGTATTTTGTGTTTCCTGCAGGTCTCCAGTGATGGCAGGTGGACTGTTCGCTGTGGACAGGAAGTGGTTCTGGGAGCTGGGAGGATATGACACGGGTCTGGAGATCTGGGGAGGAGAACAGTACGAGATCTCCTTCAAGGTAAAACTCATCAAATCGCATAATAGATGACAGATGACGAATAAGACTCAACAAAAGTTTCAGGTTTACAAACCAGCACCTGCTAACAAAATAAATCCACCATCACCCTGAACAAAGTAACATATTTTTGCTAATTAAACAACTCAACTTAATATATAAGATATAGTTTTTAACAAATATAATTGTTCTTACAAATTAAATGTGTAATTGCTGCACATGGTGCATTTCAGGTTTAGCATCATGGCTGTTGACGGGGGGTTGAGGGAATGGGTGGAGATGTGTGGAGACATGATCTGCTTTCCAGCCAAAATCAAATTAGTTGGAAGAATGAAAATTTTAAATGTGCAGACAAACTTAGTCAAACTTAGTTCACATGATGGTCCTGATGACAATTCATAAACAACAGATGGTCATCGTCGTAAATATATATGATGTTTCCACCCACACCAACTTCAAACCAGCTCCTTTAAATCTGCTCCGTCCTCCAACCTTCTTTTTTTTTTAAGAGGCATGAGACAAAAGTGTGTCCTCATTTCCATCCAAAAATTTTGACAGTTTTTCTTTGCAAGAATGCAAATTACAGTTTATAAGTTTGAAACAGTTGTTGGAGGACACTGATGATTGATGTCGTGGCATCCCGCCCGAAGGATTAAATCATTTCAAAGGGTTAGAAAAAGATTGAAAAAGAGTGATTTTGCTTCATTTTTTTTTGTTGTGTCGGGGATGTTTACTTACTACTTTATTTTGTGACCTTGCAAACTCATTTCCAACAGAATTTCTTAATTAGAAAGCTGATAACCATGACACCTTCCTGGTGTTGCTGCGGTGGATAAAATAGCCAAAATATGACCCTGACCTTTAAATCAATTCCTACACCAGAAGAACCTCCAGCCACCATGAAGTGTGATGCACACATACGATCCCACCTGAAACCCGGAGTGTAAAGGACAATCCTGCACTTGTGCAAAAAGTGACATTTCTGACATCTAAAGCTGAAGGTGTGAAATAAAGGACACCGTGCAGCTCATCCAGAGCCGAGCCTGCTGAGAAAACCTCTCATGTTTTAATGCTGTTTTGAAGCTTTTTCATCTTATTTTAGTAATTACTGAGATAATATCCCACACCAAGGTTATTATTTTGGCCAAGATTATCAGGCTATTAAATTTTGCTATCAGCACATGCCTGGCTGTGCCTCTTAAGTCTACTTTATGCCCTCAGATATTCAATTTGGTTCCCTTTTTTATTAAGATCCCCATTAGCTGATACAGCACAGACAGCCAGTCTCCTGAGGTGAGAAGATTAACAGGCTCTCATACAAAATCCTTACAACCGAACTGCTGCTCCCACTGACAGCATGTGAAACACAATCACTTCATTCACTGGTACAGATAATCCCAGGCTGGTCCTGGTCAAACTGGTCTGGAAACAGAGAAATAAGCTCAGTACACACAGACACAGAGGCGATATGACCTGGCATGCTAAGCGAGGACAGTGCAAAGCATAAAAACTGACAGATTTTTTCCTTATAGCGCTCTGGCAGATTGAGGTTTCGGTTAGCAAACAGATCTCAGAGACAGAGCAGCTCTGGAGGCAGGAATAATTAAACCTCCGTGGATGGAGCCAGAAAAAGCCAGTAAAAGTTAGCAGACTGACAACCAGCGAGGAGAGCAAAACTTTTTTCTTAAAGCATTCATTAAAAACTGAATTACATGATATATTTTCTTTTTTATTCCTGACAGCAGGATTTTCGAATATTACTGTGGCTTCTGCAACACAGTTTTCTCATTAATTCAACCGGCTGCAGATCCAGTGAACACAGACGAAGCCACAGAGTCTTATGAGAAGTTTAAGGTGTTTCGGTGTGTTCACAGGTCAACAGAGTGAATCAGAGTCAGAGTGAGTCACAGATGATTAAAAAACACAAACAGGAAGCTTAATTATCAAACAGGTAACAAACACAGCAGACACTGTTTGTTCTGAAAGAGCAGCTGTGGAGGAGCTGAGTGTTTGTAGAGGTGATGATCACCGTGATGAGGTTCAGGTGCTGCTCTGCTCACCTGTCCTCACCTGAGAACAACCAGGTTAACGAGTGACTGAAGAGAAAGTCACCTGCACAGAGGCAATTATTCATGTAGTTATTCCACATATTTATAGCCTTAGCTCATGTTTTATTTTGTGAATAATTCTCCATTCCCTTTTGAATAATTGAGCTCTGTGGTTTGTGTTTACACCTGCAGTTTTATGTTCAGCATATGGATGTTAAACTTTCCTGTTCACGATCTTGAACCCAAACAGCTTCAGCTTGCCTTTAACCTTGATTAGCAATATTCTCATTTTCATATTAAAGAACTTTTGCTTGAAAACAGCAGCACACACACACATAATTGCCACTAGCTCCCTCAAACTTTCTCCTCTTTTTGTTTTAATTTGCTATTTTTTGACCTTTTTCTTGCAATTTTTCCTGAGGCTTGATTATTTTAGACAAGAACGCGCTGATCAACGTTGGAAAAACACACGCGAGGGTTGGATTAAGTGCAGCAGACCTTGAAACGATTACTGCCAACAACATCTCGGCCTGACCAGCTGTACCAAAGGTCACCGCGAGCACTTTTTTCTTCTGCAAGAGCTCAAGGAGACGAGGGAAGAAAGCATCAGAGCTGAAGTAAAACAGCTAGGACTCTTAAAAACCTCCTTTTCTCGTTTCCTCAACACCAAAAGAAAAACGAGAAGACAAAACCGAGGAGGCGATTGTTAATTTTAGAAAACAAGGAGGCAAAGACACACGACTCAGTTTAAATTAAAACAGTTTTACGTCCTTAGAAATTATCATCACAGAGATTCTGACACCGACATCATTAAATAATAAAAATTCTTGAATCCTGAAGCTTGAAGCTCGACTGTCCTCTGCAGAGAGACTTTGGAAGTCTTGGACCTTCTTCCTCGTACTTAGCTTGTTTGTTTTCATTTCTAAATCCAGCTTTTCTTTACCCCACTTTTCATTTTGCCATTGTCTTCAAACCAAAACCCTTTCCGTCTCGCCTTCTGTCTCTAAGTCCTCCTTTCTTCCCCATCCTCCCCGTTGCCTCCGTGTCTTTCTCGAGGTTTGTTTTCAACACTGGAAGCCAAGAAAGAGAATCACCACGGCTGTGTTCATTATAGTCAGGGGATTTAAAAAAAAAAGGAGCTGCTGCTGAGTGTCGCTTTCATGTTACACAGACAAGAGACAGGAAATAAACGAGACAACAAAGATTTGTTTCCACCTGAGAAAAGCTTGTTAAGGTGCTCAAAACATTAAAATCTCATTGTTTTATTTCAATATTTAATAAAACTCCATCAGATCATAAAATGATCTCGGTGTTTGCTCTTTTTCAACTCTTTTTCCTGTCATTTTTGGCGACTTGATGGCCTGTCCCTGTGATTTCACTCCTCTCTCCTCGAGTCTCTGAGGATTATAAGCCTGTTAGAACAAGTGAACTTCATGCCTCTTGATTTTTCAGACTTTTAACCAGCGGTCTTCTGCTCATCTCCTTGATTTTCTCCTCACTTCTCCTTTGCAGAGCTGTTATTTATGGACAAAGCTTCATGATGCAGCTAATTTTCCTGTGTGTGTGTGTGTGTGTGTTTCTGTAGGTGTGGATGTGTGGGGGCCGGATGGAGGACATCCCGTGCTCCAGGGTAGGACACATCTATAGGAAGTATGTGCCCTACAAAGTCCCCGGTGGGATCAGCTTGGCAAAGGTAATTCTTCACGCTGAGCGCCTCCACGGTTCATGACACAATACAATATAACGGATCAGTCACAGGTTTTCTGTGCGACACAACAGTGTGATACGGAAGTTCAGGGTCAGCAGAGTGCTGACGAATCACCTCTAACACATCTGAGTCACAGTATAATACTTATAATACACTTTATATTGTGAGTAAATTCTAATCTCTGAGATCGACAGTCGAGGTAATTAAAACATAATGGATTTGTTTACATTTAAAGGTCATAAGTTTAAATATAATGTGAGCTCAGGTGGCGTTAAAACAACCGACACACTCACAGATCAGGATGAACTAAAAAACATCATCCAACAGTCTGATATGAGATTAAATCCTGCAGGTAATGATAGAAATGTCAGATTGGGTCGATTAGATAAAGAACTCACTCTGCTTTTATTTAAATTACTTCCCAGAATGCAATACTTCTTCTGAACTTTAACTTGAAAAATTACAAAATGACAGAAAACTGTCACAGAGTTCAATATTACTTGACTTTTTGATGCCTTTGATGAGTTGAGCGCCAAAGATATTTGATCCTCCACTTCTGATGATGTAAATCAGTGTTGTTTTCTGTATTTGACGCTTGGTTTGGGTTCAGAAAGATCATGTTTTGGCTCAAAAAATCTTGGTTTTACTCATTTTTAGTCAATTTGTAGTTGATAAATGGAACAGATTGTTAAATTTGTCAACGGCAACAAGACGTCTCCCATGTTTTTAATAGCTGAGTTCCTCTTAATGCATCTCAATGCTTTTTTTTCTTCTGGTCTCTTATCAGCAAGGATTCTTCATTAGACAACAAATGAGGCAAAATCCAATTACGCTGTTTTAAAATAAAATAATAAAAAGACATCTTATCAACAAAACTGATGTACACTTTATTAGTATTCTGCAGCTTTCACACACGAGGCTCTTCAGAGCGACAAAAACAGCATATCTGTCTTTATTTTCAGCTCAGATATGTTGTGATTCCAATCGCTGTAAAAACAACAGTGATATGCAACTTAATGAAGGATATGTAACTGAATAAATCAGCTTAATAAGTAGATAAATAGACAGATAACATAAAAAAAACCACTACAAACATGCCAACACAAATACTGTGCACTTACGCTCATCATCTGAGTGTGGGATGGAATTTAAGTGGTGCATTAAAACAAATGGCAGTGTTTTTGTTTCCTGCATCCTCAGCTAAGTGCTCCGTGTTTTTGCCTCCATGCACAGCAGCACTTTACAGTCAGCATCCACTTACAAAAGACCACCAGACGAGAGGCAGCGGCGTGCAGTCTATCCACCGTCCATGTCTTACAGCCTCTGCAGGTGTTACTGTGAAAGATGAGCTTAAGTTTCTTTGTTCCTCCGTATTCTTCAAAGGACATACGTGGAATAGAAAAATGGTCTAAAAGTGCTAAATCATCGGATGTGCAGCCCTGCACCGTTCATTATGTATGCCCGAGCCGCAGCCTGCTGGAAGTTGGCTGGGTTTGGCTCAGTGTGCAGCTGAAAGGCTTGTGTTTGATGTTTTATTCTGACCAGCAGCCTTTAAACGGGACCTCGGTGGAATGCTGATGGTCCCAGTTCAGCAATGACCCCGCTGATACACGAGGACATTTACATAAATGTAATTGTCCTCTAAACAAACTTGAAATGACTTTTTTTCATTATCAAGATGTATGCCTTAATATTTTTTCACTGAGGTGGTACAGGACTTTAACCTAAACTGTATTAATGGAGACCAAGAGACGTGTTTGCTTTAATTCAGAGGGCTGCTTATGATTCAATACTGAAAAGTTTAAAAAGCTGCAACAAAGCAGCAAAATGTGGCTTGTTGAGTCAAGAAATGGATGCTGTTGAAAGAAGACCCTGAAGTTAATAAATCTGTCCACCTGCCTCTTCATATAATTTCAGAACCTGAAGCGTGTTGCTGAGGTTTGGATGGACGAATACGCCGAATACGTCTACCAGCGTCGGCCTGAGTATCGCCACCTGTCAGCAGGAGACATGACGGTGCAGAAGGAGCTGAGGAACCGTCTGAACTGCAAGAGCTTCAAGTGGTTCATGAGCGAGGTGGCCTGGGATCTGCCCAAACATTACCCACCTGTGGAGCCTCCTGCTGCAGCCTGGGGAGAGGTAAGGACTGTTTTTTCTTTAAATCACTCTAATAAACATGAAACATTCACAGCTTGCATGCAAAAGAAGATGTACTTAGATATTCTTACAAGTATCAACAAAAAAATGCAACAGCTTACAGTTAAGTATTCAAGTAAGCAGAACAAAAATGCAGGAAGAGGGAGGATTAGCATAAAAACATCAGTATCTACATTATTAAAGCTATTATGTTGCTCATGTGAGTGTTGGAAAAAGCAAAACTACTTATCAAACCGAGGAGGGTGCACGTCCCTGAAGCCAGATACAGGCATGAAAACAGTTTCTACACAAGGGACAGTGATGCAGAATTACAATTATTTCTGTGTGTGACTGGGTTGGGCTGAGTTTTTATCTGCATGTAGCTAAAATCCACTGTATGTTGTTATAAAAAGCGCTGGATACACAGGTGAAAGTCAGAAAACACACATGTTGAACTCACCAGTGGATTTTTTGACATGTTAAAAAAGGAAATACCAGAGGGAGTTTTTCTGGCTGAAAGCAGAGGGCTGAGCGCGGGACTGGAGGTCATGTTTCCCATCGATGACAGAGAGGAAACTGTGATGAAACATGTTTGCAATAACACAAGTTCTTTTGAGCTTCTCCTCCTGTATGATCAAACTACCATCAGGCCGTCCTGGGTGCTCTCCCAGAGGTTAAACTGAAAGTATCTGACGGCTGAGATTATTAAAGCAAACTGAAAACACTCTGTTCTCTTGAGTGAAGCATCGATACGACTGTACGTATCTGAAAGAGCGAGCACTTCCTGTTCTGTGGCTCCATGTTCAGGTGTTTTTGTGTGTGTTTTATAGATCAGGAACGTGGGTAGCGGGATGTGCATGGAGATCAAACACTTTGTGTCAGGAAGCCCCATCCGCCTGGAGAGCTGTGTGAAAGGGCGGGGCGAGGTGAGCTGGAGCCACGGGCAGGTGAGGAGCATTTATCACACCTTCGTATGAAGTCTCAATTTCCAAGACCTGGAAGATTTTTGCACAACACTCCATTCATGAGGCACAGGTTGAGTGATGTACTGCATACGTTGTATCTGCATTGATAAATGTGAGCATGTTACATCATTGACGTCAATGCAACATGCTCACATATGCACTTTTATGCTAAATGTCCTTCTGTATTGCAGGTAAAACGGACCTTATTTCATGCAAACTGTGTTCTTATCAACAACAAGCAAACTGCATCCTGAAAGCACAGATTCTGTTAATGTTCAGATGTGTTTTTTGCAGGTGTTGACGTTCGGTTGGAGGGAGGACATCAGGGTGGGTGACCCCATGCACACGAGGAAGGTCTGCTTCGACGCCGTGTCCCATAACAGCCTCGTCACGCTGTACGACTGTCACGGCATGAAGGGAAACCAGCTGTGGCGCTACAGAAAGGTACAGCAGAGAGTCTGCAACTTACAGGAACAGGGCTGGATCCTCTTTGTAGCCTTCTGACTGAGCTGCTGTGTGATTTCTTTAGTCACCAAAGTGCAATTTACTTCGATTAATGAACTATTTCATCATAATGGTGACCACCTGTTAAAAAGTTGAAGAATGTGTAAACAGCAGATGTTCCAGTCCCTCGTTTCTGCTCCTTCAATGTCACAAAATGTTGAGGCTTATAATGTGGATTTTAGCCTCATTCGACCTTTTCTTTGTACACAAATGTGACAAACTACAGGTACGATGGAGGAAGGTGAGCTGAGGGATTCAGCTGGTTGCAATCTGTCCACTTTCTCTCTACTTTGAGGAAAAAAATCATCTTTTTCTCTCGGAAATAAAGTGCTTGTGGTTCACGTATGTGTGTTTAAATTGTGCTTTGCTCTTCCTCGTGTCCTGCAGGATAAGAGTCTGTATCACCCCGTCAGTAACAGCTGCATCGACAGCAGTCCGAGCGAGCGGCGGGTCTTCATGAATGCGTGTGACCCCTCCTCTCTCAGCCAGCAGTGGCTGTTTGAGAGAACCAACGCCACCGTGCTGGATCACTTCAACCAGGGCACCAGCTGAGGCCGCTGCACCGTCGCACGAGGCGTCCTACAGAGAAAATATTCATGATCTGATGATCACCTTTGATCAGGTGAGAGATATGGAGTGTTTTTACATGTTAGAAAATGTTGCTTTGACTTGTTGTTCATCCAAAGACTCAGACTTTTATCTCTAAAGACTCTACAGAAATAAAGCAGCTACCACGTTGCATCTAGTGACAAATTCCCTCTTTACCACCAACACAGACACTGTTTGAGTGGTTTGCTTCTTGTTCCTGTTCTTTATGTTTTACAACTATAATCTGCTGCTGGAAAACGTTTCAACACCTTTTTGAAAGGCATAAAAAACATTTTGCATGAAACTACAGCAGCCAGCTGTTCAGGAAAAATTAGAGAGACTTTCAGACTTTATTTGTGACCTTTAAGAAGATTTGCATCTTCAGTAGGAGGCGTCGGGCCTGGGGATGAACGCCAGAGGCAATGTGAGGGAGCTCAGAGCCGCTGAGTGATCAACTAACACCCTGTTTGTTTTGGTCTTCTTCTCTGATTTGTCAACCTGATGAAACACACATCAGTCTGCCTAAATAAAGAACATATTGTCTCTGAGTGGCTGTAAGCTGTGTGTTAAATTTCCCTTTTTCTCCATATGTTTTGCAGATAAGAAGTTATGGGTGGATAACATGCTGCTTCAGAGAGATTCCTTGTGGCACAGCAGTGACGTCAGTGATGTCAGTGACGTCAGTGAGCTGGCTGAGAGCTGGAGAGTCGGTCCGACCACATGCAACATCAATAACTTCCAGAATCCAATCGTACAGCGTGAGCCTGTGAAAAGGACACAGGTAAGAGAAAAGACAGACTCACCTGAGCATCAGTGTCACCTGATGTTTACTAAAGATATGAATGAAAACTGATTTTAAAAGACAGTTTATTCTCTGTGTGTTGTGTCCCTCCCCAGGATGAGAAAACCCCGGTGACTCCTGATCCTCCTGTGAAAACTCAGAACTCTCACAGACTCCAGCTCGGACGTGAAGAATTTTTTCAAATTGTCAAAAATCTGAGAAGATGTTCCAGTTTTTAATTGCCACTTTAAACCAAAACTCTGCTGGATTCAATGGACTGTGCATCGTTTTGCCTCCATACACCTTAAACTTTTTAAAATGTTGCCTTGTGAAACTGATCAGAGGAGAATCTGCTCGTTATGTTTTCATCTGAGGTATCAGAAACATGGAAACATGTGGGACTTTATGACAAACTGAGCAAATACAAACATAATCAATTATTCCTGCAGTGTGTGGGAATGATCATGTCAAAGATCTGCCTTCTGTTGAAGGAACATAAGATGTGCATGCTTATTTTTTTAACTGTGAATATTTATATTTTCTGAGCAATAAAGCAACAAAATAATGTTACGTCAGCGTGTCTGCGTGTCAGTTCACAGGTTTCACACTTGCATCACATCATGAAGTGATTAATACATTTTACTGTATAAAAATATTATCCCATGACTTATCGTGCCTTCAGGGGATACAGCTTCCTACAGCATGAATATGATAATGCAGCTGCTGACACGGTTGTAGTTTCCACAGTGTGATGACTCACAGCACATTTGACCATGACGTCCTTGCAATGAGCGTGCTAATCCTGTTACCAATATAGTGCAGATAAAAGAACCTGCAGTGAGTCAGATGAGTCATTTTTCCTGCCGTGTGCAGAACAAAGAACGTCACTTTCAAAACAAATGATGTGATATTAACATGAAACTGAGCTTCTCTGATTAAAACCTCCACCTCATTTTTTTGTACTTTCTCTGAGCACAATATCTGATTGGAGTTAGTTTTCTGCACAGTCACTTGACGGTACATTGTGTTGTTTTTCACATGAAAAATCAGTAACAGCTAACCAAGTAAGAGGTTTAGAGTCTGGAGTCATTGTAATAAGCATTTAAAAATGAAAAAAAAGGGAACAAATTGAAGTTAAAACAGATCTGAAGTGACCCGACTCGTCAATCATGCTGCACCCACGGTGCGTTCACTGCAGCTCTGTGCTTCTCACCGCTCAGGCACTTGACTCCTCACCTGTATGAACACAGACGCCTATCAGAAATATGAATTCAATAATAAAAGAAACATCCTCATCAAGCTGATCGTCCCTGCTGCTCAGTCTGGGGATGAAACCTGCACATTGAGCCAACATCTCCTCTCAAAGGACGACAGCTGCTGAGGGCCGAAGATCATTTACCATCCTCACTTTTTTTATTGACAGAGTGACTCATCAACCTGAGTGGCAAATCCAATAGCCCTGCTCTGAGTCAGGGGATCTTATTGGCTGTATAATGCCTACAAGGTCAAGCAGGCAAACAAACAGTGGAAGCCACTGCAGATATTGCTCTTTCCTCGATCTTTTTTTTCCACAAACGATTGCATTCAAGTGCCAGTTTCTTCTAACCTGCTCCAGATGTTGGATTTTATTCTAAAGATTAAATTTTTATATGAAGAAAAAGAAGTTTTAGCTTTAATATTTCCATTTATGAATGCACATATATGTTCCTTCAGACTTCACTACATAGAACAAATACTAAGAACTGTTCTTGTATGAAGCATACAGTATTCATAAGAATAAGCAGCTATAAAATTAATTTTTTAGGGGTTTTAATAATACACAGTTTAGAAATTAATATATAAATACGTATTTTTCCCAAGATCCTCATGAAGTTTTAGCACCACTGTCTCCAATTAGTTTCTAAGTTTCACAGTTATGACTCTCTCCTCAGTCTCCATCTGTTTTCATGGTATTTATTTTGCCGGAGACTCTGATCACCTGGCAAAACTCGCCACAAAAACATGGAACAAAACATAGAAAAACACTAAATTAATAACATACAGCATGAAGAGAGTGGGTGCTTACTTTACAGGGGAATGCCTCCCAATTTTCTAAAAACTTTTGTCTTATTAGCTCGAGCAAAAACTACTGGATTACTTTTGCAGATACATTTCTCTGTAATTCATTATTCTTACATTTGTACACTCAGATAAAATATGACTCTCATGTCTCAGGTGGTTGAGATGAAAGAGGCTGCAGATTCTGTTCAGTTCTTATAATAATAAGGGAACAATATCCACCAGTACACTCCACAGTTTAGTGTGTGTGTGTGTGTGTGTGTGTGTGTGTGTGTTGAACATACTAATATTGTCACACTCTCGGTGGCTTTGGCTCAGGAGGTTGAGCGGCTCTAATTAGAAGGTTGTTTGTTGGATCTGCAGCTCCTCCAGTCTGCATGTCTGAGTGTCCTTTGGCAAAGACGCTGAGCCACAAACTGCTCCTGATGTCTGCAGCATCAGTGTTTGAGTGTGTGTGTGTGTGTGTGTGTGTGTGTGCATGGGAGGAAATCTGAGTTATATAGGAAGCTTTGGGTAGCAAACGCTTATCAGTGCATAAAGTTTTGTGTGACTGAGTCTGTGATGTAAAAAGCTCTGAATTTTGGATAAAAATGCAGGAAACATTTACATTTCCAGCATTTTGTTCAAGTGTGCAACATGAAATTTTAATCAGAGGAGATTTAATGGAAAAGTGAAGTTAATAAATGCACAAAAGGACAAGTTGATCTTTATTTAAGGTGCAGTGAGCCGTACCAGAATATGTGGCTGGTGCAGGTGGTGCAGGGAGGCGGAGCAGGGATGAAGGCAGCGGCTGCAGTCTGGATGGATGTGATGTGGAGCAGCACATCTGATGAGCTGGTGGACTGACCCGTGGGTGCTGGGTGTGATAAAAAAAAAAGAAACCGGAGGTGAGTGTGATGGAGGAGGGATGCGATGATAGTTGGCAGCAGCAGAGAAAGTAACAGTTCATGTTTGACAGCAGCAGTTTTGGGGAAAATCTGATTGAGAGACTGAAAACAAAAGAAGACAAAGAGAGAGTAAAGATGTAGCCGGTGGTCTGATGGAGTCAGTTTAAGTCTTTTTGCTTCTCCAATCAACATGAAATCTGCTTCTCCTGGATTATCCTCCATCAGAGTCTCTTCTGCATGTGTTATTTGCAGCTTTTATAATGTTTAATGTGAAAAAATTAAGATAAAAATCAAGAGAAAAATGTCCTTTGCCCTTTTTTCTTTTCCAGCTTTCTAAATCTGAATGGCTTCATCTGTTTTGATCACTGAAATCTACAAGATCTGACTCTTTCAAACAATTAATTTAAGCTATAAGACACGATGGTGGACGTTCGTCGCTCGTCATCAGACTCTGTGTTTGTCTGAAGCTGCATACAGACGCACGTTTCAAACAGAACTGCCTGCTTTTTATTATGAGTGCTGTTTTTAAGGACGCATGATTGAAACCTGGACGTCTCGAGCTCCAAACAGATGCAGAGACACATTTAGGAGTGAATTGTGGGTAATCTTCGAAATTACGGAGAGACACTCTGCGGCTGCGTGTGTGTTGCACTGTGTCATGCAATTTTAAGAAGGGAGAGGGTCTCTTTCTTATGTTAATTCATTTTCTGAAACATTCAGCTCCACTTTCACCTCCATCATAATAATGACCCTGCAAATTGGCCCCCCTCTGATAATAATGTGCGATACGAACATCAGGCGGCGTGAAATGGAAAGATGCAAGCTGGAGACAAAAACCAGAGCTCAAATAAATGCTAATCTAATGCTACTCAAAACAAAACTAGGCAGTCATCCTTCTTTAGCATCTTTCATACCTGGAAACATGTTTGCAGAAATAGATCAGAATATAATGCAACATATCAGCATGTGTGATAACAAGTAAAAGACATATTAGTTGTATGATAGAGATGAAAGATGGACTGACTCCATGCAGAAGTGCAGTTTCTCTCTCAGGGGAGATAAAAACCAAACTCTCCCACCGTCCGGAGAGCCATGAGAGGTGTGACACACCTGCTCTGCTCTCCACCTATCAGCTGAATAATTACAGCTAACCTGCTTCTCCACAGGACTTCTGCTGCTGTGAACGTCCCCGCTGTCACACACTAATGGGAAATTACTGCTGTGTGTGTGTGTGTGGCGTCGCAGCAGCATGTTCGGGTCATCGGGGACGTCGGTGGACATGAACGGGTCGAATCCTTTAACATACCTGTCTGTTTTAAAAGACAGATTGGAGCTGTTCTACAATTCATTATTATCATTTTTTTATTTTGTGGTGGGACTCGATTAAAAAAATGAATCTAATTAATTAGAGGCTTTGTAATTAATTAATCTCAATTAATCGCATATCAATATTTGACACGAGAAGCAACATTTCTTGTCATTTTGTTGTCTGTGCTAGCTGCAATATGTTTGGCATTGAGGTGGAGGTTGGAAGAGCTCCGGATAGAAAAATTCTTTCCTGGACAATTTGTGCACACATCCAGATTTACACCCAACAAACCCAGCAACGACTTCTCGTCTTTCTTTTTTCAAAATTTTTTATTTTATACACATATCTTATAGACACTCAGCAAATGATCAGAGCTGGAGTCGAACTCGCATGGAGAACGAAACTTCCGTACATGGGACGCCCACCCTACTGACTGAACTACACCGGGAACTCGTGCAATGAGAAATGTTTCGCGCTGTTTGGAGTGCAAAAATAAATTGCGATTAAATGCATTATTTTTTCTGTAATTAATTAATCGTAATCAACACGATAAAATCCCAACCCTAGTTTTATTATTACTATTTGGTAAATTCATTATCTGGCTGCCATTTAAAGGTGCATCTAACACAAAGGTGCTTCCTAATTCCATGTCATATGCTCTCCTTTTGCAAAAAATAGCACCCAAAATGTTTTGTTTACATTAATGTTGAACTAAAATGAACATTAAATAACTTAAAATGCATTAAATATAAGACGATGGACAGCAACACATGACACAACACAAGGGGAATTACAAACTGAACTGAAGCTTCTTTGCTAATGTTTCATTCATCTATTGCAGAATCATGGACGCTGAGCAAACAGCCAGTTCACCGCTAACATCAGTTAGCAGCTAAACAGCTCTTAATATGATCAGCAGGTATTTTTGAAACAGGTACAATTTATCTCAAGGTCTCATAACCCCACAGCTTTGACACCAAATGGTGTGAAATTAAGTATTTTACAAAATAAAGTGTCCTTAACTCGTATCAGCAGCCTGAGTTTCTTTGAGATGAATCAGACATCAGTCTGTCGGCTCACAGGCTCCGAGGCTTAAAGAAGTCACCTTTACAAGAACAAAAACTATTAAGACTAAATTCAAAACCGCTGACACAGAGTTGACTTTAAAAACTTTTGTTTGACTTCTTTATATTAAGTTATTAAATTGTGCCAACCATGAACCGAACTCTTATTTTGTAAAATATCTCCTCTGTCTTTATTCTAACAGATCCACCTTTTCTTCTTGTTCCTCATGTTCTGCTGTGATCATATGACCACATGTTCTCCTGTCAGATGATTTAAACACTGCATGACTAAATCTGCCCTCTTTAAGTTTGATTTAGTAATAATATTCACAAAATCGCATGTTTTTACATCCTCTCAGCTCATCCTGTCTGTTGCTTCTCACTCTGAACATGTTCTCCATCATCCTTCTGGCTTTGAAGCAGATGATTATTTCCCTCCTCGGTCCGTCTCAGACTCGGTGACTCGGTTAAATACCTGTTGTTATATTTACATAAACGCATTGAGCCTGGGGTTTGTGACAGCGACACGCAGAAGCGGCGGCTCATTGTGCTGCAGTCAGATACTCGCAGCTTGTTGGCGACTCACACATGCTGCTGTCACCTCCGTCTTTGAACAGATTTATACGGCGCGCTATATATTCTGTTCAGGTTGCCTCCGCCAGGCGCACATCCAGGAGCTGCTCGTGTTGCAGGAGCCAAACTGCTCTTCAGCGACTCTTCAGCTGACAGAGAGCTGTAAAGAATGTCAGCCGGGAAAAATACACTTTACATTACATAACAAGGTTTGTACTGGTGGGGGTTTTTTTTGCATTTTCAGTTCATTTGCTTTCCTACAAACTGAATATTTGTCGCTGTCACTTGGTTTTTCACCCTCCAGCCAGCTGTTTGTGCCTGAGTTTAGCATTCAATAATGCAAACATCACATCTACAAGAGCTATAACCAGGATTTGGGGGCAAAGGTGTCTCTTTGACACATTATTTAAGTTGAATATTGCTGATTAAAGGGAGTTAAACTGTTTTTATTCACTTTATGATGTGTGTTACATGTGGCTACGTTTTTTTTGGCTTCAGCGGTTGTGCTGCTGGCTCGCTGCTGCCGTGTCTCTCTCTCTCTTACCTTCCTGCCCCTTTTGCACCCCGCCTAATTGACCAGCTGAGGACGATTAACTTCTTCTTTGCAGGTTCTGAACGGGGGGTTGGAGTTGGAGAGGAGGCAGCATGGTGCCACGTTGTTGGAGGTCGCTCCTCGGTCCTGTTCTTTGTTTTATTTACTCTGTATGGTTCAGATTGTTGGGTTTGTTATTTTAATTTGGGCTGGAGACTTCTGGTAGTCATGTTTTCGGTTTTGGTTTAGTTTTAGTTGGATCTACAGGTTGGGTAGAGGGGGAGGACGCCGGGTCCTACGGCCCATTGCTGGGTTGGCTCTGTTGTCTTTCTGCCTTTTGTTTCTTTTGGCCGGGGTCTCCAATCTCTTTTGGTTTTGTTTCATATCCTAAGTCATTCTTTTTGTTGTCGTTGTTTTGTTGTTGGAGCTGATCTTAATAACAAATGAAAACGTTTCAATTAACTAAATAAAATAATTTAATTTGCTTAAAAGTGAATCTGGCGTCCTTTATATGTTGCAGCCTCTGAGCCACTTGTGTCTATTTAGAGAGGCCGTAACGATGTGAAGAAGATGGGTGACTGTCAGCATTGCTCCTGCAAGATCGAGGATGATTCAAAACACTTGAGCCTTGATGCTTTTCTGCAGAGTTCACTCATGAAATTTGGTTCAGATCTCCAAAAAAACACGTTAAGAGTTACATGTTTGAGGCCACACCCTGCAGAAAGCAGCACCATCACTGGAGGAAGGGTGGAGCTGAGATGGATGCTCAGGTCTCCAACATCCCACCGAGGTGTTCGCATTAAAGCCAGAGAGCTGAAACAGGCGACATTTCTCTCTGCTCCCCTCAGATGATCCATCATTTTAATTTCATTTCATCTTGTTTAAAGTCACATCTCCTGGTGTGTGGTTGTCTCCGCTCTGCGTTTTTAGCATTTTATCTGCATGCTGGAGGGGTTTCTCTGAGAAAACCCACCACATCACCTCATAAATGTATCACATCGCCCTCTGATGTTCGCTTCACCACAGGAGATATTTTTGTGATAAAGTGGTGTAATTTACTTTCTGTGTTCCCATTTACACTTAAACCTGTCTCATCTACTTTACCTCAATTGGTTATTTATTTCCTGGAGTGCCTTTCAGCAGCCTGCATGCAGCTGCTACGCTGATGCTTTCAGCAACACGTGAAGCCTCAGAGATTCGTGTTGGAAAGAAGAGAGTTTAGCTCTTTTTACAGGCGCTGATACATGAAGCTCTGTTTGCTTTATGATGAAGGTTGAACATTGGTACAAAAAGAAAGAGCAGCTCTAAAATATGTTCTAATCATTTATTCTGTCGTCTTTTTTCTCATAAATTAAAACATATAATGTGATTTAATTGAAGATCTTCTAAATTCTCTTGCAGAACATTTTCATGTCCAGTAACAAAAGCGACTCCAGCTGTTTTTTAGTTGGTCAACATGTGGATTTTCTCATGTTTCAGTTGCCTTCAGGCTCCTCTCTGCCTCTGCGAAACCCTCCACATCCCGGCCCACATCCTCATTTTCATCCTCTCATCAATCCGGTGCAGATAATTACTTATTTCACACCCAGTCTTCAAGGCACGGAGGCGCTCGTTCCCCCAACAATGGAATCAATCACAGGTGGGTAAAAAGATAGAATGTACTAATATATGGTAATTCATTCTTTCAAAAAGGCCATCAGAGGCGATCTGTAATGACAGGGTCGGGGAATTCATGGGAAAAAAAGGCATATTGTCCCCATTTTCTTTCATTATACGCTCAGATACGCGATGAATGAGTTTTACTGAAACATGGAATAAAATTTGCTTATCAAATTGGAAGATTGGATATGAAACTGGAAGCTAAATGTTAAGTTATCGCAGCGGTTTAATTTGCATTAAAGTCAAGCTGTCGGAGAATGAGGTAGAAAGAAAATAAAAGTCGAAAGCCCGACTGTACACGGTAATGAGCGATATACCTTACAATACATTCAATTAATTCTGATTAATATTAAAACCATAGGGTCATAAAAGTGAAATGGTTTTCTCCCCTCAGGACATTAAATTTGCAAATATCCCCACTAGTCTGGAACTGGCTAAATTTTAATCAAATAAATGACGGCAAACAGAAAATCTGTGAGTCTAAATTGAAAGTATATTGGAATGAAGGCAGACTTTAAGTTTTCTTGACTTGTTTTTAGATAAGTGGCACAAAATACCGTGCTGTTTTCTCATGTTTTGTTCTGTGAATTTGAGGAAAGTGAGCTGACTGGCCACAAACCACCTGAAGAGTCTGGATGCTTCATAACATTAGAATAAACTAAATAATTCAGTGCTATTTTAGCCGACTAGAGGACAAAAAGAAGTAAAGAAGCCATAAATAATCAAGGAAAAATGTCTGAAATTAGAGTTTTTTTTCTTGATATTTTCTCTAAGACATGTGGCATAAATAAAAGTGAGCTGACTGGCCACAAACCACCTGAACAGTCTGGATGCTTCATAACATCGAAGAAAACTAAATGCAAATTAAGCCCACAGTGCAAATATCTGAAGACTAGAGGGCAAAAAGAAACAAAGAAGCAGTGAATATTAAAGGAAAAATGTCTGAAATCTGGTCATTACTTTAATAAAAAGCTCTAAATGAGTCAAAGTTTAAGCCAAAGGGAAGAACTGGTGTGACAGTGCAGCTGAATGAAAGCAGAGAGGAGGTTTGAGAATCAGAGTTGGTTGGATAAAAGCAAGAATACAAAAATAAAAGCTGCTTAATTATGCCAACACTCACTTCACCTGAATCTGAATCACCAGACACTTTAAGAGCTGAAACATCTGGTGCAAAGAGCAGCCGAGCAGACTCAAACACATTATCCTCGTGCAGAGTGGATGGAAGATATGGGAGGAAAGTCTCATTGCATCGGTTACTGCTGAACACGAAGGCCGGGAGGAGAAACAATCACAATCTGCAATTTCAAATGGATTTGGGCAAAAATGAGCCGCCTGTTTTATCTGCTGTAATGGCTTTGTTGTATTGTTTTCTCTTAAGTTAAATGCAGCTGCAGGAAAAAACACATTTGCCATGTCGGTTTATTCAGAAAGCCGTTCACAACGGATGCTGAGCAAAGAGTTTTTCACAAAAAAAAATCATCCTCTGCTCTCTTATCCGAAGCAAATCTCCACAAAACAAAGCCATTGTCTGCAAATGAAAACCTCCTTCAAAAACACATTTTTCACTGTGAACATCCGACCTGAAACGCGTCACATCACATCAATGAAGACGAAATGATGTTTGATTTCTGTTATGGGAGGAAAAAAAAGACTATTTATGACTATTTACAATGGACTTTTTTTTTTTTTTAATAAAAAAATGTCATCATTTATTTATAGATAAATATTAAAGAGCCTCGATTTGTATTATAAATAGACCAAAAACATGTTAAACACAGATGCATTAAATGTAATATATGAAACATTTTAGCAGCAAATATGAGAGTTTCGCAAAGTTTTCATGACTTTGTGTGAGAGTGCCCAGAAAACGTCTAATTCCTGAGCCTGAATAAAAAAATAAATAATAAAAAAAATGACTGATGCATTAAAGTTTGTCGAGTTGAGCCAAACTCTCCTGTGAAGCTCCTCCTGAAACTTTAACTTCATGCTGTAAACACGACCTACTTAGGTCAGTTTCATCTAACCCACTAATTTCATTAATCCTTCATGGAGGAAATTTCATTGCAGACATTAAATCAAACACTTTAAACCATGCACACACACACACACACACACATGCAGCGTGACCTCCATAACTGGCTCCATGTTCGGCAGCGTGAATGTGTGGTGTAAAGCAGCGTGGAGAGTGGAGAGCCTCTCTAATGTGCAGCCTCGCCTCCATTCAGCGTCCCAAAAAACCATCCAACTTGTCAGAGTAATTTTCTTCACTTGAAAATTAGCTGCTTCTAATAAAATTTTAATTCAGTTATTACAAGCACAGTAACGCCTCAAGTGCTGCCCCTAAGCCCTGTCTGGATTATGGAAATGTATCCGCCAGATGCACTTAAGCCTCATGCAAATGAATTTTCATTTGGTGGAAATTGGTTCTGTTCATTAGTGTGACATTACCAGAGTCTGATCGTTTGTCTCCACACACGGACTTCAGCTCCGTTTGGCTGCAGAAGCAGAAGAAGGACGACGAGGTCGCTCCACTTGACAACACTCGTGGGATCCTGTGGATTCAATAAATGCATTCGGACCAAATGACTTTCTGCAAAAAAAAAACTGGGTGTAATTTTCTCTGTTCCAGTTGTTCTGTCGTAATGGCCTGAAATCTGTTTCATGAAGGGCAGAAACTCTGACTTATGGAAGTTAAATTTCCAGGAGGAACCGGAACAACGCGTGAGCTCCTCTCAGGACGCTTCTGATGTGTCGTTGGAGGGAAATCTCTCCCGTTGGTGCGTTCGGTGAACCTCTGCAGGATGAAAAATAGATGCCCGGAAAGGTGCGAGTAGATAAAAGTCTGACAGCTCAGTAACAGTCTGTCACATCACAGCTTCTTTTTTTTCCTCCATAAACTGTAATGTTTACAAATGTACAAGCAGCTGACAGCACAGGCTGTCTCCTGTTTCTGTACTCTGAAATATTAAATATTAGCACTAGTCATCATGAATTTAAGATGGATCCTCACATCGGTTTTACTTTCAGAAAGCTGTCGGAGGAAAAAAGTCAGCAGCTCAGTGAAGATTCATCACTGGCGCCTGAATCAGACGACATGTGTCCTGTTTGAGTCTCATAAAGTGAACAACCAACCCCATAATATCATCTGATGTCACTATGGACACTTAAGTTTAACAAAGAGGTTTTAAATACGCTGTCAAAGCTCTGCACAGGTATTTATCACACATCTAAATATAATGAAATCACATTCTCTCAGTAAGAACATGTTGTTTTTGGAGAAAGGATGATATCGCTTTAACTTTTTTTACATTAAATCATAAATTCAACAATTTTCCTCCACGTTTCAGATGTATATTTGCAGTTTAAAGGTCACAGTAACCAGAGATGGACTCATGGATGCACTTTGTGCCACAACTGATGAAATTACTGAGATGATGTTTCATCACAGTCAAGTTAAACTATTTTTTTGCTGCTCTGGTCTCAATAAAGAACCTCAGATGCCATAACAAAGATCTATTACACTGTGTAATAACAGTGATCTATAGAGAAATCGCCTTAAACATAATGAGAGACATGTCTTAGCCTCTAGTTGTGTCAGTAAACGGTTGATCAGGTTATGTGGTAAAAGCCTGGTAACTCTTGGCATCATGGTTGTACAAGCAAAGCAAAAGGAGCAAATACATTTTAACAAATCACAACATGACAGTGATCAAAACTTAAGACAATATAAAAGGTTTTAGCCATCAGTCTCACATCATAATATCAATATAATGCTGCATAATGCAATATTATATGGCCCAAATTGAGGCTTTCAGAGTATTTTCTCATTTTCTGACCTGCAGCGTCGTGTTTGTTCTGAACTACAAGGTCTGTTTACCAGAAGCTGGAGGTTAAACTCCAACTGTAGATTCAAATAAAGATCACTCTTATTTTCTTTATATAGGAAGATGTTATTAATCCAAACAGGACTTAAATCAGGTTCATGTTCACAGTGATGTCAGTTCTCTCAAACCTAAAGGGAACAACTGACTGCATACAAACAGTGATAGAAGCGTCTCATAAGGTTGAATCTGTGAATATAAACCAAACACACTTTTATTTACTTAAAGTTTAACCTGCGTCGACAGGTGAAGTCCCACGATGCCTGAACTCAACCCAGGATTCATTAGTCAAAGCAGTAAGAGGAGGAAATTGCAACCTGATGAAAAACCTTCTTGCTGAAATGTTTGTATCTTAATAACATAAATTCACACCTGAATGCTTCCTGCTTTTATTTACCTGCAGACCACAGCAGCCACACACACACACACACACACACACACACACACAGCCGTGGAGCCCTGCGACGGGCTTTTGAGGAGAAAGCATCTGAGCCTGGAATCATGTGGAGGAAGATTATTCCATCAGCCTCTGCTGATTTATGGCGCCTCCCCTCCTGTGCAGCCGCCATCAGAAAAAAATGGGATTTCACACCAGCCGATAAATTTTACCTGGTGTGATGTATCGACCTGAAAGGAACAAAAGTTGCAGGTCCTTATTTCATCGACTCACAGAAAACTATTAGCAGCTCCTTCAGTTCCAACATGGTGGAGTCAGATGCATTAATTAAGACGCCTGCGTGACTCCAGAACAGCAGCTATCATGACATGCGTTGGTGGATGATCAGCGGCGGAGGAGGAGGATGCAGACTGAACGTCGATGGCAGCTTCTTCACTTTCACTCTCCTTCATCCTCCTTCAAGCCACATCATCTTATGCACAAACTTAAATATGCACCTGCTTGATTTAGAATAAATAACGATGCAACAGAGCAGATGTTCTGCAGACATCAGCTGCACAAAGCTGAGGTTCAGGTTTCTCCTTCTGTGACTCTTCACGTCCTCATTGTTCCTGCAGACTCTCTGTTTTGCAGAACTTTACCATCTCTG
>JAQMCX010000013.1:1539378-1569528 GCA_029814765.1 Acanthurus leucopareius
CGTGAACATCTGCGGCTTATAGACAAGTGCGGCTTATATATGTACAAAATCTGTTTTCTTTTTAAATTTAGTGGGTGCAGTTTATATTCAGGTGCACTCAATAGTCCGAAAATTACGGTATATTTATCAGGACATACATGGACAGCTTTTCAGTGATTTTTAGATTATTTGTCCGTGATAATCTGAGCTGAAATCTTGAGGTTGAGGTGTGTTTGAACTCTGCAGAGGTAAAAGGGATTGGGTGATATTGCAGAAAGCAGATGTGCTTTTTTTCTTGACTGAGTGGAAATGACAGAATTAAATTGCCAGGCCACATTCACTGATGGTAATTTTACACTCTAGGGATTTCTCAGCTTGTTCTATTAGCTCCAGGCACATTGGACACGTTCAAGATCCACTGGCCAGCAGCTCCAGGCTGCACACTTCCTTTAACCTTTATCTGACCACGATGGATATCAGAAGGGTATTATGAATGAGTGCTATTTCCAAAACCAGCATGCTAACAATGCTACGTTCACACCTGAGATCTGCTTGTGAAAAGTCTTCTTCTGCTCAGTTGTGAACTTTAGTCAATGATGGTGAATCATTTCAGTCTGATGCACCGATCCAACTTTCTCTACCAACATTAATTCTAATAGCTAAATGGCTGATTACTGATCAGAAACCAGAAATCCTTTATTCTTCAAAAATTAAAAATTGATGTAAAACTCTGCATTTCTCTTATTTTTTATTCATCTGTTTTTATTATAAAACCTTAAACCTTAAACTTGTACTCGGTCCTTGAATGCATCTCTTGCCCTCATTCTGACCTTTTGACCCTGACAAACTGCAGTTTGCTGCTGTTTGTGACTGAGTGTTTGTGCTCTGGGTAGATTGTAAAAACTTTATTGCCTTTCTTGGATAAATAAAGTTGTCTAAGTTTGAATCTGAGTCTGTTTACACGACTTTGGAATCATTTTATAAATGATAACAGAAGAACACGGAATTCTTAAAGCTGCATTAACATTTGTTTGGCCACCGGGGGGCAGCAGAAGAGACTTTGTTGATTACTGTTACGATTTATTTACCACCATTAAAAAAACATCTCATATTACTGTACAAAAGAATGACATGTACTCTTAATTAATATATGAGTTATAATTTTGGATGATTGATAACTTCACGTGAGGTGGAAGGAGTCCATTTTAGACAATTTTAAAAATTAATATCTAATCAAGTCCCTCCTATATTTATTTACACATTTGCTTCAGGGTTCATTGTAGAGCACAGAAATCCCTTCTATGCAGAAGTTTTCATCCTGGACTTCAGAAAGTGGTCTACTGAAGCAACGACATCATCTTCACTGTCAAACTGGAGACAACTGAGCTTCCTCTTCATCTCTGAGAAGAGGTAAAAGTCTGAAGGTGTCAAACCAGGTGGAGAGAGCAGGTGTTAGACGTGTTTGAATCCCCAGAACGACTGTCTGAGGATGATGTTGTCCATTTTCTTGGACAGACTGTGCAGACTTACAGCTTTTACTCACCCAAAACAGAAAAACCACAAAAGTTACAGACTCTCTGCATCATCATCATCATCCAAAGAGCTGATCTGCATGTGGCAGGAGCTGTGAACTCATCTCCTTCTGCCTTAAGCCACAAACTCATCAATAATCCTTTGTATAACTTTTTAAAAAAACTGCATCAAGTTGGAGAATAATGCAGCATATTTTATCAGTGTTGTTAATTAATTGGATTTCTCTTGCTGGTGTGTCTGCAGATTGTCCGGCGCCTGGTAGCATGATGCGCTCTCAGCAGAATGAATCACTGATCAATAAACAGATACTTCATTTATCTGGTTAACTCCGAACGCAGGCTGGAAGAAAGACAGAAAACCAGGGAGGCTTATCTTTAGTGTTTGCCTCTGAGAGCTCAGTCGCAAAAAAATTTGACAGCTCGACTTTGTTGGATGTCGATCACGTTTAATCATCGTCACACATTATATGAGTAGATCCACAAACAGAACAATGAATCCTGTTTATTCTCAATTTTAGATTGCATAAACAATAAAAATAACTATAACTATATAGTAATATGTCTTAAGTATAGATTAGTTTACAACTTGCTTTCAAGCATCTTCATGTGATCATGAAGTATTGAATTCAATTCTGCAGGATTTGACCTTTAGAACGAGACCAGTGGGCTAATTAATCTTATACATCTGATCTGTATGATGAAGCTAAATCACAAATTAATGCAAGTTGTTAATGCAATGCAAAATGCAATATGGCCGCCGTCACCACATCTGCAGGTGGTCTGATGTGTCATTGTGGCTTGAACGAACCGCAGCCAGGAGCCAATTAAATCAGAACAGTGAAAAAACAAATCAACAAAGTTAAAAGTTCACCTCAAAGTTCACCTCTTTCTGCATCACCAGCTGTCCGTCAAGAAGCTACAGATGCCAAAAAAAGACTAAAAAAAGGAGCTCACACTGTGCAGAAGAATCACTGCAGGAAACTCTGAACTCTGGAAGATCATTTGAGACTGAAAGTTAGAGCTGGTTTTACATGTGCAGAGGTCAAGACTTCACAGTCAAACAGTCAGACAACTTGCATTCATCCTCTCTTCATCCTGCCTTTTCTAACAGAAAGTTCCCCTTCAAAATGAACACAGATAATGATTATAAAATCGAACACATTTAAAGTGAAACTTGATGAAATCATTAAGACTTGTAAAGGCTAACCTTGAGTTCAAATAAGGTTATTTTCTTTATGTGTTGCTCTCCAGCTATTATATGTTACAAATTATACTTCTATATTTAAGGTATCTACATTAAAAATTAGGTTTGAAATTTGTTAGAAAGGACTTGCTGAGAAGAAATATTCCCATATTCCCTGAGCATGTTGCTAAAGGAACGTTGCATCATTGATTTCCAAGCCGTTCTCCTGTCTGCTGACGTGCATGAGAAAAGCTGCATTTTCACAGAGCTAAAGTGGAATAAAATGTATGACACAAATGTTGCCTGCTGCTCTGTCTCTGCTCTACACGCCTCATGTTACACATCAGGACATGCAGAAACTCTTAAAGGCCTCTTCAGCTGGTGTGAAGGTTAAAGCCTCCATGCTCACAGGCTCAATCCATGTTCAAAACGCAGAAGGTGTGTTGACGCTGCTGTAAAGCACTTGGTAAAACTAAACCTCCAACAAAGCATGTTTGTTATGGGTTTTGTGTCCAATTCTATGCAGGTTACCGCTGGTTTTTTTTTTTTTGAAGGCAGCATGATCCTGCAGCTCACACCTCACGTCACACGTCCTCATGTTGTTTTTGTCAGGATGAAATCCCCCTGTGGCTAACGAGCATCTGTTTGCATGGATAAGATATGAGCGCGGCGTAACAGTCAGCATAGCTTAAGGAATCATTTCACATTTGACTCATTCGAAAAGACAGCCAGAGGACGGCAGCAACCCACGTGCCCACCAACGAGCCCTGGGAGACACTGAAGCAAACCTGCAGTCCCTGCGATAGGAAGTGACAACTGCACAAATGATTTTTGATTCGGGCTTTAATTTTCCCATAATTGCAGGGATGAAAGTACAGAAACCTTGCAGGATATATATGAAAACAAATTATGATAAAACGTACATATTTTGTGTTACACCAGCCCAGAAATAAACGTTGGCAATGTAAGTTTTACAAACCACAGAAATGCTGAAACTTTAAATTTCTGCGGTTGAGGTCTGGTTAAAGGTTTGGTGAATGAACTACTTGGCAAAATTAGAAAGAGATCATATTTTAGCCATTTTAAAATGTTCTGACCTTGCTAAGCTAAAAAAAAAAGTAGCTTTGTTTGACAAAAACAACAGAAAAATCTGAAAAATCCCCCTTAAAACACCTTTTTTTTCCACCAGGAGCACGACTGAAACTGGTTTGCTCATTGTAAAGACAGAAACATAAGCAGACCATCATTCCATCAGTAACACAGACTGACTGAGGTTGGATTAAAAGCCTCAGCTGAGAAATAGATCTGATTTGGGTCAAGTACACCTGCAAGCTCTCCCTCGCTGGGAGCTGCTAAAGGACATTTCATAAAATCACATAATGAGCAGCCTCATTAGGTAGATACGACGAGCTATGAAGATTTAATGAAGATGTTGGGTTAACTACAATAGTTTATGCTAAATTAACAAGAGGCTCAATTATACAGAATGAGCAAAACACAATTAGCCAAACATATATGCTAATTGTACAAATGCAGGATCGTTTGGCACAAAGCAGCAAAGCAGCACCTGCACTCGATACAAATGCAGCAAAAAACCTGCAATTGCATGTTTTTTTTTTTTTTTTTACCTCTTTATCAATATGTGTATTTGACTTAATTTGCAAAGATGCCAAATGATAAAACATTTGAAATATGGTGTTTTTTCTCTCTGAGATTCCCAGAAGTCACATCTCATGAGTTCAGACAGCAGATTTGTATCTTTTACGCCTGCATAAATATTTGTCTCTATTACTAATGAAGCATACATGCATGAAGGGGGACAATTGCCACCACTGCGCCGTCTCAGGAGCTCCACACAGCCTTGACTCAAATTTTGATTGAGTACCAAATTACCGGATCGCTGTACCATGAGCGGCTGACAAATGCCTTTGCAGTCAGACATGTATGCGCTTTATATGAAAGATAGTTTTGATTTTTGTGTGTGTGCCAAACTTTTCATTCATTCTCCCCAGACAAATATTGCAGAGCCATTGCTGAAGTTGCCTTCAGTCTCCTCTGCTCCCTCAGAAAATGGTATTGCTGTCATGGGAGTTCACTGGTGATAGCATCATTTTGGGGGAATGTGGCGGAGAAGCATTAGGAAGGTGACACATTGATGAAATCAAAGAAAAATGTGGCGAAAGGTCGAAAAGTGCCCATTTGACCTGCGCGGGAACCAAAAAAAGATGATATTTTACAGCTTTAAATTTCTCAAATGAGATTTTCTGAGGTGCTCATGTCTCTCTGAGGGCAGTCGAGCTCCCAGTGGCTCCCCTGCAGTATGAAACCCAGAGGAAAGTATACAAGGAGGAAAGCAACTCAGTCAATCAGATTAAAAGTGCAACTGTGATTATGATTTAACTGTAAAATCAGCATAAAAATGAGCATTTGCATTATGGAAATTTCTCCTTACAATGATGTAGTGAGCAGTGTGAATACATGTCCCAGCAGTGAGCCATGTAAAACTCCATGCATGCAAAAAGAGGTTTTAAATGAAATACAAGTTTCTTTCAAACACACAAACACATAAATATTAAAGCATGTTTCCAACACTTTGAATATGAAGTGCCACAGGTTTATTCTGAGATCAAATAAGAACAAAAGACACAAACCTTTTGTTTACTTCTTCCAAAATACGCCAATCAGTTTGCAGAAGTGGCAGAATGCGGTGAGCCAACAGTGCAGAAAAGCTGTCAAAAGTTTAAAAAACTTTCCTCCCTCTGCACACTGAGCTTCTGTCAGTAGAAATCTGTGATATTTGTGTCATTGAGATTCCATATTCTTGTGTGCAGATAACTTATTGAACCCACGCACGCTGCTCGGTTTCAAGCAGAAACTGCTGACAGAGGACGACTAAAAGCTCGGCGCACTTCCTCCCACATCAACCTGAACTGCAAAGTTTTCTCCCGTCTCTCTTAAAATGTCGAATGCAGAGAACACCATGCGTTCCTGGCAAACTTTCCCACAGGAGAGGGGAAAGTTTCAGAGTGGGATTTTTGCTAACAAGAGTCAACAAAAGTCAGAAGTTTAAAGTTTGGGGAGCAAAAAAAAAGGTGCTTTATGTATGGCAGCATTATGCACTAAGTGCTGCCTCCTGGCTCCTCTGCAGTGCTGGAGGTGGACCGACCGAGGCTGATTGCTACACCGAGCAGCGCTACCATGTCTGTTCCAGTCACCGCTAATGAGGAGGACTGGCTGACAAGCCTTACCGCTGCTGCTGCTGCTGCACCGGCACACTCGCACGCTGGCCCTCGCTCATACATATTCAACAGCCTCTCTTCATTTGTATAGCATTAACCCCACTCTCACCCTCTCCTTCACGACACCGACAGAAACATGCTGAGTGTTTGTGGGAAAGGTTAAAACTCGGGTTTGTTCCCTTTGTGACTGCCTGAAGGCAGAGAGAGAGGGAGAGTCATGTCACTGTGCACATGCAAAGGCAGAGCGAAGGGACGGCCTGCACCTCTAATTGAGCATTTGACATTTGGGTTCTTATTAGGGTTTATTTTCTTTCTATATTTCATGCAAATATAACCCAATATTTTTTTAAATACTACTAAACATTTTCAGTAAAAATCATACCTGTTGATTCATTTTATTGCATCACTGAACTAAATGTGTAAATGTTTGCCAGGTGGTGAAGAGCTAGTGCAATTTTCTAAATGGTTTGGAGGATAAATATTCAAACTATCGGATAATTTTAAGAAGCTGAAACTGTAAAAAAACAGCCTTTTTTCTGAGATGTGATTCAGGTAGAAATGCGCTGCTGTTCAAAGCTCCTGAACTTTCTCTGAGCCAATGATGGAGAAGCTTTCAGGGAGGCAGACAGAAAGCAATAAGGGTAACCTGATATGTTCAGCTGTGCAGTTTTAAACCACTAAACCTTGGAGACAAGCACAGCCTCACTTCTCAACTCTCTGTCTGATTGGCCGGATATTAACCTGCTGCAGGTCGGAGCTGACCGACTGATTTCAATCATCATCTCACTTTAATTTATGACGCACATGCTGTAGCCCATAACAACTTCAAACTTTCATATTAAATAAGGTTTAAAGAGTGGATATTTTTTTCCATGAGCTTTAGCTTTTAGCTTCAGGCTCTAAAAACTTTGTTCTCTGAGCTGTTCTGTATTCTACAGAGTTTAGTAAACCAGTAATGGAGAGGATGAATTTCCGACATGATTTTCACAACATTTTCTTTGCTTGCAAAATGTCAAATATCAAACATAAAATGTTTAATTAACATGCATAGTTTTCCCTTTAGTTTCACTAATCACTTTGGCGATAAATCCCAGTAGTTCATTAAAAAAAAGATCATATAGATCATGTAGATGGTTCATTGTTCATTATTATGAATATCAGATGGGTCGAACAAAAGTGGATGTTTCTCAACTTTCACAAAGCCTTCAAAGAAATGATTTATTCATGAATTCATGTTATGTATTTTTTCTTTTGTCAAAGGGTTTCCATAACATGAAGGCAGCAGCTCATGGGATTTTATCTGCAGGATGGTTAGCATTAGCATCAGATGTGCATAAGGTCTCTGGAGATGAACTGGAAGGCTGTGAGGTTTGATTTCTGTGGTTTCAACCCACTGAACGTCCCTCAGCTTCAAAGCAAAACATGAGCAGAAAGGGTTTTTCTTGTCCGAAACACCAAATGACTTGAACTGAAACAAAATATAAAAAAAATTTCATCCCTAAATCAAGAAGTTTTTTTTTTTCCTGTATTAGTGTTAAATTTATATTCTGCATGTTTTTCTGTGGATGACACTCATGTATATATCACCAATTTAATCTGCAAGAACATTCTGGTAATAATCATTAAAATAATTTGCACAAATTTTATGAACCTTTTTCAAAATATTTCAATCTGCAAATGAGAAAAAGTTGTGGCTGATTGCCACAGAAAGAGTACGGAGAACAAAAAGTTTTCAGAAATGGTCGAACACATTGTTGTGGAGTCTCGCTTTACATTCCAAGTAGCAAAAACAGAAGAACACTTTTACTGCATGCATCCGCATATATAATGTCACCACTGCAGACGTCTCAGAAGATGCCAGGACTGAGGGGGGAGACAATGAGAGAATGGACAAAAAGCTCGAGGTTATCTTTTATCACCTGGCTTTGTGTGGATGAAGAATTCGTATGCATGCAAAGTACACACACACACACACACAAACGTATATACCAGTGGAACATTTTGCCCTGAAGGCATCAGGACCGGTGGATGTGCATCTCCAGTAGGTCCCTTGGCTTTGATGAATAAAATATGAAAGCTCAGTTTATACCGCTTTCTATTTGACTTGAAATATTTATACCTCTTCCTATTGTAAAGACAAGCAGGTACCACAGGAGAGCGAGGTCAAGGAGACTTGAGAGTCTAATCTATATGATCTTCTTCTTTTTTTTATCCTTCATTCCCTCCTGCCCTCTCTTCTTTCTCTGCCCGGCATAATTAATCACCTCAGACTAATGTTTACATAGTCTGATAGCCTGAGGAAAAGTCTCAGAGGGAAAATCTCAGATTCACAGCCTCAGCACAAACAGAAAGAAGCATCAGAGTTGAGAAGTAAGAGTTTAACTTGTGGCTGCAGGGGATGTTTCATTCCTACAGAGTTTTAATCTGCTTCCATTCAGAAATTTGGCAGCAGCAAAGAGGCTGAAATAGTTTATCTACTCTGCACAACATAATTATTTTTGAGACAAAATCTAAAAGAAAAATCCCTTTAAAATGACTAAAAATGCTGATTATTGTAAATAAGACCACAGGTTAGTAGAATTTAAAGGGCACAACCAGTTTATGAGCTATAATAAGCTCCATAAGTTTCATTTGATCTTACTCTTAGATGTTTTGTGTTTAGTTAAAAGTGATTCAAGTGAAAAACTTCGTAAATGCCCCAAACAGGGAGGATTCGTCCTCTGGGCAGCCAGATTGTGTTTAGTAAAATTTATTTAATCTTCATGAAAAGTTTGTTGAAGAAAGTTTGGACTGATAAAACAAGAAAGGCTGAGAAGGTCCTCAAACTTGAACAAAGTGTCCAATATTTGTAGACAAAAGATTAATATTTGCTGAAACGTCGCAACCAAACCTGTTCTGATCTGTGAAATACGGCTTCATATCACGTCTTATTTGGCAAACTGTAGCTTCCATGCATAAATCTACCTCAAAGTGGACTTTTCACGTTAAAACACACTTTACATTAAATTCTACATGAACCTAAAAAGTTAGTTGTTTTTGAGATTTTCTGACTTTTCTGAAGTTCTGTGACAAAACCCAAAATCAGCAGCGAGAACTGGAGTGGAAACAGTTAAAAAGGTTAATCAATATGCAGATGAGCTTTGCCTTTTTGCATTTTTCTCTAAAAAGTATCAAAGACGTATTTAGTCGTAACCACAACATGTTGAGTTACTCCACTGAAAATCTGTCTGTGCTGCGTTTTTCCTTCCGCTGTCGATCCGCAGAGTTCAAAGACAGTTAATTTAAAGTTTGTCTCCAATGCAATTTCTATCACTTTGTAACTCCTTTCATGTTGTTTGCTCAGCCACAGTCATGGCATAAATATGGTAAAAGTTTGCTCTGTGCACTGTTTCCTGTCAGAAAGTTTCAGTCTTTCTCCCATCAGAGGGAATAATAAATCAGATGCTAATTTTATTTTTATTTTCCCTCCCTCTCTGCTGTCGATAGATGCTGCAAATTAAGCAGTCTGTGTTTTCCGGTGATGAAGATTCTCAGTGATACAAAGCTGCAAACGCTCACTGACGAATTATTTTATTTTTTTGATTTTGTGCATCAAAAACATCACAGAAAATCATTCTGTATTTACGAACTTTCTAAGTAAAGTGATTTATTAAAGGAAAAACAAAATATTAAAATAACCAACTGCCTCTTTGCTACCACAGTTCCACTTGGTACAGTCCACATTATGAAAACCTGGTGAATTAAAATGCATTCTTGTGTGCACACTGCTCACATGGCTGACACGAGTAATGAATAAGTGGTGCCACTGCAAAGACCTGAACTTTTTAGGGTAAAAAGGGGATGAATAGTCCACCACACACGTTTTAGTTTGACTCATAATCTCTTTTTAAAAAGCACTGAGCTCATCCTGCTTTTATAAAACTAAAATTGGATTCAACATGATAAAAAAAAGGAAATAATAAAATGCAACCATTGTTTTTTCTGTTGCTAATTTAAAGAAATTAATACTTGAGCACCATTTCATTGTGATCCTGAGTTCAAAAGCAAGAAAATCACAAACAAAGAAAACTAATTATGGTCTTTAATTAGTCGCAGTAATCTTCAGACGACCTCAAAGCTCTTGAGATGCCCTGCTGGGAGGAGCAGAGAGAGGTGAAGAGATCCGTTCTAATTTAAAAGCCCTGAAACATCAGTGACATCGGCAGTGTTGCTAAGAGCAGCTGGTCAATATTTCTCCTGAATAAAAGAGAGAAAACAGCTGAAAATGGACAGAAAAGCTACAATTCATGAGATCAAATCCCATTTTTGTCTTAAATATTGGTGTTTCTTTGTGTTGAGTCACTAATATTGTATTTTTAAGGTACATTTACCTTTTCTTGCATGTAATAAAGACCAGACACTCTTTTGCAAATTTCATATTTAGATAAAAATCAGTTTATTTGTTTAATTTTCTATGAAATTGTTTTGACCAGTTTACCTGCAGCGAGTCACCTGAGATTCAGACTGATCACTTGCTGAAGCTGTGAAGGTTGAAATAAGCTTAAAATTAAAGAGTGAGGAGCTGAACAGGCCAGCTGAGATCAACATTATGAGAAAGAGAGAAAGGTATTAAATGAAATAAAGTCAAAATATAATAAAACATCACAATGCCTGGCAGCTAGAAAATTATCACAAATATTACTTGTCTTAATACCTTAAACATGGCTGTTAAAGTTGTAAAAATGACATCTCTTCACTCATAAACTCAATAAATCTGTCATATATTCACATAACTACGCATGTTAACCTTTAGGTGACAGGACCTGCACTTTCTGAAGCTTGCAGCTCAAACGCAGAGTGATTGGTCACTTTCACAGTTTAATGAGAGTTAAATTCTGTGCTGGAGGCGGAGGAGTCGCAGCCTGATGACACAGCGGCGGCGGCGGTGGCGGCGGGGAGTCATCTGGCTGAAATCACTGCGCCTCTGATTGCCACCTCGGAGCGATCGCAGCATGAAGCTGCTCGCTCTCTGCTGGCGGTGATGAACACCAGGTGCCACTTACCTGCTCCTATCTGACCGGCTCGCTGTCAGCCTCGAGAGCACTTTGTCTTCTGGACTGTCAGACTGAAAGAAGAAGAAAAAAAGGAACGGACGCTCGCCTGGCGAGCTCAGGTGGAGTAACTTGACCAGATAAAGGAGTGAGTGACGGAGGGATGTGTGGTCGGGTGGACAGAGATTACACTGAGGGATGGATGAGTGCCTGATGTTTACCTGTGTGGACGGCAGGCTGAAGTGCAGACTGGCAGCGAGGGTGACGAGAAAGAAGATGGAAGGAGGGATAAACGAGAACAAAACTGCTTCTGTAAGTTCGGCTTTCAAGGTTTCACTCTTAAGAAACTCTAAAACTTTTAACTGTGAGTCACATCCACAGTGTAACACGAGTGTGTCCATCTGTAAGAATCAAAAATGTTTTTCTTTCCACAGGAAAATGTTCATCTGCTTGTTACTGGCAACTAAGAGGCTTCCTTTTTCCAAGAGCACTAGTATGGACAATGAGTTTTCTTTATATTTTGTGTAGCTTGGGATCAAAGACATTTGCAAACTGTGGACAAGTAGAAGCAGGAGCCTCATTTATGAAAAAGATCTTAGATTTATACTTAAAGTTAGTCTTCAGATCCTTTCAGATGCTTTGGTTCAATTCATAAAAGATGCTTATCATATAAAAACCTTACATAAGTATCTTTTGAGAATCCTGTGTTTAAATAATGCACATTTGATCTTAAGATATCAGAGCTAATGTAAACTGAAGCAACATTTCTTGCAGTTTCACTTGAAAAATGGCAGCACAAATGAGGGTTTTTGTCAGAAATGGACTCAATGAACTTTTTGGCAAACAAGATCACCACAACGGTCAGGAAGATTGAAGCCATGCAACACATGTTACTGGGTGAACTGGTTTACTGGGTCGATAACACAGTCGAACACACAGCCTGGAAATGTGTCACCTCTGCAGCAAAGAGGAGGACTGAGATGAAAAAGAAAACATCTGACCTTAAACTACAGTGAAAGAAACTATGAGCCATAAATTTAGCAGTCTGCTGCTAATTCTTCACACCTTTAATTAATAATTCCTCTCATATTGTTAAAATAAAAGCTCATGCAAAGTTCACCACAGGCTTCGACTTGCTTCTTTAAGTGCAATTCACCTGCAGAAAAATCCTTAATGTGTGAAATGTTTGAGGAATAAGATCATTTCCAGGTCTGTAGATGTTTAAACTTCACATATATTTAATTCACAAACACTTATTGGTGGTTTTGTGTTGAAGTCAAACTCAGACAGAAACTGTTTGTGAGTCTGTTTTATAAATGAGGACCCTGGGGTGTAACAACCCACTGTGTAATCAATGGATGAGCCATCACCACAACACGCTGCGTCAGTCTGCTCCCTGAGGAACTCCATTTTTTTGACTGCCATCGCTGCTGCTGCTGAAGCTGCAGCCGCAGGGAGCTTTTAGACCCTGCTAACCCCTCGTCTATAACTCTCGATCAGTTCTCTGGGAGGAAAGTGATGTTCAGTACCCATAAGGACACAGGCCATTAAAAATTCAGATTTCAAAATAGCAGAAAAAGCAGCTCCCTCAGGATAAAACCTGAGGCCAAGAGACTCACCACAGGTCCTGCAGAGTCTATAAAAGCTCTCAAAGAGGCAGCCTGCCTGGGTTCACTCAATAATTCTGAGAAACACAAAGACGACAAGTGGTTCGGGTCTCAAGCTACAACCTTAATCAGCTCGTCCACGGAGTCACTTGTTGAACAGGAGGTGTGGAGCTCACAGAAATGCAGCTGAATGCCGCCTTTAAATCGCTCGAGTGTTTGGCAACAGAAGTGAAGAAGAAAAAAAAAATCTTTTGAACTTGTGGCCTTTTGCTTTAAGGTTTCGTTCCCCACGAAACAAACCGCCCACCAGGTTAACAAAAATAATATATGAACAAAGATTCAGCACAGCAAAGTTCAAGGAAAAAAGCCATAAAACTCAGAGTTACAGTAACACTTACTGTAAAGGGCCAGCAGCCCACACACACACACACACACACACACACACACACACACACACACACTCTGTTGCTCTATTGACAGCTGTGCTCGCAGTAAACGTTGTGCATCACACTGAACACCCACTTTCTGACAGAAGCTGCAATTTAATTTGTTTCTAGCACCAAAAAAAGACACAAATCCTGCATTTTAAGTTTAAAGTCACATGCAAATCAAATCTCACATCAGAATATTGATCAGTCTCACAGAAACACATCATAATAACACAATAATAAGTACATATTCATCAAGAAAATAACTGTGTTTGCTCATAGAATATTCCTACTCAAATATAAATACTTTATATGTAATTCTATAAATGAAATAAGGAAAAAAAATGTTCCTGTTTTGTTACTGTGGTGCAACCAGCTTCAGCAGAGATGATTTTTTTTTTTGCATAAAAATAAAATTATTCTCATGTTGATCTGAGCGTGACGGCCAATTCGTGGAGAAACAGGAAAATAAATAAAAAACTGAAAACTCTCCCTCTTCTTCTGCATATGTTCCAGAGGATTATGCAGGTTTCTGGTTGAAGTGCGCGGCGAGTGCTGTGAGGAGCACTTCCTCTCTCATGTGAACTGCAAAGGCTTAAGCCTTTCAACTGAACTTTGCTCTTCATAATCTAATAACTGTAATTTCTAAAACCCCCTTTCCAGATTCACTTTGCTCCAGTGCAAGTGTGTAATTGGAAAGAAGACTCTGGCTTTGCATTCAAATGAGCTGATTTAAGAGGAGAATGGCTGCAGCGCCGTGCAGTCTGGGACATGGTTTTGCTGTGTGTTAAGTGTGCGAATGTATCAATCTTATATAAAATTATAAGTATCTGCATGCTGGTTATTAAACGACAGCGTTTCCAGCTTTTTATATGAATGCATTTTTAATAACCCTTTAGTTTCCTGAAACTCCTCAGAGACTCTTTGGCTCTTTTGCTGCCAGATGTTTTCCAGTGTGTAAGTTGATGCTGAGCACTTATTGCACAACATCTGTCACCTCATTTAAGCCATGTAAATTAATGAATTAATATAAATTGCTTTTAAAATGAAGGTCTCATGATCACATGACAGTTGGTTTCCATTCTTCTCTTTGTCACCTCGATGGGAGCAGTGTGACTTCACTTTGACAAAGTCTGATGTTAAAATGAAACACACTTTGAAACTTGGAGCCTCAGAGCTTAAAATGAGGTTTTTTCAGCTCTGAAACTTTGAGAGGATCAAACTGTTGAGCAGGAACTTGAAGGACTTGGTGGAGGATGACTGAAGGTCCGTGTCCCGCCTGCTGCAGATGGTCGGAGCTGTGTGAGATGAGCAGCTTCAGCAGGGCCTGCTGTGTGTTTTCTCTCTGTTTGTCTGCGTTGCCTCGCGGGTTCCTGATGGGGAGGGGTTAATCAGAGCACTTGGATGGTCTCCTGGGGGTTTTAAAGACCTGCTGTCACAGTCAGAGCCCCTTCTTTTCTCCTCATTCTCCATCGCCTCCATGTGTTTGCTAGACAGGCTTTAGACGAGGTAACTGTAGCTTTACAACGTCCATTCATTCACCTGCTGACACGCTGATGACAGCAAACCTCTTCCCTTTAAAGTGCTTTTGTTTAATAATAAACTTGTATCTCATATTATTTCGTGGCTCATGAGTCGGGTCACGACAGCAGATGGATGGATGAAGATATTCGTCGTCTGCATTAACCTCAGTCTGAGGCCTCAGTCGGAGCTCAAGGCTGCTGTGTAATTTACATGATAAGTACGTAAAGATCAACCAACACCTGATGCAGCAAATTCACTCCAGTAACCATCAAGGAGCTCTGGAGCATCAGTGAGTCATGGTTTTATCCAGAGAGCTGGAAACAGACTCACAGGGGACAACGAGACAAATGATCCATCCAAAACACATGATCTCTGTGAAAAGTATTCACTTTGCTTTATGTTTTGCTTTATTTTTATTGTTTTTTTTCATTTAAATAATCATTATAATCCAAACAAGTAAATATGAAGTAAAACATGTCACTTTTATAGTTCTTTTTTTCTACATGTTATAATCCTACATTGTCTCCCTCCCTGTGTTCGTCTCTCTTTAACTGTCTGATTGCATAAGTTCAGACAGGTGAGCTCGAGTCAGAGCGAAGCTGCACCGGCTGCACCTCATTTCACTGATTAAAACATCTACAAAAGCTCAGCTCTGCCACATCCACCCTTCAGTCTGTGCTCTCTGCTTTACTGAAGCACCTCGAACCCTTTTAATGCCTAGTTTTCTGTCTCTCTGTCTCTCTGTCTCTCTGTCTCTCTGTCTCTCTGTCTCTCTGTCTCTCTGTCTCTCTGTCTCTCTGTCCTGCCTTGGATCTCCACTCTCTTCAGCCTCCAGCCAAAACTCAGGCTCATATTTACCAGAAACCTTCCCAGAAACCTGGTCAATGTTTCCAGAGAATCCTGGGCCCATGTTTTCCAGGAATCTGCCCAGAATTCGGGCTCCTGATTCCCAGAAACCTTCCAAAGGCCCAGGCCCATGTTTCCCTGGTACCTGCTGCAGCCTCAGCCCCCAGTCAGAGCTCTTTTCTCAGCCACCTGTTCAAGCTTCACCTGTCCTGCATTGCCTTTTTTCCTCACCTTTAATTCATCACTATCACCACCTCCTTTCCTTTAGTTCCTTCACTCAGGATCATCTGCTCTTCCCCTGTAAACATGCCCCAAATCAAGTTCAGGATCCAAGAAAACGTATAATAAGTTTTCTTGTTTTTGCATGAGGACCAAAGTGTTTTAATAACTGTCGACCCTTCGCACATAAATATCAAAACTAAACTTAAGACAGACAGGGAATAAATATGAAACCTGCAGCATTTAAAGCCTGAAAGCGACGATTCATCCCAGTGATTTTCTGCAATTTCTGCCATGTCACTTTAATGGCCTTCAAAAAGCCGACCAGCTTTGTGCCTGACGCCAATTTCACCCTGTCTGCTTCCTGTTGTCGCCTCCTCCAGCTTCTCTTACCTACACACATTTATACCATAGCTTATTTCCATATTTGTCGAAAAACATAACGCAGAAAAAGGCAGAGACTCACAGAAGCACACGAGTTACTGAGATACTGTGATTTTTAAATGAAACACATGAACATACAGCAGCTCAACAGCACACTCGTCATTCTGCCTTTATCCTTCATGTGAATCCTCATTATTTGGTGGCCTGACGTGCAGTTTCCTTTGAAGCAGCCACATAGGAGGAGAAAATATCTGAATACATTAATGAACGAATGCAGCAGCCTTTAAAATGAGGTGTGGATGTTTGCGTTGTGAGCAGTTTTAAGCCGTCAGTTTGCAGAAAAGTTTACATTTACATTTGTTTCTTAAAAAAGAAGTTAATGAGCAAAAACCACTGAACATTTTGGCAGAATGTGGCTGCTTTTTTTTTCTTCCGATCATCACGATCACATTGATTATCAGTTGACACTTTAATTGTTTTCCACATTGTCAGTAAAAGTATTGAAATCAAATGGTTTCTAATTCATGCACTTACATGCTGTTTTCAAGCCCCTCAGGCTCACTTGGAGATGAAACACTTGACTGCTGCTGTTAGAGTTTTCTTTCCATTTTTCACACACACATGCACACACACTCACACATGCGCGCACACACACACACACACACACAGTGAGCATGGCAGGCTCTCAGGCTGCTCTGAGTCCTGATGGTGTTGCTTGTTAGTTTGTTTTGAAGTTGGGGTTAATGGTGGATCTATTCTGTCTCACACTGGGCCTTTGACATCCTCCACTGACCAAAGACTGAGATAACAAGACTCTGGAGGAGAGAGACAGACAGATGGAGGGAGGAGAGAGAGAGAGAGGAGCTCCGGAGAACCAGAACATTCACATGTCAGTCATTTTAATATGGATCTGACATCGACACTGTTTACTGTTTACTGTATTTATATATGAGGCCTCTGTAAATGCTGTACATGCAGATGTTACTGCGAACCATATGTGGAAGAAAATCAGACTGAACATGAAAAAAGTTGGTCAATATTCCACAAAAACAACAAGAAGAGGTGATCTTAAACAGTTTTAAAGCTACAGAACAACAAAGACTTGTTTTTGTAGCAATACTATAAAAAATTAACTCTCAACTGTTCTGTTCTGTGCAGAATTTAGCCCATTTTAGCTCATTGTTTTGGTTCTCCGACAGCACTTAAGACTACATGTAGTCTCATTACTTTACTTATCTTCATCAGCCTGGCATTTAAAATACAGTATGGTATGATAAAATATGTGTTTTTGTCTTTAGACTGCAGTTAATTGGGTATATTTCAAAAAGGAAAAGCAGATTATCATCATTCTGTACTTATTTATGTTTCATTTATGTTCGTGTATTATGGCAGATGTATAAATGACGTGTTTGCATGATAAATGGTGGAACTGCAGCAGCTTTACATGCACCAGGAACCTGGAAGCAGCATGCAGCCTCAAACCTTTTCTGAACCTTTATTTATAATAAGAACATTAGATCATCTGAACAGATGGTTTCATTTCAAACTGAATAGCTTTAAATTTAATTTGAGCAAAAAACATCTTTATATTTTTGGAGTTAGAAGTCATTTTTAGTCATTTTTAAAGGATTCCCCCTGTAAGAATGCTGGAGGTTTGTCTCCTGTAGAAGGAGATATAATGCCTTTGTGTTCCAGATGTTTCTATCCAGCAAACTTCCGGGCACGAGCTCACTCTTTAAAAAACACTTACAGCTTCCTGACATCCCGTTTTTTCTTCATACCAGCAGTGAAACATGGAGTCATGTGACGACAGAGCTGCTTATCTGTCAGATTGGCCTCCAGCTGCGACGGGACAGTAAGCTGCTGTTTGAGCCGGCGGCGCCGTGCCGTCGCTTCATGTGCCGTCACACAGACATCGCCGTGCTGTTATTCTCACACCTGCTTCCCTCACGGAAACCAGGAATGAGTTGGAATAACCTTCTTTTCCCATGTGGATTAGGAAGCTGCAAACACATGAGACCCCCGAGAGGTTTGAAATAAATCTCCAGTCCAACACGGTTTCAGAGTCTTACTGGGAGAACTTGTCGCAGTCGATTCTTCATGAGGTTTTCCAAGTCAGATTTTTTTTTTTCCACAGCTGTCAGTGACAGATTTCAGCCTCAATTAGCTTCGTTAACACTTTTCAGGATTAAAAAAGTGAAAGGTAATGAAGTTATTATACCACTCACTTTCAAAACCAGTCAGAAGAGATTCTTTGAATACCTGCTGTTTTTACACTGACATTTACCGACGCAGGAAATAGACCAGAATGCAACACAGCTACAAACATCTTAATAAAAACCAGGGAACTAGGGGAACAAACTAAAATAACTAAAATAACAGTAATCAAATGAAAACCGACTTGTTAAAAGAAATTTAAAAAACATTAAACTTCACTCTAGGGCAACAATCCCCAACCTTTTTACACCACGGACCGGTTTCATGTAAGACAATATTTTCACAGACCAGCCTTTAATGTGTGGGGGATAAATGCATTGAAATCAAATGATATAACCGTCATAAAAACAAATATATAAGTGAATAAAAATACAATTCACCATCACGTTGAGTTCGTAGGAGCCCTGGGCTTGTTTCTCCGCAACGAGCCGGTCCCGGATTACTCATTTCTGCTCACTTGAGGGCTTAACTGAGGTAACATACCAGGGACTTCGGCGAGCATCTTGACCTCTTAACCTGTCAAGAGGCACAGACGGATGTAATTAGGAGAAAATCCAGTTATTTTTCAGAATAAAACATGTAAAATATGTTTTATTTTGTTTTTTCTGTGCGGCCAAAAACCAAATGACAAACAGACCAGTACCGGTCTGCGGCCCGGTGGTTGGGGACCGCTGCTCTAAAGCAACCAGACAAGCCAAGAATTCAGAGAACTTTAGAGTTTTGCATAAAGTAAGCTTCAAGTTCAAGCAACATACAGTAAACAAACATGCACATGTGGACACAGTTTGCAGCCGCTGTTCAGACACGAGCTGTCTGTTAGCAGGAAACAGCAGCTCCTTTCAGGTAGGATGGGTTGTTTTCGTGTCTCCCTCTGCTTCGTTGTGTTTTCATCTGAATTTATTGCCTGATTCAAGATGCATTTCCTGACGCTTGTAAGATGCTGTCACTTACTGGTGATAAAGACAAAACAGTGCAGCTCATTGCGTGTCTCCTGCCCTGCTGGAGTGTTTCTGCTGTTCTTGGGTATTAAAAAGGTGGCAAAGAGCCCAGAGTGCAATGATTTTGTGCCAGTACGGTGCCCCGGCTTCACCGGGGAATCAGACCATGGATGTGATTATGTCTGAGATGCACCAGGCAGCGTTTCCCGTGCCGTGGGCTCTGCACACCTTCACTCTTTGGCTTATTTATTAGCAGTAAACATGTCCTCTTTTTGGCCGGCGCGTTGCCTCTCTGCCAGTGAACAGCAGCTTCGTCTGCCACCAGAAGATCAATTGTTGTAATTAAAGTTGGAAGTAGCTGAAAATGGTTTGAGGGTTATCTCTAAAGACAGAAAAATAAACCCTTAAATACTCTTACAGTGTTAACTATCATCAATCTGGGAGGTCTGGAGCGTTACCTCAGGTACTTTTGGTTTGTTTTCTCCCTTAAATTGTTTCATCACTTTTTGCAGTTAGTGATTTTCTTCGACTGCCTGCAACCAACTCAGAGTTTACGATTTAATAACCAGACGATTATTAAAAAACACGAAAGCGATTGTTTAATTTCTAACCAGAGTAACAGAATGTGTGTAATTAATCTGTATGTAATATGCTCTATATGTGTGTATGTGTTTAAATAGGCAATTTAAGCAGATATTAATGTACTTGTACTTCCTGAATACACACACACGCACACTCTGGGCTGTATTATGTGGCAGCTTGCTTTGCTATTTAAAGTCTCAGTTTTGCATCAGCCAGCAGCTTGATTAATAATTAATGAACTCAATGGAATTACTCCTGTGATTTGTATTTATATTGTTCCCCCTTGTAGAGATTAAGAGTTTAGCAGATTTCAATCTCTTCGACTTCACTAACTGCGTCCTCTCACATGTGAAGTAATTATTTCTGCATTGTGTCAGGCTGCCGCAGATCTGCCGAAAGTCATTTCTGCAGTGTTAAACAATTTGTCGGAGTAAATGACTGTATCTGCACTCTCCTGTTTAGTGGCTCAAAAGAAAAGATAACACAGAGTGTGTGTGTGTGTGTGTGTGTGTGTGTGTGTGTGTGTGTGTGTGTGCTGAGGCCGCAGTACATCGGCGCAGAAGTAATATTCTCCTCAGAGGGCCATCGAGCGTGAAATAAAAGAATGCATCTCCTTTGTGTGAACTTGCAGCTCTCAGCGGTGCACGTTTGGCCGTTCGGCGGGAGGAATTCTGTGAGAAAGAGCTGAACTTAAAAACCGGGAAAATGGATTGAAATGAATCTCATTCTTTTTAATGTTGAATCCCTGAATAGAATAATTCCCACAGAAGACAGAGTGGCCTTCACGGGGCTCAGTGTGTGCTGCTATCGATCACTTCATGTGGACGGACACACATTTACATGAGGACTCTTCTGCCATTTGAGAGAAAAATGTCCTAAAAACACAAACATTTAAATTCAGTTCCTGTGCTGAGACTATTTGCATGTTGTTAAATATTCACACATTTCAGCTGTTTATATATTAGCCTCTTTATAATCCATTCATTTAAGCAAATCTCACACTTTTAGAGGCACCTTTCCTTTGAATCTCACCTTCACAAGTCACCATTTAGACCACACAGGTAGCAGACTGTCTGTATGTTGAGGTGTGAACTGTATTGATCAGTTTCATTAGCAGCCTTCTCGTGTCACTGTGGACATACAGAGCTGCCAACCGGCTGTGAGAGTGAATTAACTCATTACACAGTAAAACAATGAGGGCAGTTTGTCTGACTGTTTGTGCTGCTGACTGGACGGCTGGTTCACGGGACCTGATGGATGTAAAGGAGGTTCAGAGTTGGTGTGTTTTTAAATGAATGAATGTTTCTGCTCAGTCCTGTTTATTTTTACTCATGCAAGTTTCCAGCCAATGAAAAAAAAATAATGTCCTTCTTCTCTCTTGTATGCAACCAAGGTCTTTCCCACACACACGTGGGTTTTTTAAAAGCTTTACCTTTTTTATTTTTAGCATTTCTTCCACAGACAAACACGATTTTAAATCAATGATAAATGATCTTGTAGTGAAACAGGCAGAAGAGATTCAGAAACTCTGTTTGCAGTGTTGTAACATACAGAGAAAACTGTTTTTTGACTTTTTTGACTCCAGAGTTTGTGCCGTTATCTCCAGGCCAAACGCCGCCTGTGCTAATCCTGCTAACAGGTCTTTGCACATGTTCACATACAGTTACTCTTTCACTTAATTGCTGCAGAAGCCTTTGCTCTCATGGATGTAGATTTATTTCAAACAGTCCTCATATGAATAGTATCTTTTTTTGAGTGAACGAGGAGAGAAGAAGATCAAGGCAGCTGTAATGAAGTGAGAGAGGTTTTGATTCCATCATGTTCCTAATAACAAACTGACGACTCCACGTACACGATAAGAGAAAGCATTTAATCGTTACTCGGGTTCAGTTCACATCACATTACATTTGATCCTGTGCTCATCCCTCAGTCAGGCAAAGAACTGGAAATGTGTATTCATGCAGGTATTCATGCAGGTGCACACAGCAGTTTAAACTATCACATCACACTGAGTGCATAAGAAGTGATGCATGCATTTTAAAAAGTTAAATTTTCTTTAAAGAGATAAGCTTCAGTCTGCAGTAAAATAAAATAAAAGTCTTGACAGATCTTTGGCATGCAGCACATGAATTTTTCATGAATCTGCACATAAATATTTCATGTACAGTATCACCGCCACTGTTGCACACACACTCGTGGACTCTACTGTAGTGGAGCCACTGATGAAACAGCAAAGCACCGTTTGGTTGACTGTTCCTCCCATTTGTTTCCACAACAACCTGATTGTAAAAAGCTGAAGAATGAACCTGTTGAAGTGGAATCATAATTAAATCTCACAGCTTTTTATTTAAAGTCCAAATAAAAAAAATAAATGTTAACACCTGTGGTTATTTTGTACTTAAACTCCAGTAATTTATCCAAATGCATTAAGTCTCACTCTCGCTGTTTCAGTCACGTTTGACCAATTAGCTGTGAGCTGCCTTCATGGTTAACATACGTGTCGATGGACGAGGAGACGTTTGGATGAACGAAATGAGACGGAGGCGCCGTCGTTTTCTAACCTTTCAGTTTCTCATTTACAGTCTGCAGCTGCTGAGATGGAAATGAGTCTAATTTGGCTCAAACTGAAACATCTCGACAATCACTGGATGCTCAGCTCCTCACTTTCCATATGTCGCCTTCGTTAGCTTTTACTTCAGAAAACTCTCAGTTGCATGAGAATTATACACTAAATATTTTAAACATTAGATCATAATGAGTCTGTTTGTTCTTTTTGTATGTTTATAATCTGCTCTGGCACACAAAGTAAAAATCTCTGCAAATAAATTTGGTTTTCTCCAGTTTTGTTTGACCAAACCAAAGTGCGATACTTGAAATAATATTGAAATATATAAAATTTGACTGAAGACAAGGAGAAAACGTATAGCCAGCTAGAAGAATTAGATAAATGAAAGATGGCCAGAGTTGAGAGGGAAGGAAGGTAAAAGGAAAAAAAGGAGAAATGAAATCACGCTCATCTTCAATACAATCCATATCTGCCATGTTTTGGAGCCTGAAGCTCCGGTGTGATTACTTCTGCTTCCCTCAGGCTGGACAGTAAAACATGACATACTGTATAAGGAAGGGAATCAATCGCCGAAGGCTCCCACTTAGGTTGTATTTCTCTCTGATAAAGGAAAAGTTGAGTAGGTAGAAAATTGAAAAGGCCAAGGACACGAGAGGCAGCACACACACTCTCGGAGCATTGTACAAATGAGCACGGCCTCAGTGCAGATTAAATGGGTTTTTTTGTGTTTTTTGTGTTCAGAGTGCAGATTTTTGTTCCTTAACCTCCTCTAATTCACTTATCTGGTGTTCTGCATGGCTCCGTCTTAGCACCCTGGTCATTTGAATGGATGAGCAAAGTGTTTTTTGGTTTTTCACTACTAATTTTATTCCTTCTCAAAGGCTTTTGGTAGGAAGAGGTTTCTTGATTTCTTTTTATCAGAAACAGATTAAGAAACGGTGGGATATCCAAACTACCAGCAGCTGATTGCTTTCTGTTGCAGCAGGAAACATTACGGGGAATAATGCAGATCAGCTCCTGAGTGTGTGTGTGTGTGTGTGTGTGTGTGTGTGTATTCTCACACAGGCAGCTTAATCAGTTTGAACTATAGAGTCCATGCACGACTTCAGATCCTTACATAATAAATCAGGGGACAAGTGCAATATTATCCGTGGGATTAAGGAGGAGGGAAGGAGAGGAGATTTATCATAAAAGGTGCTTCTGAACATCTATGGGATGCATAATTTCCTGTTCACTTTCCTATTTCCTGAGGTGTTTAATAATGCACTAAAAGTATATGAAGGGAGGAGGCAAAATAAATGAAACCATATACACTGTGTGTGTGTGTGTGTGTGTGTGTGTGTGTGCATGTGCATGTGCACCTTTTATGCCCCACAGCTACAGAGACTCTTTTTACCTTCAGAGAGGTTTAATGTGTTTGTGTGTGTGTAGGTGTGTGTTTGTGTGTATCTGAGGAGAGCTGTGATCAATGATTCGAGGAAAAACTGACCGTTCTCTTTCCAAATTCCCAAAAAAAGGATAAAGAGATGCTTTAAGGTTTTCAATGACATATTCTGCTTATATTCCAATGTGTTTATCATATTTGAGACATAATGTTTCCATGGAAAACATCATTTTCCTCGTCCTTGCTGAGCTTTCACAACATTATTCCAGTTTCTGGTGACTCTGGCTGATTTGCAGCGAGTGCATTTGGATAAAACTCTGCAAATCTGAGCCCACGATGTTCTGTTGGAAAACAGTAATTTGCCACATCCAGTCCAGCAGTGAGTTGTTTCATCAGATAAAGCAGGAAGTAATTTTCAGTTTTATTTACGAGTGGATGGACGGAGCGGAGCAGCATCAGCATGTGGAGCCTGTTGTTGAAGTGGAGCTGAATCTGAGGATGAAGCCGTCAGTTTAAAGTGACTGTGGTCACAAGCTGCAGTCAGACTGCAGATAAATACAAAGTGCATTGTCTTTACAGGATGTCTGGGCTCATCATTACGGTAAGAGTGCAGAGAATTACAGAGCAAGGACTCAGCTGAGGTTCAGATCATCTCACTTCATTTGACTTTTTATCTTTTATTGTATATGCGAGTCTGACATTGGCAGATTGTACAAAAGAGTGATCAGGTCAGTTTTTTTACTGTGAATGCAACACAGAAGATACTTTCATGAGACCTTGGCAGAGATACAGAGTCCTGGTTTTGTGTAAATGGTACAAAATCTTTTTGCAAAATAAGTAAAACATTCTCCGTAGTCCTTTATTGTCCTTTTAAAACGCTGCAGAGAAGCTGCTGTAGGAAGCTCAAGCTGTCCCCTGCACATCCCACCATGCCTTGCACAAGCACAGCAAACAGGAGTCAATCAGGTTCATGTTTACATGCACAGAATATTCTGGTTTCTGCGCTTATTCAGGAGGAAAATAGCAATATCCCACTTACACGACTAATAAGAATGGAAAACCCTGTAAATAATTCTGTGTTCCTGTTTAAATGCAGTCCAGTAACTTGATGACATGAACACTGAACCTCCTTCATGGTTGGCTAAGCTAAGCTAAGCTTCTATATACACTATGTGAACACATCTGCAAACCGGTTCACGTCCACGTCTTTGATAGAGTTTTTAAAAGTAGAATGTGTTTTTCTTTTTCTTGTTTATGCATCTCTTCCCTTAATCTGTTCACTGATTGGTTGTTTCAGGTGCAGACTGATACATATTCTAAAAGTGTCCTAAGATTGCTCTCAAACCATGACTAATATGAATTCCACATGTCCTAATTGGTAATTTTTCTCGATTTAATCAGAATTTCCTCGTCACAGGACCTGTAATATTTGTTCATTAGTATGCACATAAATGCACATAAACTTAGATGTGGTAGTACAAGAAGGATACTGACATTTCTTCATCTATAACGATCAGTTCTGTTTGTCACAACACTGATCGAGCTGGAGGTCACGTGAGGTCAAACTCCTGCAGTGTTACAGTTCAAAAGAGTTCAGTGAAAAGGTCATCGAGAACTTAGAATAACAGAGGCTTTTGTCAAGAAGTAAGATACTCTGAAGTTTTTGAAATACTTGAAACACTTGACAGATGAATTCAGCTCCTTGTGCATCTTCTGTCTTCTGTCATTGTCCAGTCAACCACAGAGCTTTATGACTTGGACCTTGTAGATCATCTGAGCTTTAGAGCAAAGCAGAGTGTCTCCATTAAAACACTGAGCTCCTCACATTTCCAAACACAGTAACACGAGCAGGTCCGACATCATTCTCACCCCGAGACTCAGTAAACAGCAAATGGGAACAAATTAATAAAAACTGATTAATAAGGTGCCTTAAAGGAAATAACTCACTCGATGCTTCGCACATAAAGTTTTAACATGATGTACAACGGCCCATTAAAGAGCAGACACTGGTTACTCAAATATATGTATTAAAAACACTGGAGTTTTGGATGAACACCAACACTCACCAACGGCAGCATCTTCCTGATGAAGTCTTTTAAAAAAAAAATTCAATTGGCTTCAAATTACAGTGGATCCATTATGGCATCCTGGGCCTGTTTTTTTTTCCGAGGCAGTGGATGAATTATCAGCCGCCTTGGCACGGCACCAAAGACAAGCTGCTAATTTATTCCTCCAACAAAATACTCCTCTGCCCTTGTGAACTCCATCACATCCTCCCAATCTCCCAGTGCTCAGCTGGGAAGATGTGAAGCTGTTTTTTCTGCAGGAGAGACATTAAAAAAAGGTTGAGGAAGGTTATTCTGAGATTGATTATTGAGAGGGATTTAGTTTTTGTAAAGTTTATTTTAGACCTGTCTCACCACCAGCGAATGATCGACTTACGGAATAAAAGAGCAACTGCACAAAGTAAAGAGACACTTTTTAATATAATATAATACATGAAACAACTATTTTATTAATTTTCATTAAGTCTCCACAAAATAATTTGAAGTAAATCAGCATTATTCATACATTTGCATTGATCCTAATCAGTGCATAATTGTATAAAGTTAACAAAAACTCTGTTCCAGTGCACTAAAAAACACTTTTCTGCTGCAAACTATCTTCAGATTATATAGATGTGATGCTGATTAAGGTCAAATATTCTTGTTTCTGGTCAACAGTCAGGAAATGTGACTGAAAAACTTAAAACTGGGATCAAACTTTAATGTATTGGAGCCTTCAAAGACTTAACACACCACACACACTGACTGTCATCAACGTAACATACTGTTTTTTTAATATATTTGTCGATTTATTCAAAATAAACTACATCTGATAAACTGAAGTCTGAAACAAATGACCCAAATCGATGTCTCACCTTTCCTGAATCAGGGAATTGGACAATTTATTACAACAAATTGTCTTTGTTTACTTATAAAACCTTTAAAACAGCAAAATCCTGCCAAAAAGACTGCCATTACCTTTATGTTCATCACCACTTCAACAAGTTTTTGCCTCGACAACAGTTCTCACTGCAGGCACAGATCAAATTTAAGAGCTGATTTGTGCAATTCAACCCTGTTCACATAATCAAATCCCTGTTGTTTGCTCATTTTTGAAATAAAACGTCTTACTGAGCAAAAAAAAGGGGGAAAATATACAAAAGCTGAAATAGATAAGACACAACATTGAGAGGAAAGAGAGGAGGGGGGTGTTGTAGGAGGATTAGATGTACTGTTGCCCTCCAGAGTTACTGGTACCCCTGGTGAAGATGAGCCAAAAAGCTGTAAAAGTAATGAGCTAATCTTTACCAAGGCCACCCATAACTCTGGAGGGCACGGTGAAAAAACACAGTAACACACTGGAATGAAGCTGTGCTATCATGGAGATTATTCATTTGTTCAGCAGGAATCATTTTCAGCACTGGCAGGCATTCAAAAAGAGAGAGAGAGAGAGGGAGAGAGGGAGGAAATTAAAAAAAACTTGTGTGTTTGTGTGAAAAGCAGAGTGACGGACTGAAGAGACTGAGAACATGTGTGTTTCTGTGTGTTCATGTGTGTGTGTTTTCATTATTACCCCTGTTTCAACCACTTTACTTTGCCTTGGTAACACGTCAAATGTCAGGCCAGTAGCCGCTGAGCCGCAATGAATCGATAAACAGAATCAGAGAGGAGAGAGAGCGGAGAGTCGAGTATAAAAGCCTGTTTTTTTTTGGTTTTTTTTGCTGAGGGCAGCTCCAGCTGTTCACTGCGCTTTGAGATGCTGCCGAGCCTCGAGCGGAGATCACACCGCAGGCGGGCGAGGGGCTGAGGGCGCCGCTTCGTGTGTTTGGAGCCATTAAAAACATGCCTCATGCAGGACAGGAGGTACTGAGAGTGCTACAGTGGAATTTAAAGCTGCACTGATCAACGTTTTAATGTTCGGAGAGGAGAAACTTCCAACCCTGCTGGTGTTTCATTTAATTATATCCGTTCCCCGTCATTAGAATCAAGTTTTCTGATGAAGTTTTAACATGCGAGTGATTCAGTCTGCTATTTTGGTTCAAAACTTGCAAAACATGAGATGAGAGTCTGTCAGAAACTTGCATGATGAGGAGAGAAGTTGCTCCTGTGCTGAGAGGTTTGCTTCTGGATCGACTGCAGGCAGATTGCAACTGATCAGCATCTCTGAGGAGCAATTGATTCATCAGAGGCTGAGCTTGTTCTCAGCAGCAGCAGCAGAAGATGCTGATGGAGGAGGATGAAGATGAAGCTGTAGGACTGCTGCATCATTCTCTTTGGCAGGTTGAAGGAAGAACATCCTCTGCTTGACACTTGAGGAGCTTTAGCAGCTGAACATCAGCTCCTCCTTGAGTTCCTGTGTGATGATGATACTCTATCGGTTCTACATAATCAATAAGGGGTCACAGAGGTTGATATCTGAGTCCAGGCTCCTAAAGTCCAACCATTTCTGCTGCTTTTTAAATAAATACTCCATATGAAATTAATCTAATCTTAATACGGACTAAGCTCCACTGTTCACCCACCGACAAACTGATTGGCTACTAATTCAACAGGGTGTTAATTTGCTCTCACTTGGCTAACACACCACTTTGCTAACGAGCTCCACACACACGGTTTTCCTCAGCTAATGTTCACACGGTGGTCTGACGGGCTCCGCTTTACATTAATGAAATTAAATCAGGACTTGACTCATACCCTCCTCTTCCTCCTCCTCCGTCCACGGCTCCTCATCCTCTTCTTCTCTCTCTCTCTGCTTCACTTCTTCTTCTTCTCTTTCATTAACTGAACAGGAAATGGGCCCTCTACCCCCCCCAGGGGAAAGCTATTAAAACATAATGTGCCTTTACTCACCTCGAGTCTCTCGGCACTTCTTCTTCCTCTCCTTTACAGGTGATGAGTGATCTGATGATGATGACGATGATGATGTCAGTGACTCTGTAAAAGTGCAGATCAATGTGGAGGCTTTACAGATTCTTAATAGATGCTAATGAAGCTGTTCTCCTCAGGGGGAACAACTCGTTCTCCCAATAAAGACAAAAGATAAAAAATCTCCACTTTTTTTTTGTGCAAGAGAGCAAACAAAGACGACAACTCGTCTCTGCAAGGCATCTGAGGATGTCATTAAAAGTGCCAGGCAACAATTTAAGACGAGCCGTTCTCAAAGAGTAATTATAAAGAATGCATTTGGGGAGCACGCTGCAGTAGCCTCGACTCCGTTCCTCCCCGTCGCAGCGGCTACAGATGGCGTTCCTGCATATGTAAACAGCTCTTTGCACCCCGCGGCCCCAATAAACACAAACACCGCTTCGCCAAGGAACACAAAAGGTAATGATTTAGCAGACAGACGCGTCAACCAGCTGACAACAAATCAAGGTGGAGGTAATGATGCTGAACGCTCAGTCTGCGGCGCCTCCTTACAATAATTAATCAAGTCGTGTAGACATTAATACGAACATGGCACAGGGGCGAATGCACACACAGCCGTTTCCACAGGGGCGGCAGTCAATCACCTCTGCACCTTTTTTAAGAGCTTCATTTACCCTTTTTGAAACAGCACGTTCATATCACCAGACAGACTGTTGATGTAAAAGGATTCTGTGAAACCTCGAGTGATGATGGCGACTTTTTAAAAACATGTTTTAAACGTTGCAGAGTTCAGCTTTGGGGAAAAGTTTGTGGTTTTGCTGCAGGGGGTTCGTTCACATTCATCCTCGAGAGCCGGAGCGAGGTCGGTCACGCATGGTGAGACCTGGCCTGCAGTCAGTGTTTCAGCTCATCCCAAAGGTCTCAGACGGCGCTGAGGTCAGGGTTTATGTGCAGGTCAAACACTTTCAAACTAAAACAAAAAGAGAAAATCTTCAGGGAGTGAGCTTCATGTGTGGGTGCGTTGTCCTCACTGACACAGGAAAGAGCAAAACAGGAACCGAAAGTTGCCTGAGATACAATCGTACGGACGAACATCTTCAGATTTTTGCAACATATGTAAATAAAATCACAGAAAAAAGTATGAAATGTCATACTGCACATACTAAATAATACACAAAGAGGAATGTAGCAACTGTGTCAAGATGAAATGGTGCAAAGACTAATAAGTACTGTTTAAATACCTACAATGTCTACGTGATGTAGAACACAGTTATGAGTTGTAATAAGCTTGTAACCGGATGTCTGGGATTCGCTCACAGAGAGAGTGGACAGGAGACGGAGGTTGCTTTAGATGGTACCATATATTGTGGAAAAAACAGAACATGACATACAACAATAAAGTGCAGTTATATACGGTGAAGAAATCAGTAGAACACTTAATAAGAATGGCCATTTAAGTTAAATTAGTGCTTATTCAATCAACTTACACATTAACTCTTTAACATCCAAGCATGATATAGGCTGTCTGGATTACTTTTGTTATTTTGGCTGTAAAAGTGTCATAAAACATGCTAGGAGTAAT
>JAQMCX010000013.1:1573826-1590580 GCA_029814765.1 Acanthurus leucopareius
CTCACACACAGACCTCTGCTCAGCCAGATTTACTGTAAATGTCACACATCAACATGATAATGACAAAAATTGACTCCTACAGTACTAAGACCACAGGCATTCTCAACAATGAACATTGCGTGCACTGTCTCACAAACACAAACTCTCAGTTCAACCAAGTCTACAAACAAAAATATATCGTATATGTGTCCACAACCGGACACTAGCATGCTAACATTCTATGAAAATTTCCCTTTTTATACTAATAAAAATGATAATGAAATGCTTACAGTCAAAACACTACTGTAAAAGTAAAGTCTAACTTCTCACCTTTCCAGCAATATAACGTTTTAATTATGTACTTTATTCCTATGTTCATCAGAGTTGATTAAAAGGCACTAACGCCGATGTTTTGGCCATGTGCTACTATGGTCCATAGCCGGAAAAAACTTACTTCCTTCATAATAAAATACCATGCACTTACAAGAATACAGGGTTTTAGCCGTAAAGTGAAAAAAATCAGAGAAACTTCCGTTGGGAACATGATTTAAGTGTTCTTACTGCTTGCTCTTATCAAAATCACTTTAATGTTGTAATTAGACATTTAAATGTTTATGTAAACACATGAAATTTGACATGTAGATTACTAAACATGTGTAAAATATATCAACTGATGTTTAACTGGCGATCGCACAACGGTTATGACGGGAAAATACCAGAAAGAAGTGTCCGATTATGGACTGTAGTAGCTTGTTGGTGTCTGGTTGTGGACACATACACACATGCTGCAGGTGTTAGTAGAGCTTCTGTCATCTTTTATTCTGTTTTTATTTCTGATTCTCTAAGGAAAGTTTCATAAGTGAGAAAGTAACCAAAAAGACCTGATTAAAACACAGCCAACTGATCTGACACGGCCTAATCATGACACGGCTTAAAATAGACCAGAGGATACCTGCAAACGATTAAATTACCGGGACAAATATTAGGCTCATTAGGAACAACATCAAACTGAGAGAAAAAAAAACAAAAAGGCTGTCAGAATCAGCAGGACGCGAGGAAGGACTTGTTCATCAGATGTTGCTCAAGTCGCGAGCAGCCGTGGAGGAGGGCGACAGACCGTGTGGGTTTTTTGTTTACACAATTAAACCCTGACAGCGAGCGTACGAGGGAGAGTTCGGTCGATTTAGCACAAAGTGTCTAATTTGCTGCAGGGCGAAATAAGCAGCTTAAAAGCATATGAAGTTGCACTCTGTCGGATGGTTCTGTGTTATTTGCGAGCAGGCTGTAATTACTCTGTCTGCACTTTATTGCACTGTGGATTCGGAGATGAAAAGAGAGGAGAGGAGTGAAGAGAGCAGAGGGAGTCAAAGGGCGAAGAGGAGCCGCGGTGAGAGAAATATTATGTTCCAGATGGCTATTCAGAAAAAAAAACACGAGGCCTGGAACGACGTCACGTGTGTTTGTGAGGGAGGACCTCGTGTCCTCGCTGTTATTAAATTATGTCTATCAGCATGAAAACAGAAACATGCAAAGGGGGTCGAATAAATATTTACACACTCTACCTAATGAGAAGAAACCAGCACCGGAAATATTCAGTGATATTTGTTATTTTATATAATCACATAAACTACAATGAGTCATACACCTTATTGACTTTATATAATATTATGTAACTGATCAGAAATATGCTCATATATGATTTTACAACTGCGACATTCATCAAAATGACTTGAGTATATTTTATAATGTAAATATAATAACAAGTGAGAGTGACACACTGACACCGTCAATGCAAATACAGTTAATAAGCTCAAACACAGCTGAGAGAACATGAATAATGAGTGAATATGACTTTTTCCAGTCAGCTGAGCTTCATATGGATGCAAAGAGTCATTTGGTGACATTAACAGTCATATTTTATCACATCAATGTTGCAAGAACGACAGGAAACAGTTGCATCTCCTCTGCAAAACGGAGGTTTTTCAACAGTGTCTTCATTAAAATATCCTGATGGAAACATTCTGACTCTTATCCAGATGTGAAGGCAGACAGATGTGCTGTTTGTTTGTGTTGTCTGTGTGAGAAGAGAAGGTTAATAACATCCACAGTCATTAGAATGACACTTTTCTGCAGACCTGGTCCCTTCATTATCCCTCTGTGCTCCTGCATCTCTTCGCTTCCACCTGTAAAAACTCATTGTACTGTGCTGCCTTTTTTCCTTTTACTAGTGCGTGTGTGTGTGTGTGTGTGAGAGAGAGAGACAGTTTTTTTTTAATTTTACATCCTGACATTCTTCTCTGAATGAACAAATGATTACTTTTGTCTTTGCTGCCATATTCATGCATCTGTTTAAAAGGCCTTTTAGAGCACTTATCACCCAGGTTCAGCCTCCTTTCTCTCAACGTGTTATTCATTCATTTGCTTTCAGCTGCTATTGTGGTGTTTTTTATGAGAAAGAGGCCCGTTGTGCTTTGTGTTTCCACCATTTGAGGAGCTGCGATGTGACCTACAACATGTGGATTCGTCTTGATAGAGATAATGGGTTTCTTTCAGCTGCACTGTGAACACAGGGTTCCTTGGCAAAGCCGCATGGCTGCCATTGATTCAGTGAATTTTAGAGGATGAATCTGTGGGAGCTGTTCACATTATTGCTCTTGCAAATAATGGAGCAGTGTCCTGAATAGCAAAATTAAGAAACACTGCAGATTTACCTCACAGTGCACGAACGGGGTTTGGTGTGCAAAAGAGAGAGAGCTGGAAAAACAGACAAAAGTAAGATGTCACACCAGCTTTTTCACATCAACAGGAGATCTGACCAAGACAGTCAGACAGTCAGCAGTGTCATCACAAACATCAAGGAGAAAAAAACACACTAAAGGAGACAAACAGCAAGAAAAAAACACACAAACCCACATTTAGAGAAACTTCATAGACAAAAAAACATTAAAAACACTAACAGTCTTCATAATCTGCCTCTTCCTCCATCTTATTGCCTCTTTTAAAGCTCAGAACTGCCTTTTTTTCTCTTATTAGAGTTTTTAAAAAGTTATACTTCAGGGTGGAAAAACGCCAACGTGGCTCTTCAGCACAGGTGTGAAACAGCAGAACTTTTGTGATATTTTGCCGTGAGTGTGTGTTGATGTTTGTGTTGTGTAATTAGTGAAGAGATGCAGCCTGCTTTCATTTCCACCCCATCAAATACTCCTGTTTTGTCAGGTCCATCTGCATCGTACTCAGACACACGAGGTTTCCTCAGAGCACCTGAGCGTCTGTAGAGACACGGCTTTAAACCGACTCCAACACAAACTCCACCTCACCACCTCACCCTGCATGTGGGTGTTTTATGACTTAAAGCTGCTTTTTTTCATTTTTAAAGTTGTTTTCCTGATTTTGGTTTGTTGATTTTACACTTTTCTTCCTTTTTTAATGAAGATAACTTAAAAAATAACAAACCATCCACAGTTCTGACAGTAAAAAAAACAACTATTTAACCAGTTTTTGCAACTTTTCATATTTTTTTGATTTGACAAATATAATAAAATGCAGTCTGTGTGTTTTCCTCTCGAACCTCCTCCTTGTGTTTACAGGCTTTCTGTCCACAGGAGGTTTTTTTTCTTTAAAATGTTTCTGCAGTTTTCGGTTTCAGCTTCAGTTTTGTCTCTCAGCAGAAAGGACGAGCTGTTCTCAGCTCCCACTGTTTTCCAAAGTTTAATGTGTTCGTTAAAGTGCTAAACACTGAATATTTGTTCACCTCGAGCAGAGAGTCACACTTTAAATGTCTTTTTTTTCATTTAATGACATAAAAACATACTGAAAGTTCCATCCTTGACTCTGGACGTAGAATTTTGGCAACAAGAATAGGCAGCAAATGCAGTTTGTATTCAGACACTCGATCAGAAGCACTGACATCACGTTTTAAACCTCTTTAGCGTTTCATGCACCAGACTTTCAGCTGACTCCAAAGTAAACTCATCCATGGAGGTGCAGGGTGCAGCAACAGACCCACTCAACAAAATAGAGCAGAGAAGGGTAGATTTTTGCGTCATGCACAGGACTTTTCTCCAGCAGATCAAAAGTCCTGAGCTTTAAAAAAGCACCAGGTGGGCTGCAGACTAAGAGTGCATTGACACTTTGTGAATGGAGCCGTTGTTTCAGTGCATTTTGTGCATGTTTGAACACTCAGCTGTGCTCAGAAAGAGCAGGCGGTGGAGATTAAATGGAGGGGAAAAAGTGCTGCTGATATGATGCAGATTCATCTCTGAAAACAGTTTTTAAAACTGCAAAATAACACAACAACTTCCTCTGCTTTGCAGCATGTATGAAATATATATAGATAACTAAGCCAGATTGAAATATGAACATATTATTTCTTTCATCACGTTCTCAGGTTTTCTCAGTTCTGACTCAAAAATACTAAAATCATGTTTAAAATAAGCAGATAATGAGTTCTGGTACATGAATGACTGAATGCATCTCCTCCCAACCTTTTCAGTCCATTTCTTTTACATTATAAGGTGAAAAATGTGAAGACAGTCTCTTTATTTCCAGCTTTTTGTGGCTCCTTTTTCATGAGCCAAAGTGCGAAATCAATCCAGCGAGCTTGCGAGGGAAAGTAGGACTCACACAATGACTCCATCATCCCCTGTTGTCACATTACCCTCGTCGCACAGCGGCGGAGCAGCGTGTCCTCTGCGTCCCGAGCTGCTCGCTGCGTTTCATTCGGCTCCACTGCGGGGACGAGCTCCCACCGCTCCTCCAGCAGAGCTCCATTATGTAGTTTGGCACCTCTGAGTTTGTCACACCAGTCGGAGCCCGCAGAGGTGCAGATGGGTTAATTGGTTCTCCGCCCTGTGGAGCACCTCCAGGCTCCGATACAATGAAATTAAATAAATAAATACATAATACAGCAACTCTCCTTTCGCCACAGAACACTTCAGAATTAACCTAATCAGCCATTAGAATGAATTCAAGGACTCAGGTTTCTGCCAAAAGGCCTGATTTGGTCTGAATTTACACGAGGTTGAGATGGAGTCATTATTTTCACATCGAATTCTGGCTTCAAGTGATTGCAGGAATATTCTGCATACAGAAAGCTCCATTACCCCTTTGTGCAACAGCCCGAATGATGTCTTCTCCTTCAGATGATGCTATTCAAAGTTTTGACCCTAAACCGTTTTTTCCTCTGTTGGATCAAATGGATCAAAATTTGATGGTGAAATGAGTCATTTTGTGGAGGCTGCAATGCTGAAAATAATGTATCCACAGCTTCACGTCTCCGACTCAGTTAACTTCAGGTAAAAAGTCTTACAGTATATCCACTGTACGACTTTTTACCTGAAGTTAACTGTTTCCACAGAGAATAGAGGCAGAAAAAAGGCCACATGTCTGGTTAAAAGAGTGAAATCAACAGAGTTTCACGTTATTATAATAAAACTTGGAATAAAAACAACTCCTACATCGAATTCAGTGCAAAGGTGAAATAACAAATCTCCAATCAGAATCCAATACATTCCCAATACATCAAACACACCTGTATCAGGAAACCAGCCTCTCATCAGGATGAATGTAAACATCCATCTCTCAGGACTTTATTCAAAAAGCCGGCAGCGTTCCTGCAACAAGATGTTTTTAAAGTCAGAGTCATGTTACACATTCAGCTAATGAGCTTGAATGAGGAAAAAGTCTCGATGGCTCACTGGTTTCTCACTTCAATCTCTTCCTCTTATTGATGTAGACGAGGCTGCATTTGAACACGGAAAGTTTATAAAAAGCTCCATCCTTGGTTTAGCGGGAGAGGTCATCGCTGCTTCACATCAGCCTAATGAGCCTGATTCAAAGTCTAGACAGCAGATAGGCTTCGGTCTGAATGAGGGAGAAGGAGTTTTCCATTTTCCCCTCAGATCAGATTCAGCTTGTTGTTGGTTGAGGCTGAACTGTGAGAGATTCATGAGAGTCTAGAAACGAATAGAAAACTGCACATAAAGACTTTTTTACATAAACAATTACACAGAAAACAAGCACACAAAGAGAATGAACTCAGTTTGGTTCAGACTGTTTTCATGTCTGAAATTTATATTTGCTGACCTCTGTTGCATTTTTCTTCTAGTTTGTTGACATATTTCAAATATACAGATTCCACTTCGTTCTGCATCCCTGAGAAAAGTGCTGCTTTATAAATTCTCTATTGTGGTTCGGTTTAAAATTAATCAAACCTGAAACAAAAATGAGATTGAAGCAGGAAGCAGAAAGAGGCTGCACTCGAATAAATCTTGCAGATGAAAATCCTGCATCTGAATCTTCTCTGCTGAGTTCAAGATGCAACCTGAACCCTGAAGATCAGCTGCACAAATCCAAAACCAAACAACCTGAAAACAAAATGAGAAACGACCTCGACTCACTTGTGCAAACTGATTCTTTTTTAATTTGGTGCAGCAAAGCGCCGCGTCACGCAGCAGCCACGCCGCGCGGCTGAGGTTATGTTCTTGAGATGAAATGAGTGAAAGGCTTTCAGAGTAATCCCCGCGGCACAGAGCTCAAACTTGCGAGCCCACAAACAGACGGTCCCTGCAGTTAGCGAGCTCAAACAGCGTGGTGGAGAGGATGAAAGGTGTAAAACGTTTGGCTTGCCAATGGGAAGACGGAAGGTTTGGCATCACACCTCGAAAAGAGGATAAAGGAGGAGGTTTGACATGCGGAGAAGGGAATAGAGGGAAGATTGTCACTTAGTTCTCTATTTTTAGAGACTTTTCAGCTGTGAATTGACAAGGATTAATGTAGTTTAATGCCCCAGTTCCAAAAAGTTTTGTTTTGTGTTCAGTTTAGCTTGTAACATACAGAGAATACTGATGGAAGAAATGCATTTTTTAACATGGAAGATGGAAGAATGATGGATGACAGACTTGATAAAGCTCGGAGGTGAAGATTCAACCTGTCGGAAATATTTAGCTGAAAGATAAACGAACTTTCATGCATGCATCTATATGTAAGCTAGCTAGCATGCTATCACTGTTAGCTAAATACGCCACTGAACTCTTTAGCTCTTTTTAACCTACTTGAGACAAATTCCAGGATGTTTGTTTCCACATGAGAGTTAAGAGAGTCTGTAGTTTGTTTCATTTGCAGTCGTGTTAAAACGAGGCGTTAGTGACATCACTTCCTCTTCCTCCTCCTCCTCTTTTACCTCTCACCTTCATTCCTGGACTCACCTCACTCAGGCCAGTAGTGACTGTGTTCCTGTGTTTGTGTGTGTGTTTGTGTGAGTGACACAGTGTGTGTGTGAGAGTGTGTGTGTGTGTACTCGCCTCGCACCTTTCTTTGCCAACACAATGCCTGAAGTTGTAATGTATATTTCATGCTTTGTTGGCCCTCGCTGCACGTCGAGCCTCAGCAGCCATCAAACATTCATGCTGCAGAAGCACATTTACATATCAAGGGACCTCGCTCAGCCAAATCTACTCGGAGCGAGTGCTTCTCCCTCTCCGTCCCATTATCACTCTTCCCGTATGTTTCATGTCATAGTCTGGCTTTTCAGCTCTCTGCCCCAAAACCCCCACACCCACCTCTTTGTTCTAATCCTCTTTTTGTTAAAAGCCTCTTTGTCTTCCCCTTCGTGTTCGCTTTTCATTCTTCCTCTGATTGGAGGTGAAGCAGAAAAAAAACACTCCGGTCTTTGGTGGCTGTGAACGGGAGGAAACTTAGCTGCTAAATCTGTGGAGCAAACAAAACATCTGAACACAGAGAAGAACAAATGAAGGTGTTGACTCCGTCACCGTCCTCCTGCAGCTGCACACAAACTCAGCGATGTGTCACAGAAACAGAGTCTTCTTCTTCTTTTTTTTAGCTTTGCTGCTTCACCTCATTAACCATTTGAAGTGATGCATTTTTAAAAGCTGGTGCAGCGTCGAGCTTCTGAACATTTTCATTCAGGTGGATCATTAAAAGATGATGAAGATGGTCTGCTCAAAATGCCAAACAACAACAACAGGTTGCTTCTGTGGATGGAGAACGAAGGAAAAGAGAAAACATGAACGCTGATGGTGAAAACTACGAAAAAACAATCAAAGTTCCAGACTTTGACATATCAAAGTTTTTTTAAAATGGTTTTTGAGGTTTGGTTTCAGGCTTTAAAGCCTCTGTGGCTCAAATCATATCCAACACTTTCATAACACCTTGGTCACTTTGTTTATTTTGTCCAACTTGCAGTCAAATGGAGGATTTCCAGGACGAACAGCTTCACAATCATCAGAGGTTGCAAACAAGGTGGCAGGCAGTTCACAAATTTCAAAAACCTTCTTCACTACTCGTCTGATAGTTAATTTCAGCAGAAAAATATGTATTTTACAGTAAAAATGCTGCAGTGGTCAGTGTTTCTGTTCTCGGTTGCTTTCAGCAGCTCCTCTTCAGCTCCTCGCTGCGACTGCTTCACTTCCTGTCGTTTCTTCTTCTCCAAATATTTATTCCAACTGTCTAAACTGCTCCTCATCCTCTCTCCATCTTTTTCCCAGGACGTCTGTCGGCCTCTTTTATCTGCCGTCTCTGCCTCCATGTTGGTTGTTTTTTCTGTTTCCACTTTTACTCTCAACTCTCTTTTATCATCTGTGATCTTCTTGCCCACATTTTTGTTCCTGCACGTTGTTTTCCATCCCATATTCTCTCTCTCCCTCTGTGTTTTCCATTGTTTCTGCCTTTTACACAATGTCAACAACTTGTGCATTCAGAATGCAGCCACCAGCACATGAACGACACTCCGTCTGTAGCTCATCCGTCCGTGCTGCAGTGCATCTCCGTCTCTGCAGGTGTGAATGTCTCGTGGTTGCACAGAGGACGTCTCTTGCTCCAGGGGAGGACACATCAGCAGACAGTGTGTTTCTTCAGGCTCCCCGGTGGCATCAGACTGTGGAGAACGACTCCCGAAGCACTCTGCATTAAAGAGCTCCCTCTTAATACCAACCACTCATCATCTGGAGCTGAAGCTTATTTTTTTATGAGGCACATTTTCATCTCATAAAATAAACTGCAAAGAAAAAAAATATATATTAAATGTAACTTTTATTAAATCTACATTATCTTATAAACTCTAACTCAATAAAAACAGTGATTTTACCTTCTGACTGGTGTTTTTGTCACCTGTGCAGGTTTTGTTCCAAATTAAATGTAAATCACTGTTTTCATCAAACATCATTATGTAACTATCACAAGAACATGAGAAGAAGAACCAAATAAAACACATAATACAGACATCATCATATTTTATATAGAAATATTACATATAACAGCTTTGTCTCTATATACAACTCATTTTAAACAGCTCTTGTGCTCTGAGGTTTCTGCTAACATACTAATAAAATGTATTGAGGAGCCTGAAAATGGTTGATAATGACAAGCATGCAGAGGCAGAGGGGGAGGAGTTCTGTGGTTGCACCAGAGAGTAAAGTCTGACGATATCACATCACACCTGACACACAGAGTCTTTGTTATGGATGCAAACTGCAGCATGCTGTGGGTGGAGCAGGGGGGGTAAACCTGCAGAGGTGTAGTGATGGTCTGGAGGCTCCAGGTTGCAGAAGCTTGCAGGGTGAAGCAACTTGAAGTCCACCTGTGCTGCTCTCCTGGTTCTGTGACGTAAATCCTCCTGCTGTGGGTTCAGAGGTGCAGATGCATCGCAGCGTTCTGCCTCCTGCTAAAAGGATTAGAAATCCATCCTCAGTCATGAAGGCCTTTGTAGAGTTTGTCTCTTGTTATACTCCTTTTTTTTTTCATCTCCATTGTGGAGGGACGTCTTTTCACAGCCTCGTTCTCGGGTCTCTGGCTGGGTGGAGCTGTCAGCACATCCGGCATCAGTGCAGCTTCCTGTGGAAGGATGTCAGCGTGCTGCTCGCAGCTCCGCCTTTGACGAACTTCACACATGAACATGCAGGTTTAAAGGCTTCTGCTGGAAATGTTGCAGTCACACCAGAGATTTCTTGGGATTCTTGTAGTTTTTCTTGTTTTTGTTCCTTTCAAAGCTCATTTTATTTATTAATTTAACCGTCGAGCGATGACACTCGTGACAAATCCCAGTGAAACGTCGCGGTACTTCTGCCATGTTTTCTGAAACTGAGTGAAAACTTGTGGTTTCTCTTCAGTTTCTGTGTGTTTGACTCTGTTTTTCCAGTTTATTTCTGCAGGGCGAAGAGAGGTTCCTCAGTATCATTTGGTCGGATGAATGATTGCACTTGGATTTTTTTTTTTTTTTAGCAAAAGAACACAAGTTTATAAAGTGACACTCTCTGTCTGTCTGCAGAAAAAGCCAGAAGCTGTCGGCTGGTGCGGCTGCAAACAACCCGAGAGAGCCACTTCAGCGAGTCCCTGACCCAGACAGTCATGATACACCTACAGTGAGTGTGTCTGTGGGTTAAAAGCCACCCACATCCACAACAGAATAATTTATCCGCAGCAGATTTGCTACAAAACAAGTGTAGCTAGCTGGTGTTAGGTGGAGACGGAGGGCTCGGCGTGCGGCGGCGAGCCCAACAGCCAACAGGGAGAGTGACATGTTGTGTAGTAAAGGGGCACAGAGTCGGCGGTGTAGAGCGGCGGGGTCTCCGTCTCCACCTGTCAAGGCCAAATAAAGGTGAAAAGAAAATGATTCAGTGTTGCTGTCTGCAGACGGCTGGTGGCTCGGTGAGACCGGAGCCGGAGAGGAAGCAGGGAAGGTTTTAATGTGCCGTGTAAACACACACACTCACACGTTGATGTACACAAAGATCAAGTTAAATGAAGTTACGCTGAAAAATCAGACTTGCTTTGCAGTTTTTTTGCAAGTTAAAATGTTGATTATGAACAGAATTTAGAAACAATCTTTCAAAAATGATTCAAATCTGCTTTGAAGTGCTGATAGTTATGTAACTATTGATAAGTGGATGAATATTAAACTAAAAAGCTCTTTAACTTAAAGAGCAGAATCACTTTAAAATCTATATTCTGATGCATGAATCCATGTTTGGTCACATGAGGATGGAAATATGAAATAAACCTCGTCTGCATCCTTGTTTGGAATCGAACATACGACATTCGTTTTGTCATTGATTAGAAATAACTCCATTCCTTTTATTTTCCAAATGTTTCCAGCGATGCTCCGACTCAGAAATCCTTTAACTCATTCGAGGTAATTACATGTTTCGTCTTGTTACCTGTCACTACTCTCCTGAGGACAGACGTTCTTTAAACCTGAAAAACATGAAGAGAAATTTGAACACTTTGCATCATCAATTGACTTTTTTGTTCTCTATTTAACAGTGAAATAAACCGATCGCCACATTAAAAGCTGCTTCACGAAGCCAGTAAACTTCTTTTGTTGTCATTGTTTTCACTGACACACATCGAGCAGCACAAATCACATGTTGTGTGTTTAATTACACTCTGAAACCGGTGACCCCCCCTCAGTGATGCCTTCACTGTCACGGCAGAAACAACAGATTTAACATGAATCACAGAGGAAAGAGGCCGTTAATGAAGAACTTCAGCCTGTGAAACGTGTTCAGGTGCTTTTATTCACAGAAAACAACAAACCCTCAACCTGCTTTTTTCAGCGTGTCTGCCTGTGTGTGTGTGTGTGTGTCCATCCTTTAGTTTATTTGGTTCACACCCTCCATGTTCTGATCCCTCCTATCAACACTTAAGGCAATGTGTGTGTGTGTGCATCAGAATCAATAATTGTCCCACTGTGGGAGTCGCTGAGCAGCATACCAAGTGGAAACCAAGTGTGTGTGCATGTGTGTGAGTGTGTGTGTGTGTTCAGTTGCTAAAAGAAGCATGGAAAGTTTTCAGTGTGGAGTCTCAGTCAGCCACGTTCCTCAAAACCTTCAACATCAGAATTAAATCAGGATTTTTTTCCTTCTTGAGGCACTTTGTAACACGCAGATCCAACTTTATAACCAAAAACAGGCACAAAACATCTCAAACTTCCTGCTGCAGGTTTCAGATTTCAGGTTCTCCAGTTTGAAGCTTCTGACCAGCAGACATCAGCAAACACTGGAGATCTTTCCTGGTGAAGCTCTGAGCTGCAGCTTCTCTTTCTTTAAGTGAGTTTTTTGAAACTGAGAATCATAAATTCACAGAAACGTTCCACTTAGTCCGACGCTGAAGGCTGTAATCTCCACTGAAGTGTGTCTGAAGCCAAACAAAGATCAGTGGAAGCGTGAAGAAGAAGTTCAACCTGCATTTATATCACAAACTTCACTCTTTCACCATCGTTCTGTTGTTTTCCTGCAGCTTGTTTCTTCCTGCGGTCTTAATGAAGCTAAAGCAGCTCTGACAAATACAAACCTGCAGGTCTGAGCGCCGACATCTCAGCTGCAGCTGTGATTTTGAAGAAGTCCTATAGCTTAATCTCATGGTCCTAATTTGCCTTCACAGCTGGCAGAAGCACCGCTCTCCAGATCCGCAGCTCCTCGGTGCTTTTCAGCATCAAAGGGCTTTTTGCTTTAATAGCGGAGGAGATTTTAACAACGTCTTTGCTTCCGAGAAGCTCGGTGAGAAGCTCTTAAAGAGCCCTGGTGTTAACTGATCTGCAGCGCTCTGATTTCCTCTCCTCTTTTATCAGCCTGAGACCTGGAATATTAAATAACCCGAAGCTTTCGGACAAAATTATGAATTCAGCACTGAAAGGGATTTTTTTTTTTAATGCTTTCTTTCTCTTTTTTTAACTTTAAATTCTCATTTCTGCTTCTCACTGATCATCAATTAAAATGAATAAAAAGCCTCTAATTGGCAAGAATTATATCTTTATCAAATTAAAAAAAGTCTCTATCGTTGCAATTAAGAGCGAAAGGCTGTGAAAGCGGCTGAATCCTTCTCACACTGACCCAGATCGAGTCGGACCTGAATGATTTACAACATTTTACTGAACATTTTTTAACAGAGAGACACAAAATGTGCAGAGCTGCAACAGTGTCATTCTGTTTTACAGGAGGGATCCTAATAAAAGGTACATAGGAGATTGTAGTTCACTTCTTTTCATGCATTTTTAATGTAAACAAGCTCATGTCGTTAACTTTCAGTGAAAAAACAGACATTTTCTACCACAGTTCTTCCTCTTTTGCTTATTATTCCAAAAGGAAAGTTTGAAGACAATCAGAGTCTTGGTCAACCATCAGCTGTTTAAAATATTCAATAGAGTCAATGTGCCGTCACACACTGTGACTGCATCTTTTAACCTGGAGTTTTTGGCATCATGGCGTCGCCATCTTGGTTGTTTTAGACATAAGTGACCGTATTCTCACATTATAGTGAAACTAAAGGAAGATAAACATCACAAACAAGCAGCTGCTGTCACTCAAAACCGTTACACCATCAATTACACATAATTCAAGCCTTTGAGTAATTAAAATGAGTGAGTTGTTTGCATATTTAACCCTTAGAGTTGGCGTAAATGGGAAGATTAGCTAAAGACTAAAATTAATCTTTCAGGGTCAGTCAGCCTCAAGTGGCCATTTGAAGAACTGCAGTTTATATCTCTTTGTATTCGCTTCATTTTTCTGCCTCACTTGCTGCTCGATAGAGACACACAGGATTAACACACAGGAGTGGATCAAACAGAGAGATGAGAGCTGCTGTGATCACACACACACACACACACACACACACACACACGCACACGCACACACAGACACACACACACATAATCGGTCATTACTCGCCTGTTGGTCTGACTCATTTATTGCATTAACCTCACTCACCTTTTGCTAATGATTCAGGTCTGTGAGGAAATGTCCCTTTGGTTGTTTCTGTGTGTGTGTGTGTTTGTGTGTGTTTGTGTGCGTGTGTGTTTTTGTGTGTGTGTGTGTGTGTGTGTTTTGGTATTTATTTTTTACTGAGGTAAAGCATCAACAGTGACTAAATGTACATAAATATAATCCTCATAGGTAGAATGAGGTTCTGCAATAAAAAGACCTGAAAAAAATTAAATAATTTTCCCATTGAAACATTTATTGTTTAGAGTTTTTTTTTATTATCTCAAACTGTTGAAGCAGTTTTTCAGGTACAGTATTGATAGACCTTCATCTCACATATTTCTTTCAATAATCAGAGCAAAAACACCATTAAACTGCAGCTACAACAGGCAGCTGACAGACAACAGATCATTGTTTTAAGACAAGTTTTCAAGAGGTCAAGAGTTTCAGCCGACAAACAGTCATTTAAGTGACTTTGTAAGACTGATCAAAATATCAAGTTTTGTTTTAAAATTTCCATGTTTGTCTCTTTAAAAACAGCTGGAAATTGTCTCCAAAGTGTTTTTGTTCTTTAATCTAAATCCACTTTAAACACAAGTTTTTTCACAATAAAAACCACAGCAGCCAGAATAAAATGTTACATTTAAAAACTTCACCAACTAATTTGAATAAACCCACAGAATGTAAATTCCTAACAGCTCTTTGCTTTGCTGCACTGCAGCATCACAAACTTATGGTAATCTGGTGATAAATTATGTCCAAAATATGCAGACAATCAGCAGCAGGTGAGTTTGATCGTAATCAGTGTTGATTTTAGTGATGTGGGAACAAAACAGCAAAGACACAAAAACACAACTTCACTTTACAGTTTTTTCTCTCTGACCTTCATAGTGACAAAGAAAATGAATCAACATGTTCGATCGATTGGCTTCTATCTCTCTGATAAATTATAAAACTGCCATATTAGATTAGATTTATTTCTTTCATACGCTTCAATCTCAGCGATGCAACTTGACCGTTATGATCATTTATCAGCACTGACTTTCAGCCGGCGTCACTTCAGCAGGGACGACGACAGAAGCTGCAAAGTTTGATCCATTATTGCATTTTTCATGATTTTTTTTTCATCCAATTTGCTCCTTGATGACTTCCTGTCACTGTTTTCTGGTCTTGATAAGAGCTTTTATTAAAAAATGATAAAAATATTATCTTATTTTGCAAATGTAGACTTGATTGAGTTCATGTTTGCTATGAGTCCTAATTTAAAGTTTCCACCACAATTAAGATGTTTAGGGGAACTTTGTCATTTATTTTGAAGGAGACAAGCAGCCCTTCCTGTGATAAGATCAATATTGGATAATTGTGCTCGTCCACTTGTAACAATCGTCACATTCTGATAATAAAACTTGTCATTTGTGAAGTTTCGGCTCTGAAAGCTTTCAGTCACAGTAAACGTCTTCACTTTACACCAAATCCACAGTGTGTGACAGGCGGGCTAATGGAGCCGGGCGTCTCTGTTGATTGGGAGTTGTGGCGCTCGGCTGCTTTCTCAGCCAGTTACAGTCTGTTCGGTGCTTGTGGCTTTGACAGCGCTGACCAGAGTCTGAAGTCTCTTTTGGAAAAGTCTCAATAAAAAAAGCTGCAAGTGCTTTGCTTCGACAGCACCGAGTCGTTTAACACCAAGAAGAATAACATGAAGAGCTAATTTAATGTGACAGAAATTCACTTTATTTGTTTACTCACCTCCAAAAATAAAAATTAATATTAAGTGAAAACAGTCAGCCTCTGAGTGTATGTTCATATTTTTCATTATTTTTATTTTGGTTTCAATCAAAAGCTCCTTTCTTAATGCTGGTGTTTGTTTTTATCAGTTTATTTGAACTGTGATGAAGAATGATGCAGATTATTTTGCTATGTTTGGATTTAATTTTGTAGGAAACGTGTGCAGTTCAAGGCAACGCCAGTTTAAAAAGCATATACAGTTATAAGAATATGTATTTTCAATGAGGTAACTTCATGTGTTCATTCAGTTTCATCCCTCAGAGGTTCATGAAGGACAAAAAACAGTTATAAAACAGACTCTCAGCGCTCAGTAATCCCATGTAAGTGAAACTGAGCCGTTTCTCTCTGATGACACACTCGCTGTGACTGATCCATGGTGGCAAACGCTCTTCCCGGCGTGTGATTGGCTCGTTCCAGGGAGTCAGGAGAGGTGTGACAGGCCCCGCTCAGCTCGTAACCCATCAGCTAAATAATTACTGCTAACCTGCTTCTCCACAGGGCTTTGCTGCTATAAACTGCCCGCTGCCTCACACTAATGGAAAATTACAGCCATGGCGCTGCTGCAGCGGCGGCTTCGGGTCGTCTGGGACCCGAGCGGACGTATTCGGGTCAGTCGCCATCTGGACATGAAGAGTGAAGCCCCCGAGGAGGAAAAACACAAGTGCAAATAGGACGAGATTCTTCCTGTTGTTCTCTAAAACAACACTTTGTTTAACAGCAACTTCCTGTTTCCTCAGTTCTCTCATTTGTGAAGAAGATGCTTCGCTTTGTGCTGCAGGTTTTTCAGTTCATCCTCAGGTGTTTGGTTCCTGTACAGCAGGTTTTCATGTCAGTGAGGCTTCATCAAGAGGAAATTAGACTAAAACATGACTAAAATCCAGTAACAGTGAGGTAAAACAGTCAGAAACAGTTAAAGCTGAGACATGATACTTAAAACCTTTTTATGAGGTAACTTCTTCATCCATCCATTTGCTGTCCCACACATAACAATGTACTCATGTAGAAACTAATAGAATAATACAGTTAGTCATGCAGGCATACAGTGGTGCCTCTAAATCACCTGTTTCAAAACTGTACCACGGGATTGGAGAGGGAAGAGGAAGTACTACACATCATATTAAAGAGAGATGGGAAAAAGAAGTGAATGAGAATATAACTGAACATAAGCCAAAACACCTTTTCCACTTCTTGTTCGATGTACTGGCGTGAATTTGGTTGGAAGAACCTTGTACGTTCTTTCATTACTCCTAAGATGGGAAAATATTCGGCATCTAGAAGTCA
>JAQMCX010000013.1:1590680-1656884 GCA_029814765.1 Acanthurus leucopareius
CGTGAATTTGGTTGGAAGAACCTTGTACGTTCTTTCATTACTCCTAAGATGGGAAAATATTCGGCATCTAGAAGTCAATCCTGTTGGAGAAACTGTGGGAGTGATGGAGCGGATCACCACCGTATTTTTTTGGAACTGTCCAAAATTATTACAGTTTGGTTAAATATTTTGAATATTATGAAAAAAATTTTGGGATTGTCAATTCCATTAACTTTTGTTTTTCTTTATTTTGGTGACCTGCCAGATGACATCAAAGGAGACACCAAATATCTCTTGAAAATAAAAAATCTCTTGATGCACCCACAGTACAAAATTGGTTTGAAATCATCAAAGATATTCATGAGATGGAAAAAATGACTTTCCTGCTCAGATTAAGAAAAGATCTGTATATTAAAAGATGGGAAAAATGGAAATTATACTTTTTGGAATAGAGGATGTGTGTGGTGGCTGCTCCCCTTCCTCCTGTCAAACATGTACTAACCTCCATTTTACTTTAAACATTAAGTCTTACAAACATACTATACAAAACCTAGAACTGTGGAACTTATCTGGACCTGTGAATATCACAAAGCAATGATGTTGATGTTCTTTTGTTCTGTGTTTGTTTTTCTTTGTTTTTGTTGTAACAGAATGAAAAAATGGAAATGAACTCTAAGTGTTAAAAGAAATGCACTCATGCACATCCAGGAAAGGACATTCAAAACATAGCAAAAACGAGTTAAATGCACAAATAGAAAAGTGTCACATACTTAAACAGCAAAACTACTTTTGCATGAATGCATTAACAGTTTCTCAGGAGGTCAGGTGACACAGTTGAGCGTTCGAACCTGCCGTCTCTGACGCTTCCCTGCATCAGCTGCAGCTGTGTTGCTTCACTGTGCAGTTTGTGGTGCAGTGAAGTGAAAACATCGTTCCTGTCAGAGATCTATGACTGTCGAAACAAACATCAGCCACTCAGGTGTATCCAAAAAAAACCCAGCTCATTATCTTCTTTGGCAATCACCACCTACGACATTAGTAATTACTAATTATGCAGTTTTGTGCTTGCAAAACTTTTTAAAGTGGAAACCAAAAACATTCAAGTCATGCAACAGAGCGAGCGAGTGATTACAAAAGACTTTAACGTTACACAACGTTCACCTTGTTGCCTCATTGTGTTTGCAGACTGTGATCCTGTAATCGCTTTGAAATCCACATTTCTGCAGCCACACAATCAGATGTACAGAACTTCTTTTTTAAGGGCATTGATAAAGTTGTTTCTGATGTCCTGAATATGTTTCCTTTGTAGATTTCACAGCACTTTTCCTCTCATCCGTTCCCTCCGTTCAGCCCTGATGTGACTGCTGACAAACTTCCCCCTTTTTTATTGTAATAATTTATAATAAAACACACAAACATTCAAACTTTTGGTCAGAACTCAGGCATTGTTCTCCGCATCGTCTGGGAAAGTTGGATGCCTCGTGGTTTCTTTTTTAACTGTGTGAAATCCATCAAAGGGTAATTTAGCGAGTTAATGCGCTGATATGCTCCGGCTCTTATCTGTTGTACGTCGTATCTTCTGATGTTCTCAAAGGCAAATTTCACACCACAGCAGATAAGCTAACAAGATTCTGCTTTTGTTGTTGTTTGACTGGCGGCCACAGCTGTCTAATCCCACTCGGGGAGACAGTGAGCTGGCAGCGTTCAGTTTTTTTTCCTCGTGTTTTATCTGTAAGGTGTGACACAGTTTGGAGTATGAAAAACACTCCCTGCAGGCTTCAAAAGGAGCTGTAGTTTCTGTCCTTAATGGAGACGAAGGCTGAGTTCAGCTCACAGTCGCGTTGTTGACAAGTTTTCACTGTATATTGAAAACACCCCCCCCAAAAAAACTTGTCAAAATATCCGGGACATAATTCACTCAGGCGTCAGTTTGAGATGTTCCTGTTACTCCATCTGGCCTTTGGTTTGTTGTTTCACTGTACTGAGAAGCTAAAATAGTTCCAACAAAACTAAAAAAAACACGAGCCTTGAGATGTTTGTTCAGGTGGCAGACAAAGCTTTTATTTTGAAGGAAATGTGAGCAAACCTGAGGTGAGTTAAAATCTCATTTTATAGAAAGAAGTGAGGCAACAAAGAGGACTGAAGATGCTCATATGAACATTTTTAACAAACGTAAACTGTTTTTCCTCTTTTCTTTACTAAACTGGGACTTTATTTGAACCTGTGAGACCATCTGAGTGTTTCTTTTCCCATCTGACTTCCTTTTTTTAACCAAAAAACTCAGCAGTTAACTTAGTAAGTCTAAAAAAGTTGGACAAAAGTTTTCCTTCATGGAGGAACTGCCTCTCATTTGGCTTTGCCAGCGTTTGCCGCCGTGACGGGGAGGAGGAATCACTGAACGGTTCCCGCTGGTGTTTGCTGGCGTGCCAGAGAGATTCAGAAAGTTTAGTTTACATCCAGCAGAGAAGCTCGATCAAAGCCGGCGCTTGATCCTCCGTTTCTAGAAAGCAAATCTGTGCGAACGCCACAAATCTGTGAATAAAAAGCAAAAAAACAAACAAACAGAAAACGATTGCTTGAATCTAAAAGTCCACTAATTTGAATTTGCAGGCTGTGTTTTAATTTACAGTCAAACAGATAAATATTGATTTCATTTAAACGAGAATAAATGTGAACAAATTAGAGAGAAACGATCTTCAGCCGAGGATTTAACTGTTTTAATCTCGACGGTGTTAAATGTCGTCTTATTTATAAGAAGCGTGAGAATCAGTTTGTGTTTCAAATTAACTTTGATTAGTGGAAAGTCGAGTCTGAAGGTCTCACAAACTGAAAGTAGTAAAAGGAAAAACAGCTTTTTTTAAATAAAAGTATGTTTTAACATTAAAATGAATATTTTTGAACAGAAGTGATGAATTTTATTGTTTTCACAGCTTAATATGTGTCTCAAATGTTTGAAAGCAGCTTTTTTCTGCAAAATTTCTCAGATTAACAGTTTTTTATGGTCATGTTTTTCTAATCACAGCAGCTGGTTGAAGTGAGAACAAACATCTTAAACTTTTCTGGAGCTTCAAGTCATTTTTGACATTTTAAATATATAAAAATAAGATGAATGTCTTTCCTACTGAGCCTGAAAAGTCATTTTCAATCAAGTTTCTCCAGCGATAAGATCTTTTTGTTACCTCGTCTGCACAAAATAACATTTCATCACAAGAAAATAACCTGTGCAACTTGTTATCTTGTGCAATTTCTCCTGCAGAACTCTGATGCAGACAGGAAGCATCACATCACATCATAAATCTGCATTACTGCAGGAGGTTTTCTGCTCTTCTGCATGGAGTTATTGTCACAACCTCACAGAGTAAAATATTCTTTTGTGACTAAATTCAATTTCTTAATGGATTCAATTTAAATTCGCTCTCCCTTTTGGTTTAAACTCAGCCATTCACTTACGCATTTACGGAGGAGCCTTGGTCAGAGTTCATGGAGATCACAGAGAGCAGCACGCCGTCTGGATTTAAAGATAAAAGCAAAGTGCACTCTGATGGAGAGAGACAGAAGGATGGAAAGTGTTTCTCTCTCTGCACTCAGAGATGGACGCTTTATTTCCCGGTGCTCTCAAGTGTGAGACTGAGCGGAGTAAAGCATGAAGGAAGCTGTTTGACGTCACGGAAATCATTCAGTAATGAGCAGGCGAGAGCACACTTCCATTAACTCCACAGAGTTGCTTTTTGAGAGTAAAAATCTAAAGATTTCACGGTTCATGGTGAGAAGTTTTTGTGAAGACCATCTGACTCCGGTCATTCATCAGTATCTTTTATTCACCTGTTGCTCCAGCTGGAAAGCCTCCTGCTGCTGTGGCTCTGCAGTGTTTCAGACCTGCAGCAGGTTTCTCAGGTCGCAGAGTGGAAATCTTATTCAGGCGCCTCGAGCACTTTGAGACGTGGGATTCAGTAATTATGCACACAAAGAAATTAACAGTTAGCCAGCTAATCTTGGACTCGTTCTTGTGCTTTTTTTCCTTTTAAAAACCAGAATAAAGACCTTCCTTTCTGCTCAGGCATCGACTCACATGAACTCATCGTATCGGTGCAGTTTGCTGTATGTGTGCTTGTTTGCACATGTTGGTGTTTCAGTTTTATATCGATAGATAAATATTTTATTCATCCCAAAGGGAAATTCAATATGTAAAGCCTCTTCTTATGAATTATATGGTGCATTTAAGTCTGTTATTTTCTAAACTGGCACAAGCAACTGTTGGTTGTTTTAACTGCTTTTCCATCATTCAGGCAGCGTTTTGAATTTGCTGTTATTGTCCTGACATGCAATAAAACAGAAACATGAATGTTTGGAAGGTTTTATTAGTGAAGAGTTTCAATCAGTTTAACTTTTCAGCTGTTATGGTCTCATTAAAACAATGAGAAAACATATTAAAAATGAAAGCAATCATGACATTAAACACACACAGCTCATAAAAATGCAGAAAACTATGTTAAATTTATATTAATTAACTGTATATTCTGCATAAGCATTTTGAAAGCAGACCACCTGAATGAGACACATGCTGTTTCAGCCGCTCAGCCTGAGCTTGAAAGGTATTAATGTTCTCCAGAAAGCAGCCTGTTACTGCTTGTTACCTGACACACCTGAGCCAGACCTCCTCATTACCGTCTTCATTTAATGCAGCTGTGGTTTTCCTGCTGCGACATGTGAAGAGTGATTATTGCAGCTCATGTGATGAGACCTCACTTTGAGCTGAGATGCTAACAAGGGCAGTGCACTGTGGGTATTTCCCACCATTATATCTGGTATTTTACAAGCTACTGAAACTGAATTGGACACTTAAAATAAGCTGTAAATAGAAGAAACAAAGAGAAAACTGGGACAAATATTAGAATAAGATGTTTGAGTCCTTGAAAGCACCATGAGTGAAAAAAGTCCAGACAGTCTTACAGCTGCATTAACTGGCTTTAAAACTGTGACTTAATGTGACCAGAACTGATGCTCATCATGATGAAATGATCTCAAACAAGCTGAAAATGCAGCGAGTTAAAGAATTTAAATGTGAAATTAAAATGCAGGTGTTTTGTTTATTTGGTTTGAGCTTTTAGCTGCTCTGGGTTTGTTTTTCCTGAACTGTCAGAAAACGTTTCGGCGGAGCTGAAGTTAATGAAAACAACAGATCATTTGCATTCCAGACTTTAGTTTTTCATTTCACAAAGTGCTCTGTGGTGAAATGTGACAGCAGACGCAGGTGTGGGAGGGAAACGTCACCCTGAGACGTTCACATGGAATTTGGCAAGGACACCGATCATTTCATCTTTTTAAGTTTGTGAGCTGAAGACAAACACAGTGCATCCAGTCAAAACATCACCCGGATTATCTGTGCAAAAATAACAGTTCAACACACACACACACACACACACACACACTCACACAGACAGAAACAAACCACATCTGTGCAGACAAACCCAAAATCATAGTTTCCTAACAAATTTTATGCAACTTGTTAAACAAAGCTCTTGTTTTGAGGGATAATCCACTTATTTGCTGTTTCGCCTGGAGTCAATATCGGTTTAATCTCTGCACATTCAGCACAAACAGGTCAGCTTGTTTTTTTCAGCTTAACACAAACACAAGTAGCAGGGAGACTCATAACTCCCCCACTGTTGCTGCAACCTTTGCTTGCAAAATTTAACATCCATTTCTGTCTCAACTCATTGGATTTAAGAAGCTGTAGCTGATTTGTAGCTCGAGTGAATGTATTTAAGCGTTTGAATTCAATACAGATGATTTACATTAAAAACACAGCAGTTTTCATGACAAAACGCTGGTTTCTACCCAAAGTACTCAGAACTTTCAGCTTTAGAAACTGCTGTTAGAGGAGCTAAGAGGTTTTTTGTTGTCTGTGTTGCAAAGATATTGCAGATTAGTCCACTAAAATATCAGAAATTCTGGTCCAACATGGCCTGGATGTCATCGTTGGTCCATCCGTTGCCTCTAAACTTCTGTAACTTCATGTGTAAAAGCAAAATAAACTCAAACACAATCCCACATCACCTGTTTTTATACAGAAAATACAGAAAAGCTGAGACAGTGGACAGTTTTTTCAGTACTTTGTATTCACTGCAACTCCTTCCTCCGTCTCCAAACTTCTGCCTTCGTTCCTTCATTTCCTGTCTCTTGTCTCTTATTGTTCTTCTTCCCTCCTTTGCTTCTTCGTTCTTCTCCTCAGTGACAGTTGACCTCCTTCTGCACTGCAGGTCCCGTCTCAGCTGAAAGATGTAGGACATTGCGCCGTGCATCATCTCAGCAGGATTCACATGAGGCGTTTGTAACATTACTGTTTGTACATTTCAGCGCCATCGACCGCTCAGCAGGTGGAGTCCTGGTTTACGCCGACGCCTCCTGAACCTGAACATCACACTACATTAATTAGACATGAAAGCAGCTAATAAGCAGTGATAAAAATACAGTAATTTACCTCTAAATATTCACATGTGTGCACAATAATCATTTACATGCTGAAATGTGATGTTTTTATCCAGTTACAGGCATTTTTTTTGAGTGTTTCAGTGTTTGTTTGCATGTTGCAGAGCTCAGAGTGAGACGTGTTCGCCTCCGTCTCTGCTGGTTTTCAGGGTTTTGTCTTAAAATAAACACAATTTCTAGATAACATTCATGTACCTGATGTTCTGCTAATGCATGCAGATCACATAACAGGTTATCACCCGATGCTGAGCCGTGATTGGTCGACAAAAACAACTCATCAGATCTGAATGAGGGGAACCTGCTGGGTGTCGAGCAGCTTATTTCCAAATCAAATTACTCATCAAAATGTAAAAGTACATGGATGAACCTAAAATATCACTCAGTCAGTGATTTTATTTAGAAATAGACTTTAAAAAACACACAGTGAATGATGAGATACTGTGTTAGCAATATTAGCGAAGCAGCATGAAATAACTTCACACACCTTCACTTCAGACGGGTTATCGTCTCTGAGGAAGAGTTTCATTAAACTGAAGGAATAAAAATAAACCAGCTTCTCCATGAAACATCTCAGCAGAGCCTCCTGCAGTAAAGTTACCGCAGAGATGACGAGTGCTGTGTGCTTTTCTTTGTGGACGAGATTAAAACACACATTTTTTATTTTCTTCCAGCAGCATCCAACAGGTGTGTCACTCGCTGCTGAGCAGGAAGACGAAACGATAGAAACAAATGAGCTCACAGCTTTAAGAACACGACAGGAGATGATTTACAGCAGCAGATTCAAAATATTTCTAACACCAAGCGGTTTAAGAAATATTTGCTCGTTCGTTTGTCTTCTTATTTCATTTTTTTTGAATCAGTGGCTGTTAGACAAACAGGTTTTCAGTCCAACGGGACATTTTTTGCATCATAGACTGTTGAAACAAAAACATGATTCTGCCTGTTAAGATAAGATAAGATAAGATAAGATAAGATAAGATAAGATAAGATAAGATAAGATAAGATATTCCTTTATTAGTCTCACAATGGGGAAATTTGCTTTGTTGCAGCATCAAGTGGACAGTAAAAGACAGAATGTAAAAAGCAGCAATAAGAATAAAGAGCAATAAATAATGAGTACAAAATAGGAACAAAAAGGGTGACTTTAATCTGCCTGAGTGCATAAAACCTTAGTTATTAAACTTCGAAGAGAAGACAAAAGGATCATCCTGGTGTAAGTTTGACTCACTGCAGCTCTTATGAACCTGCTTTTGCTCTGCAGAAACTTCTTAAATTATTTACTTGCTCACTAATTTGTTGATAACTTCGACACTCTGAGGGAGAGTTTGCCAATATGTGTTGATGTTTTTTGAAAAGTAGTAGCCTGCACATCTGCCACTGGATCATATTTTTTAATTAATTCATGCAATTATATTGAAATGAACAAATGGCATTTGGATATTTCATATCAAGAGAAATAACACATATGGTGTAATTATATATTAATGTTTTAGTATTTAAGATTTTAAGTAAAATAATTTAAACCCTGAAGCAGAAAATCCTCCATATAATCATCAGATTATTCTCATTTCTTTTTCTAATAAACTCATCTGTTTGAGCAGAAAATCTGCTCTGCTTCTGAGGAAATTTGATGAAAAATATTAAAGGGTTTGTATCCAGCTGTCATGTTCGAGCTTCAGTCTGTTTTCTGTTTGCCAATTATTTGTCAGAACCAAAAGAAACGTCAGAACATCAAGACTTATCGAGCGCTGATCTTCTATATCAACTATGTACCAGATCATATCACAGACTGCGGATTACTGATTTAATTATTTCTTGCATTAGCTGTGATAAAATCATCTGCGAGGAGTGGCAACGCCGCTCAGTTTGCTCAGAACAAACAAAATGTTATTTGATTTTTGGAGGAAATGAGTGAAAATGTGCTCAGTGCTCAGCTTCATGGGACAAAGTCAACACAGCAGAGAGGCTGAGAACAACATCTGAGGAGCAGAATCACAATTCAGAGCTTCAGATGCCACTGTAGCACGTGATGCATTCAAAGTCTGACATAACACAGCATTAATATAGAAGATATAGGTTCTTATTCATTTAAAAACCCAAACTTAATCGCTACAAACGAATAAAACTAAATGGCTGCAACGGCTTCCTTACATTGCAGTGAAAATGATCCCCTGATGCAGCAGGAAGCCTTTTTCTCTCTAACTTTCACTGGTTGCCTCAATGAAACATCATGCAGATGGAAAAACCCCTCACTCAGTGATGGAGGTGCACATTTTCTTGGTCCTATTAGAACTAGATATTTATAAAAACATAAAATGACCCATAATGTTATTTATAACAGGAAAGTTTTCAAGTGTTGAAAAGTGTGGAAAAGGTGAGAATGTTATGAAAAGGTGCAGGAAATGTGATCGTCAGTATCAGTTCCTGTGATTCCACACAGAAAGAGATAAAAGAAAATGAAGAGAGAAGTTGATAACATTCATTGTTGCACAAGAAAAAAAGGGTTTGTTACCTGTTTTTCTGTCACTTTTATGATAAACATGTTTCATGCTTTAAGCTAACAATCACTGCTAAGAAACCAAATCTTAGTCGGATGTTGTTCACGTTGTGCAGCTCCACCTCGTCCTCATTTCTTTCCCTTCACTGCTGGTCCTTCAGCTTAACAATGAGATGATGCCATGAACCTTAAATCAAACATTTTCAGATATTTTTGAAGCAAACTCACTGTGTAACTGTGCCTCCATGTGCTTTGATGCATCATGTGACCTCCAGCTTGTCAGGATTTGACGGCTGGCTGATGAAGCAGACTATCTGGACGGGAAGAGATGACTCAATCCAATATTCTTTTGATAAAACAAAACAAAAACATGTTTGCTTGTTGTTGTTGTTGTTTACCAGATTTGAATGTCCAACATGTTATTTGGTGTCGTTTGAGCTTCGTGCCAGCAGCTTAGTTTCCAAACCCAGATCCCAGTCCAACTGTGAAGTCCTCTGCTCAGTGTGTCGTGTCTGTTGTGTGAAGAAACAGGCTGCTTTATTACTGGAATAAAATGGTGGATATGACAGTGATGAACAATTGGAAAGAATAAATAAACACAGTGCATATTTTTTAAAGAAATAATCACTCTTCACCTCTGTGATGATGAGTAAACACACGAAGGTATCAGACTCATAATTCCAAATTCAAATGAAGTCATTTCCATCTTTTAAAATGAATGAGCTCTTGTTTTAAAAAAAAAAAAAAGTCTTATTTAATCTTTTCAAGCACCATTATGCCCCTGTGGAGAGGATCAAAAGTTACCCAAACTTCTGCAAATCCACTTGCTGAGTGGATTTTAAGATGCATGCAAATGTATTCGGAGTCTGTGTGAAGCGAATTATCCATTAATTTGATATTAGTATGGGCGCTCCGTCTGCAGAGGTTTGGGAAAATGGAGCCTGACCATTTGTCTCTAATCAAGGCATCACTCAGACACAAAGCCTAATGGAAGGTGTTGTCAAATGGCAGAAGGTGCAGTCTGTGACAAAAACAGGGTAATTCCACTTCACAATAATCACAGGGGTCCTATAAAGTCGATAACTGCATTTACAGCAAATTTCTCTCGACGCAGAACGGGCAATTTTCTCTCCTACGATTGCCGGAAACCCATTTCACTCAGGGAGAAGAGGGAATTGGTGGGTGCTGAAAGTGAAATTTCCCAGGAGGGTCGGGACATATTGTGAAAATCACTGGTATTGGAATGTATCCAACAGACTGTCAGTCAGAGGAGGGGGAATTTGGGAACAATAACATGTGCATCCACGGGAACGAATGTGCTGCAAGGTTGAAAAGGGGGGCAGCAGATACGACTCCGAGGGTGTCTTTGAGGATGAAGATACGAGGCTATTGGCTTACAAATTAATCCAGCCGACATATTTCACATTCAAACTGTTCAGGGAGGAAAAAACTACAGGTCTGAGTTATTTAATTCCCTTTTTATTTATGTAAGAAATGTTTACTGACAATCAGGAAATTCTGAGTGGTTTCTAAATGGGATTTTTTAAAAATTTGTCTACTTTTTGCACTCAGGGATTTGATGCCTTAAGCCTGGCTCACACTACAGGATTCACAGGCTGATTTTACCCGAATTCAGCCCTCTCGACAATCAGGCCAGATCTAGGTCCGTGACCAAGATCGGGCTCGATGTTTGGCCCAGATTATCTTCTAGTGTGAGCAGGTTATGAATCAATCGTAAGCCCCACTATCGGCCCTCCTGACAATCAGAGGTGCCTGATAATTTTTAAACATGTTTGATTTTTATCGGGATGATTACGCCACTCATTTTTGCTGAGGATGACAAAAGCAAATCAATGAGAGCCGCTTACGAGGGACCAGAAATGATCATTGGAAGTTATCGGAGACGAAAATGGCGACCACAAAGGAGCAAGGTGTAGGGCTGGACAGCAGAGATGGAGGACATTCTTGTCGACCTGTGGCAAGACCACGAATGTCTGTACAACGTGTCCTGCAGGGATCACAACCGCTCTGAAAAAGACAAAAGTTGGAGTAAAACAAAACGTAGAAAACAGAGTAAAAAACTGAACTAGTCTCCATTTTTTTGTGCTTTTGTTTACATTCGCTTCCTTGTGAGATGACGTAGGATCACGTGGTGCGTCGCTCTCTCTGGTCCAATAATCTTGATGAAATCCTGCAGTTTGTGCTGGTCATTATTTTCAAATCCTGTAGTGTGTTCGGTCTAAGATTTAATAGAGGATAATCTGTGAAGATTCTCCTTATGTGTGTGATACAGCAAGATTTCAGAATCTTATAAGATTTTTAAAATCCTGTAGTTTGAGTCAGGCATTAACAATCTCAAACAATCTCAATCTCAAAACTTATAACTGCAACCAAAAACTGGAAATAATGAGTCATCCAACTGAAAGAATAAAAGTTAGTGTTGATTTTTGGCTTCACATGGGATTTAAACCTTATTATCCTTTGTTTCGTCTTCTACGTCCACGAACTTTGACTCTGTTCGACCACGTCACCTGGTGAAAGATGCAAACAGCCAAAAAGCTGACATGTGACTGATAAATACACGTCATTTTTCCCTCCAAAGTGTCAAAGTGTCTCCTGTTGGCAAAGAGAATTTGACTTTACAGGCTCAACGACATGTTGGAATGAAAATCGCAGCATTAAACGCCCGAATATCCCCCGGTGAATCCCCTCTTAAGAGGCTTTGCAGCATTACAGCATCTTACAGGTGGAGGTAGCTCAGCATCGCATGTTATTATTCATGCAACCACCAGATTAATCAGAAAAACACATAAACAAACAGCCGCTGTGGTTTTTTTTTTCTGCTTCTGAGCGCCGTTTGGATCAGACGGATGTAAACATGAAGAAAAACTCCCATTAACGGAGACACACACACAGAAAACACACCTGAGGACGACAAAACAAAGGTTTTGTGTGTGTTGTTATTCACATAATTCAACACTTAATGAATCACAGTTGATTATTAATTTTCCATCGTTTTGGCAGGAGACGTCCAACTCCCACTTTTCTCTGGAAATGCAGATTTTTTTTGTCCTCAGCTCATCTTTTGATGTGACACATCACCACTTTTACAAGCAGCATAATTTAAATGATAAGCATTTCTCTCCAGCAAATTAATTTTGATATGCATCTGGCAGGCGCAGCCATGTTATCGCAGCGAGGCAGCTGGGCGGTGGCCAACTTAAATCACTCATTATTTCACAATTAAACTCAACGGTGTTTGAATCTGAGTCATACATTGCAAGTGTTAATGACACAGAGGATCCAGTTCATTTGACTCAGCTTTTGTATTGTTTCTGTGAGTATTTACTGAAGTAATATTTTGTTTTAATAAGGATTTTTTTCTATTATTATGACATGATTTTAATTAAAGAGGTCACATATGGTACATTTATGTGGTGTTTTCATGTTGCATGTGAATGAAACTCACATTTGCCCTGTTTGGATTTAATTCAAAGAAACTAATCGTGATGTTTGTCACTTTAAAAGACAAACAGCAGCTGAAACGTACAATATAATGCTTGGTGTATTTATTTATATGGATGAATAAAAAGTGTTTTTATTGTCCTGGAAGGAAAATGTGTTTTTCAAATCCTACGTATTTACATCTTACATTAAAAAAACAGGCAGACACTTGTTGTAAACACAATAAATACAATTATACTAAAGTAGATTTCACCCTATTGAAGAGTGAAAGATGCTTTCAGGGTAAATACGAAAAAAGAGAAAGAGGCTCATGTAATGATACTTTAAGCATCAACCTTTGGTCCACTATGTTTCCCGACTTATATCAACATTTTAAAGGTTTTGTGGACACAGATGAGCTGAATCCACGATCTCAAAAACATGATGGAAGAAGTGTTTGAATCTGTTCAGCAGAATAAACTGAAATAAAAGCAGAGACACAGATTTTTAACACGGTGATCAGTCGCCTCGGCAGCTCAGCGGCTCAATAACACGGAGGTCTGCCGAGACACTAACACATGACATTTATCCGTTACCTGCTTCACCCTTCTCATTGATGCTTTTAGCGACTAAAAGCAATTCTGGGCGCCGACTGAGTTTCATCTCAGTGAAGCAATTTCACCTGAGCCTGTGTTTGTGTGTGTGTGAGTGTGTGTGTGTGTTCCTCTGCCATTAGGGTCAAACAGATGAGCTGTCAGGAGAGACACATTAGAAAGGAATCGTTATCCTTTCATCATTGATCTGCAGCTTTAGCAAACAGTTCTGACTCAAAGTGTGTTACAGCTGAAACACAAAGCAGAGTGATGTTTCCTCATCGCCCCGTTTTAACGCTGCTGGTATCCATCTCACAGCTTCTCTTTAATGCTACCACTCAGTGGAAAACTGAGTTATCCTTCACGTCTGATGTGGTAAACGCAGCGACTGCAGGCTGGAGTTTAGACGAGTTCAGACTGAACTCTGGTATTTATCAGGAGTTTAAATAAATACAAACCTGTCAAGCCAGTTAGAACAAACAATAACATACAAATAGTTTCTACTTTAAGGAGCTAATCTTGTCTAATGGAACAGAAATTTGAAAAAAAACTTCTAAAAGCAGGTTTTTATCAAAGGGTTGTTTCAACTTTATGGCCGTTTTGGAGGCTGTTTGTGTTGCTGTTCTGCTGGTTGTTGAATGAAACAAAGTTCACATATTCTGTCCTGAGGTTTCACCAACAAAGCAAAACTCTCCATCTGCTCCCCCAGCAGCATCCTGCCATGGCTGTGCTCCCCCACCGCCCCCCAGTCCAGATCCACCCTCCCTTTTAGCTTAAAAGTCCTTCAGGGTTTTTTCAACAAGCTAACTGTTGTGTTGGCTAATATGAGTCGTTAGCTACTGCTTAATTAAGAAAGGGAAACACCTAAAAGGCCAAAAGAGAAGTAATTTTTTTATTGATGGCGTCACTGGACCATCATTTCTGGTGTTTTTGCTTATTAACAGATTAAAATGAAAGAAACACATTGAATTGATATGAAAGATACCGTCCATGTGAGGACCTGAGGGGTCCGTCTGCCCTCCAGCATCACTTCACACACTCTGACATTTTCCCTTTTTCCTGCATCAGACAGCAGCCGTCCTGTTTGAGGTACTTTAATCAGATTCCAATAATGATTTATTCCCAAAACAGATAAAAAAAATATGTGAATTATACTGAGATATGAGATAAAAAAAATGGAGGGGGATCAACTTTGTCAGCCTCCTGTGAAATATAAAGCTTTTACCCAAAATTCTATCCACTTTTATGTCATTTATGCAGATATTTTATATCAAGTCACCCGTCTCAGAGAAGCTGCGATAAATCATCGTTCAGCCGCCGTCACATGATGTTGTTCTGTACTTCGTGTGATTCTGTAATGACTGCGGTTGCGACGGTCTGGAGGTAATGATGTCATTTATTTGAATTATGATGAGCTGCTGCTTCGCTGTCAGCTGACAGAAGCTGCCTGTCACATGTGTTTCATCTGTCAGTTCACACACTTTGATTCAGCGGCCGGTCGCTTTCACTCTGATTCATTGGACAGAAAACAGAGAAAATATACGACTGTTTTCACAAAAAAGTGCAGGCAGAACTTTGATTGGTTTGTTCCAAAAAGAAAAAAAAAAAGGTGAATAAAAGTTGGGGAGAGAATCTGTGTGCTTGTCACCACCCAGACTGAATTATTACTCTGAAGCCACAAAGTCTGGACTAACTTCTTCTTCTTCTGCGGCAACTTTGAGATGAAACAAATAAATCAGAGTGGAAACAAGGTGGCTTCATTAGGAGCGCTGATGGTGTAATCCTTCAACCTGTGGGCTCTGCTGCAGGTCTCTGAGAGGTCTGCTGATGGGTCTGAGGGTTTCTGTCTGAAGCTTTACAGCAGTGGCATCATAATCAATATTCATTTTGTATCTGTGACATAAAAGTGTGGCCTCGTCTCTTGGAAATTACATTTTTATGCAACTTACAACCTCAAATCTGTTTTAAGAGAAAAGCAATGCCGACATTTTCTGTTTACATGAGAAAATATGGTTAATTAACTTTTTGGCAAATCTCTGCTCAATCCTGCAACACGTAATCCATTCATAGTAACTACAACATTATTCAGCTGTAATGATGGATTATTTTTAAGCATTTGCAGCACTTTTTTATAGTTAAAGAAATATTTTTGTCTGTTTATTAAAAAAGTCAGCAGGGATTTGAGACAAAAGATTCATTTTTTTTAACATTTATCTAAAAGTTGCATCTTTTGTCTAAAAGGTTTCTTTTTTAGTTACTCAGTTTATTTTAATAGCCACCTACTGGCCATTAGAGGAACTGCATCTTCAGGCGACTCAATCCTGACTGTACCTGAGAGGAGGAACTCAGAGTGAAGTCACCTGGTCTAAATATGAGATGAAGTCGAACCTGCAGGATTCGAGACCTTGCAGCTGTTCTGCAGTTATTAGGATTCATGATACGTTCTCATCCAGGTCTGCTGTTCTCGTGTGTCTTAAAGGGCTTAAAATATACAAGATCCAAGGTCCGTCCATCCAATATGTATGGATCACACTGGATCTCATAAAATGTGCATCAGCAGAAATCCAAATGAAATTGCTAATTTCTTGGCCGTCGCTGTGTTGCTGTGACTCGTGAGCTTCTCGTCAGCAACTTAATTTCATCACAGAATGGGCTTTTGGTTTAAAAAAAAAAAAACACAACAAACTAAAAGGTCAAATAAAAGGACATTTTTTATAAATGAAGCCCTGCAGCAGCAGCGGCAGCAGCAGCAGCAGCAGCAGCCATCTGGCTACCAAAAGAGTCCACAGGCCATTGTCTGGATGAGAACCATGACTCAGCAGGAAGGAGTCGAGCGGAGGTCAGCGGAGCTCCAGGCAAGGTCACCTGCAGGACCGGACGAGCTGGCACAACTTTTAAAGCAAGCGGAGAACACACACACGCACACACACACACAAACAGATGGCTAAACAGTCCCCTGAAGCTTCTGTCGATCCATCTGTGGATTATTCTTATCATTTCCAAAAAGGTGATGATATTGATTTTCTGGGGTTTGGCTGAGAGTGTTTGTGTGTTTGACTGATGCTTATCTCAGTATGCAGCACATCACCTGTTCGTCAGTGTCAGGCTGCAGAACCAGCCCGGGTTGAGCAAAAACACCTCGCTCCAGCTCATAAATAAAAGATTTCATATTTAATTTTACCTTAATGAGATCTTAATCTGCTTTTTTCTGCACACAGAAAACAGAGAATATTCAAGAACTGAAAGGAAAGCAGTTTTAAAAATAACGTTCACACTTAAAAGTGCTGATACAAATGAGGGCCTTGTGACTTTAAATGGCAATTAGCATCATTTGTCGGCCGTAAAAGAGCAGCTTGATGTATTTTCAAAGCGTCTAACAGCTGCAGAGAGGCCCAATCATCTGCATCCATACTGCAGGTGCACCGGTCAGAAAAGGATTGATGTGAAGGCAAACTGCCTGGAAAATCATCGCAGCGTATGCCAAACACCGTTAAAAGAGCAGAAAAGAAAGAAGGACCAGCGGTTACAGTTTGAAAAGAAAATCACAGAAATATGAAGGAGGCACTGCTGGCAAACGCCGACTGTAGCTTCGTCACATTATACTGAAAAACTTTCCATCCGTTTCCACTGTTCACACATCAGATAAATGATGACAAGTAGACAAACACGACCTCTCTGTCAATGACTCTGGTGATTTTAAGTTTCACTTTGGAGTCTGAAAATGCTTCACCTCATAATTTATCAACATGAGAGCCTTTTGTGAGGCTCACACCTGCTTTTTTAACTATAATTCCTATTTGTGATCAAGAAACGTGTAAATTAACACAACCAGCAGCGTTCACTGTGACCTGAAAGTGATCATCTCGTCAGTCGACTTCCAGGAAACAGATATTTTAAAGAGTTATTTGTCGTGATGACGTCATTTGTGCAGCTCATGGTGTTGAGACTTAAAAACAAGAGCCTGTCTGGCTGATTTAACATCCAGGAGAGACTGATGCCACGCGTGCTGTGTTATCTGTCACGGAGGGTTGTGGTTGTGAGCTGCTGATCCGTTTTCTTCTGCAGCCGCCTGCTGTGAAGCTCACTGCTTCTCTCATCAGAAGATGCTTTGTTCTTCTAAATCAGAGTTCATGTACTGAATGAAACTGAGCGGCGGCGGCTCACGTTGACCACTTAGCATCGTTCCACAGCGGTTAGCGGTTACATTCATGTTTTATCATTTGAAAACACATTGTCAGAAAAAAACAGGGTGAAATGTAATAAAAAAGAGCCTTTTTGAAGACTTTAGACATATTTATTTTTAAAGACATTTAATGAAATTTAATGAATTTTGCACAAGAAAAAATCTAGATGAGCTGGAGGACATGAGGAGGTCAGGAGACAGTAGATGTCTCACGCAGAAGCATTTATTGCAGAACTCCACGTCGAGGAGATCAGTACCAGCAACATCCACAAGTAATCATGAGTGATGCCACCACACATCTGAAGCTATCCTGAGTGTGAGGTACATTTAAACCTTCTACACTACATATCCACATGAGGCGAGGCTGTACACCTTCAGGATCTTACTGGGCATCAGAGCATAAATATCTATACATAACTCTGTTGATCTTCATCCTAGTGGAGGTGACAGTATCTCGTACCAGAGGTCAGTGTCTGTCTCTGAATGTCTACTGACATCATGAGCTGATGTTCTCCTGCCTCTTTAATATCAGGAAAAGCTGCGTGCTCAACCGTGGTCATCATGGCGAGGGCACATTGGAAGAGTCTGCACAAATAACTGTAAAATTATAACGAAGGGACCGTGTGACACATACATCAACTTTGCTTCTTTGCACTGAAGTCGAGCATATTGGCAGACGGAGAGGCAAAAACCTGAAGGGTTGGAGAAGTTCCTTCACAAGCGTCAGGAACAGCTGTTTGGTTTTCAGCTGAGGAGGAGCAGCGGTGGTGGACTCAGACTGTCGGAGAAGCAGGTGAGAAGAAAACTGTCAGGACATTTTGCCATCGTGTTTCTGGTGACAAAGGCAGGTGTTAAATGCCACAATAAGGATGTTTTTCTGACTCTAGCCGAGCAGTTCTGCTTAGACAAACCCAGCCACGCTGTTTTCACTGCAGAAAAATGCAAATTACAACGGAAAGAAATGTAAAGTTTTAAAATATGGTTGTTCTTGTCTTCATTTTGGTGATGAAGTTGCACCTGCAGCGTGACACGTCCTTAAAATTTGTACTTTCACTCACACATTTGCTTTCTGGAGGAATGAAAAACATAATTTCCAATGTGCCCAACAAATCCTGTGTGGCAGAATGTGATATTATTTCATTTTCACTGTGAAGCTTTTTTCTGATGAAGTGCAGTTTTTTTCTGAAGACCAGACATCCGGCGAACGAGGCCGTTTCAGACGTATTTCACAGAGAAGGTTCGAGCCTGCAGAAGTGTGATAGTGACTTACTGCTCACTTGTAACATTAAATATTCAGCGTGTCACTTCTTTTGTCTCACGAAATCCTCTCTGTCCTCGCACGCCGCCGTTAATTATTTGTGTTTAATTAGCTTCCCAATTTTCTGTTTAATTTATCGTCAGAAGTATAATGAGCGTTCCAGCGTCGCCTCCACATATTTTCTGGGGTTGGCTCGGACTCTCGTCCCATAAAGCGTCCTGCCAGACGGCCCAGACTTAAAGCTGCTGTCGGCTTTAGTGCAGAGATGTATTTTGCTGCAGCACTAAAGTATTGAACTGTGTGAAGTTGATGTCACAGCGAGATGGGAGATGCTAGTTAACCTGCCATGATGAACTGCTTCAATGCCATTTGTCCAGCGGCGGACTGTGAAGCTCTGCTGAGGGAGAAAAAAAAAGAGAAAAAACTCCTCCAGACGGCACTAAATGGTGAAGAAGGTCAGATTTATTTCGTACCCAACGAGAGAGTGAAGCTCAAACAGCCTCCAGCTTTCCTGCATCCAAAGGATTTTTTTCACAAATTACAACACAAAGCTCATTGTGTAACCAGCACATGATTATCTTTTGAATAATAGATTTAATACAATGCATTATGTTGTTTAAGTGCTGCACTGGAGCTTCTTCTGCATCAAGTAACAAAGAAGGAAGACAAAGAGTTTTATTAAAAACTGATGCAGAAAAGAGATTTAGGGCAAGAACGTGTGTATCGTGTAGATAAAGGACATAAAGCTGCTTCTTACAAACATTAAACACTGAGTTTTTGTTCAGAATTGAAGTGAAACATCATGTATTTCACCTCATCAGGCCAAAATCTCAAGACCTTTTAAAGATCATTCATTCAGATATCTCAACACTGCTGCAAACATGACGAAACAGACGTCTGGCAACATGTTTAGTGCTTAAATCTGCATGTTAGTGGTGGGACTCAATTAAAAAAATTTATCTAATTAATTAGAGGCTTTGTAATTAATTAATCTCAATTAATCGCATATCAATTTTGACACGAGAAGCAACATTTGTTGTCATTTTGTTGTCTGTGCTAGCTGCAACATGTTTGGCATTGAGGTGGTAGCGGAGGTTGGAAGAGCTGCGGATAGGCAAATTCTTTCCTGGACAATTTGTGCACAATTTTTTTTTCTTTATTTAATTTAATATTTTATATACACGCAGCAAACGATCGGAGCCGGAGTCAAACTCGCGGGGAGCACGAAGCTTCCGTACTTGGGACGCCCCCCCTGCAGACTGAGCTACTCCGGAAACTCGTGTAACGAGAAACGTTCCACACTGTTTGCAGAGCAAAAATAAATTGCGATTAGATGCGTTATTTTTTTTGTTACGTTATTTTTTCTGTAATTAATTAATCGTAATTAACACAATAAAGTCCCAGCTGTACTGCATAATATTCACCATCCTGAGGACGAGATCATGTTACAGTGTGTTTGAGACGATGAAGTCCGGCTTCTCCGTGGAAAAGATTGTCTTCTCTATTTTCTTTACGTCTCGTCCAAATCTCATGTAGTTTTCAGTAGTCTGACTGCAGGTTGTTCTCCCACTCACCAGGCGCTCCTCACATCTCTGCTCGCATCGCAACAAACACTGCAAATCTGATCTGAGGTCTGTTTACTTATTTATGAAAGGTGTTAGCGTCCGTCTGCAGAGTTCTGCACGGTAATAAAACATCTGAATAAATGAGTTAAGATGAAAGTGACAGGTTGGAGTATCGTTGTTCTTTTGGCTCTTGCATGCTGATAAAAAGGGAAATAATAGAAATGAGAGAAATAAATGGTTCACATAAGAATCTCTGAGGCTTTGCAGCTGTAATCGATCCTCTCGTTTGAAATGAACAAATCACAGCCTGTTTGTATCATAAAGCATGATGAGGAGATCTTCATGTCATTCTGCTCCTGTACCATCACTTTTATACTCTATGAGATCAATTGTAATCGATTTCTTCTGAAGGTAATGGATTCCTTCTTGGACTGGCAGCAGTTGGTGGAAGTTGGCCTGAGGACAAGCCGGCGTGCAGGGGCAGCTAATGAAGCGTGCTGAAACCGATCCTTCCACATGCAGTACAACCACTGCACAGCTTGTTTCATTTGACCTCCTTCATCACTGTGATTGATTTGCCCCACCAAGCTTTTTACTCTCCGTGGTGGGGGGGAATAAAACTACTCAACTCCTCCTTCGCTGCACAACGTAACCTTGACATAACCTCAACAGACACTCAAACACTGATGTTATCTGGCTCTTATATGTTTGAACTTTTAAAGATGCTCATCATCTATAGATACGTCATACATATGGTTTGTTTTTATGTTTTTTATTCTTGTATAGTGAACATGCATGCGTCTGTTTGGACTGGAAGTAAAGTGTTAGTTCCTTTTTTTGCAGAAAAGACGACAGAGAAAGAACAGAAATGGGGAAGAAGTGAGATAAAAGAGATTTCTCTGCTTTGAGTGACAAAAAAAGGAAGCAAGACAACACAAAGTGGCTCGTACGCCGTGACAAAAAATGGAGAGACACAGGTTAAGCATAAAGGTTAACAAGTTTATTTAAATAATAAAGTAACAAGGCCGACGCCAACAGAGCAAAATGCGACGCCGGAGGGATCGAGGTCGAGAGGCGAGAGCAGACTGAGGGCTGCGACTGCCGGATCTTAAAGGATCAGAGAGACTAACCAGGTGATCCAGGTTACTCAAAATGAGACCCGCCCACTCAGGTACCTGCAGAAAACAGACAAGCAGCAAAACAAGGGAGGAAACACAGAGCAGCCCTACAGCAGCTAAAGTTAGCCATGTAATTTGTTGTCAGTGTTGAATTAAATGCTGGTAGTTAAATAAAGAGTCATATATAGACAGACTACAGGTTAATGTGTGTGTGATGGATCAGAGAAGGAACCTCATGACTGATAAAACCACATCTGAAACTGAATGTTGGAGTCTGCAGCATTTTTTTTTTCTAAAAGCGTCCATCTGCTCGTCCAGACTACAAACCAACTCGGCTGTTTTCAGACTCCAGCAGAGTCGGCAGCATCTCAGAAAGTCTTTGTTTTGTAGGTTCTTATACGCTGTGGATGTCAAGTGTAGATGTTAGAAAAGTTGTGTTTAACTTAGAAGCAGCAGGATGCAAACTCAGAGGATGCAACAGAGACTTAAAAATCATGAAATTATTCCCTAAATACACAGAGAGAAGTTTTATTCTTCTCTGGACGTCAACAACAACATGTAGAGTCGCTTTCTTCCTGCCGAACACATGAGATTCATTCAGTTTCACCTGTTTTCTTCTGTCTGCGTGTTTAATTCATCGCAGCAGCACATTAGTGATGGATGTTGGTGTGATTTATGGAATTTCTATTGTGTGAGCTCTCAGATGAATCCGCGTGTAATTCCTGTTTTATACATTTTTAAGCTGCTTTCAAAGTGAAGCCGGGTCGCATTATTTCTCGTGAAAATTGGAAAAGCAGATGGAGGCAGTTGATTGGCAAATAATTACATAGCAAGATCACAATCCTGTGCTGCAGTTAGAGAAAAGCAGTCAGGCTGTTTCTGTTGATGGGTTTGAATCGTTGAAGCGTATAAAAAAAACCTTTTGAGTCGATGTGAGGCTGCAGATAAATACATATCGACACAAACCTGTTAACCGTCTTTTTGCACACAGTCTTTTTCACCATTTTATAAGTTTTTTTATTAAATAAATCAGCCAAGAAGAAAACAAAAGTATATGTAAAATACGTTAATGTAATTAAAAGTCAAGTTACTGTTTAATATTTCAATTTGATGTTGTAACTGCATAATAGACTCAGTTTAAAGGCAAACTACTTAATTAACAAAACGTTATTTAGTGATTCAGGCCTTTGTGACATGAAGTTTAGCTGCATTATTAAACTCCCAGATGTCACCAGCTTTTCGTTTAGTTCAGAGAGACAAGTTGAACCAGTTTACTCTGATGCTAAAACGTGTAACTGTGCGAACTGTGTGCAGGTTGGGAAGTTTTGTGCAGATTTCCCAAAAGTTCAGCTGCAGTCTTAAATAATTTATGATGCATCTCTTTAATGGCATTTTAATGCACAGGTCAAAATACATTAATACAGAATAAAAAACAACAAATCCATAAGAGTGAACCGACTGTTTGCATTCACTCCTACACGTCCTCATGCTCACAACCCACAATCCAACAGCGACAAATGAGGCAAAAAAAAGAAAAAAGTTTGGCGACTCCAGGGTCAAATACACATTTCCTGGGTAACAATTTGTCATTTAATTAGTGAGCGCACAATACCAGCCACCGTGGCTGTGCTATCCATCACCAAAACACGCCACCAGTATTGTTTATCCATAATCATTCTCTGCAGACGGAGAACGGGAAAAAACAATGAGCCACCTTGAGTTTCTGCCTCTCTGCGTGTTTGTGCCGGCGTCTCCCGCTCCCCCCCTCCTCATTTACAGATGAGGGAAAAGGTTGGCCTGCTGTTTCCTGTTGCCATTTAGAGGACATCTATTATGGATATGTTAAGGCACCGACGGGTTGAGCTCCCACCAAGAACCTCCAGCAGGCAGACACGAGTGAACTTTGTCGCAGAGCTCCTCTCCAGCTCTGCTGTCACACTCAGCCTTCTTATCTAATAAAGTAGAACTGACGTGAAAAACAACCTTTAATAACAGAGGTGACCTTTTAGCAGAGGGGTGTGTGTGTGTGTGTGAACAGAGCAGGAGATGGTAGCTGTAAGCTGCAGGGATCATGAGCCCAGGCGACTCCTCTGTTTGCCTGTAAAACCCTCTGAAGCTTCTGCAGACGGACAGATGTGCTGCAGGTGAGGAGATGAATCTGCTTCCTCTCTGCACTGTTGCCTTTTGTGAGCACCGAGCTGCCATTTTTAACAAGCACACAAAGACTTTTTTTGAAAATGTTCAAAGTGAATAATGGAGTTAAGTTGTAGCACAGGCAGTAAATGGCCTAATGAGATTTTCAATAATGCCATTCATCAAGCTTTCACTAACTTGGCTCGTGTCTGTCCGTTCAGCTGCAGCACTGAGAGGCACATTTCCATCACTTTCAGTGTGTTTTGTGTTTTCCTTCTGTTGCAGCCATCAGACCGGTGCATTGGTGTAAACCTGTGATCTGATGGAGAGTTCAAAAAGACTGGATGAAACCAAGGTTTGCATGCTGTGCAAAGACGCAAAGCTGCATGTTTTTTACTCATCAGCAGTGGATTAAATGGATTTTTAAACACAAATGGGCAGAAAAAAGCTTAAAAATGAAATTGGCAGACACACAGTTGGGACATGTTAGCAAACAACCGTCCATCTGCACATCCAGAAGACAGAGCTGCATTACGCATCACACCAGAGGAGTGTTTCTATCCACCTGAAGAACACATACAACACTCCGTCTCTTCCTCGCTCGTTCTGAGAGAAGCGTCTGGCTCATTAGCTGCCTGATCTTACACCGTCTCCAGCAGACTCCAACCTTCTGCGTCTGATGTTTGATGATGGGTAGGTCTCGGCTAATAAGAGCTTGTTTACTGAAAACAGCCGCCTGTTGCTGCTGGAAATGGTTGGTAGAAGTGCTAATAAACAAACACTGAAGCTGCAAGAGGCGAAGGCTCCGCAGAGCTGCAGAGCTGCAGAGAGAGAGAGAGAGAGAGAGAGAGAGACTTCTCTTTCAATCCATTTCTTCATTTTCAAAACCCAAACACACTCATTTCATTTAATGCATCGACAAAACTGATTGCTGTTGCCGTGCAGGTATTAGCCCGCGGTTTGAGATGAGCAGTTATGTGGTTTAAAAGGGACAACAAAACAGCAATTGTGAAAGATCTAAATACCATCAAAAACAGAGCGAGTCAACAAAACAATAAAATCCACAGTAATGGAATTGGAAAAGAGGAGTAATCTGAATTTGTTATTGCCCTCCCTTCAGGAAGCTGTTACATGCATCTCTGGCTTTGATGAAGTGATTAGCAACATGCTGTTAGCTCCAGTGACCGGCCTCAAGGAGAAAAGCAATGAACATTAAGGAGCGATGCTGCTGGATGGAGACGGAAAAATAAGCGGAAATTTCACCTGCACTGCATTTTTTTCTGCAGGAGGAAGCTGTTTAAAGTAAATGTGGAAAGTTAAGTTGAGTAGTTATACTTTTTTTTATCAGGATTCATCAGTTAATTAAAATATTTCCGTGCACTTAATGAAATTGTTCCACTTTGATCTCCTAATGAGATATTTTTACTGTAGCTCTTGAAGCATCCTGCTTTGCTGCTCGATTTTCAAGGCGGCTGTGAGATGTTTGCTGCTGCCCTCGCTTCAGGCGGCCATTTAATGCTATTAAAGCTTTGATGAAATGATTATCAGTGAGCTGGCTGAAAAACAAAGAGAGTAAACAGGAGATGCAGACTGCGATAAGGACAGAAGATCAAATGTTCAGATTTTTTTAATCAACGTGTATTTCAGGCTGTTGGCTCAGCTCACTTTCAAAACACTTTTATTCCTTTAACTAATTATCAGTGAAAAAGCTTTTGCAGCCTGATTTACCTCTTAAATCCAGAGCAGAGGTTTCTGAAGGAATCATGGCAGCTCCAGTATTGACTGAGGCAGAAGAACAAGATTAAGAGTCTGTAAAAAAATGCTTTATCTTGTCCCACAGTGGAGATGTGTTCAAGGACTGTGTGGACGCTCGGTAACTGTAAAACTTCACCCACATGTTTCTGCTTTTCATTATGACAGACTGAAGTGCAAATAACTAAAAGAAAGCTGATGAAACAGAGGCTAGTTAGACGTATAAGCCCCCATAAGAGTGATGGGTGACTGTTTCAGCCTGTTAAAGAGCTGATTTGTTGGGGGAACCGTGCGGGCCTTTGGCTAAGAAATACTTTCAGTGGGAGATTTTAAATCTACAGTAAATCATCGTCTCTGGCAACACCTGCCTGTGATGGAGTGAATATCAGACAGTTCATGAATCACTGTGGAAACTTCCTGCTGAATCAGAGCCCATACAGCCTGAACAGACCCTCCAGAACAATAGCAAGCGAATGTAAATGACATGAGGAGGTAAACATATGACAGGACGGATAACGGTGGAGGGGCGAGAGGGCCGGGGCTGGTTGGAAATGTCATCCCCGGTGACGGCGACGGTTCAGCTCCCCTGCTTGCTTAAGTGACATATCTAGAAATGAAAGTGACAGCGAAGGCCTGCCCGCTGCAGAGATGCAACCGCTCGCTCTGCTGGAATCAGCAAACATAACGCTAACATAATGACTGGGATGCTACGCGCTCCCTCCCTGCGGCCTAATGGTTCGGCATAATGAGCCTGATGTAAAGAAAGTGCCTACCACCCAGCAGCAGTAATGAGACAAATGTGCAGGCTCTGCCATCAAAGTTCATTCACTTCAAATGAGCAGGATCCATTTCTGCTGCATCTGGAGCTTTGCATGCAAAACGCCGCCGCATGCAAACGAATTACTCTGCATGGATTCATGTAAGTTCACACAAGCTGAGTGCTGCTTCTCCTCAGGTTTGACTCAAAGTTTAAAATGTCCTCTGCTTTGACTTGATTAAAAAAAGGCATGTTTTTCTTTACTTTGCAGGATCATCGTTAATAAACCGGCTTCAACACCGACTCTGTTTGCAAACTGGTGCTTCTTTCCTGCAGAGAGCAACATGTGAAAGTTAAAGCACCTGCTCGAACGGAGGTATTTTTAAAACTATGTTGATTACTTTGTGTATCTGTGTGACGGGTTGCTGTGGAAACAACACGCCTCCAGCAGGAAGTCACGATAATCACATAAAACAGACATTTAACTCAATGATCAGCATCCAAATCAAGCATGGATGATTAATTTACTTCCTCATATTTCATGAATTATCAAAGGAAGATGTGTGTGAAGACAAACTCACGAAATGTTTCACTGTGAGAGAAATGAATCCTGAGTTTTGTCGTTTCTCTCTCAGGTTAAACTGATTTCTCTCTGAAAGAAACCGTTCATGTTTCGAATTTACCTGCTGGCATGAAGGCAACATGATAAGAAATGCCGAGTCATTCAACATGGAGCCTCATGTGAAGTGTGAAGATGAATAATGACAGCTAACTTTCTCTTCTGAAAAAAAAAAAAGGAAAAAAAAGCCAAATGTTGTGAGCTCCGGTTGGGCGTCTGTCTGATCTGCTCAGCAAACGTCATCCAGATCTGTTTCATTGAGATAAGCTGCGGAGAAGAAGACAGCTGACAGCTTATTATATCTTCCGATGGAGTGGAACCAGAGTCTGTCTCCTCTTCACTGGAAGATGCAATGAAAACAACAACAGTTGTAAGCTCATATGCTTTAACATCCACAGTCATGAGAACATGTGTGCTTTGCAGAAGCTCTTAAAGACGCCGAGAGGCAGCTGTCAGACTCTGATCCGAGCTGAAACTGCAGCGCTCACGCTCGTAATTCTGCAGCAAAGAGTCTCAAACAAATGATGCATTTTGTCTGTCAGCCTGAGGCCTTTAAGGGTTGGAGACTAAACGGGAAAATTAAAACTTTGGTCACCAAAATGATCTTTATGTCAGTGACTTTCCTGTCTAATTACCAAAGACAGAAGTCGCTTCACGGTCTGACACAAGCTGTTAGCTGAGTTTGTGTCATCCGATCGAGATCATCTGCTTCTTGCTAATTATTTTAACGCCTTCATATTTAGCTTTTTGAGCTGAAGACTTTGATGACAACAGATTCATCTTTGGTGCCACAAATATTATTGAGCTCCCTTAAAAAGCAGAAAATATCATTTTCTTCCTGCTTGGTGAAATTATTTTTGACCAAACCAAGATCTGATCTTAAGCTCAGACATCGAAGCGTTGGATGATAAAAAACAAAAGTAGTCATGTCGTTCAGGAAGAGACTGATGGATTAATGCTGATGTTTGAATGTGTCAGCTCATGGATGATGATTTTGTTGAGTATGAATAAACAATAAAATTCTGAAGGATGACCCCTCTCTGCATTTTTGTGTCACAGTTAAATCGTTTGAAGGACCGCCTCCTTTCTGCTTTCTGTTTACCTTAAATTTCTGTTTTTTAAGCTAAAACATCACAGCTTCAACTGTTTGTTAAATGTTTCAGCTTTTAAAGAACAGAGAAACGTGTTTTAGACCACCTCGCTTTGTGGAAACAACAGGACTGAAACCTCTGAAAACTTTAAATATTTTTTTGTAGGATTTTCTGAACTTTAAGTTAAACATTTAATTTTTCAACCAAATTCAAACTGAAAACTATATTTATCTTTTGACTTTTATCAAACAGAGATTCTGTGAACGAATCACCATCGTTTCACAGCAGCCACACAAAGTGCAAATCACCTCAGCGATCTTTTCAGATTTCTTCTTTGAGAAAAAAAAAAGAAGAAGAAGAAGAAGAAGAAGTCAGCAGGAGGTTGATCCAGAGGAGTATTAACCGGTCATGCATAACAGACTGTGCCAACGGGCAGAGATTACCAGATAATATTCTCCTGTACCAGCAGGGAGATGCTCGATTTCACGGCTCTGCCCTGACAAAGTGCCTCTGCTGCAGCTCTCAGGTTAAATGTAATCAGGCTCTGCTGAAAAACTCTGTTTCCACCGAGCTGAAGAGAGAAAGCCTCCACTCCTTTTCCAGGTTTCTGTTGCTGAGAGACAGAAAACAAACTACAGAGAAGAGCAGAGCGATGCAGGAAGTGTGGTGACGGTGGGAAACATCCTCCAACACAGAGAGAAACAACAGATACTCAGAGGATTGTTTGTGTTTGTGCTTTTCTGATGCATTCAGTCTGTTTTCACTTTGTCATTTTTAAACTTATTAACAAAAAGGTTAAAAATTCAGCAGAAACAAAGCGACAGAGAGGCAGCAGGGAGCAGCAGACCGGGCGTGTAGCCCTGAGGGTCTGTGTGAGCTGAGTCGACTAAACTTCAGTCCCAATTAGAGATAACGAGTTTCATGACGACGGTTATCAACGTTCTTCGTTAACCCCAGAGTTCTTTTTTTGTCTCGGTGTGTGTTCCCATTAAAAGAAGCGCTGGTGTGTATTCAACTCTTCTATTTTTAGTTTTCCGATCACGACTTGAGCCGAGAAGAGCAGGTTGTTTCAGCAGGCAGCTGTTCGGAAAAACAGCAAAAAGCAACACTTTTGCTTTAAATAAGGCAAAAATCTGAAAGAAACGTACCTTTCCTTTTCTTTTACATCATAACTAAACATTAAACTTAACTTTGCTTGAGTTTGTTTAAACATTCTGATCAAAAAACATGTCCTATTTGATTTATATTTGTTGTGCCCTTACAGTTCTTTAATGCAGTGATGTTCAAGCCGAAGAAAACAGATGAAACTAGACTGAATGAGTGTAATTTTTAAAGGAAAATGATCTGCAGTGATTTTTGCTCTTTGCTGGTACTTCTGCACAGACCTTCACTCAAAATAAAACATGTTTTATCACTTTATTTCCTTTCATTCATGATTTAAAAGGCCTGTGGGCTGGAGGGACGTGAACATGAGAGGGACACTCGTTTGTGTCTTTGTGGGTCTTTGTCGAATGACCGGTTCCGTCTTGTAGGCTCAGATTTAAAAGCTCTCTCATGTGAGACACTTACATTTCTATAAACTAGAAGCACTTTTTAAAAAAAACGATGAGTGGGCCTTGAGTCAAGATGTTTTGAAAGTGTCCTTTATTCACATTAGATAGATATCACACCCTTTCCCTTGAGTTTTTATAAGCACCTCATAAGAAGTTGGAGTTGCATTAGAAATAAGTGCCTACGGTGCATTGTGAAGCCATTATATTGGTATTATGAGGCTTTTAGTGGTGATGTGCACGGTGCATAAAACACCAAGAGCCCGTCACTGCTGTCGAGTCGCACTTTGTTGTGCAAAGGTCTCGTCTTTGCATGTTTAACGGCGGGTGAATGGATGGAAAACTCACCTCTCCTTGAACTTCACCACATTCATCGCTTACATGCTGTTTAATTAAAACTGAATCAGTTTGCCTTCCTTTCTTTTTTTAAACCTGGCGTCTTTATCTCAGTGTAACACACACTATTTATCCAACCAGATATGTTTTTCATTAGTATTAAAAATATGTTTTTAATTTATTTTGAATTTTTGTAAAAAAAGGAAGCATGAGCCAAACCTTCCTGACCTTAACCAGAAATAACTGACATTTTAATTAATCTTATTTCCTGATATTTAAAATTAAAGTGAGAAGAACTGGGCATGTTGGCATTAATTAGATTAAAACGTGTGCACGCTGGGAGCAGCTGGAGTCCCATGTGGCTTTAAGCTCAGCCACAAACTCCAGGAAAAGAGTGAAAAACTGTGCCATCTCTTTCTGCACTTATAGAGAGATTAATATTCATGACAGTGTAATTAAAGTCATCACATGTGTGCAATGAAATGTATTTGTGTGCATGTATTGAGAAATATAATCAGATTATTCATGTGCATCTTCTTCTTCTTCTTCTCCTGGACGACGGTGATGATCATTGTCATGCTGCTCAAGTCCAGCAGCCATCACACTCTTCATCACCAGCAGCACCATCATCACTTTTTTTTTTTTCTCCGTGAGCAGACACCTTCTCTGCAGAGCAGCGGGGCAGTTAGGGTGCTGAGTAATCACCCTTCAGATCTGCTCGCTCACACTCTCTCCGGTCTGCAGGGATTAACGCTGACAGCTCAACAGGAAGTCGAGTAGATAAAGCAGTTCGGTTCAGCTCATGCAGGGTTTGCAGTCACATACAGGAGCTGTGGGGTAAACAAACACAACCTGCGCTGCTTAAATATTTTATATTTCTTATACATTATTTGTTTATAATAACAATATCCATTAAGGCCCATTAAAACCAATTTTTACTGGAAAGTTCTATTGAAAAAGACATATTTTTAATACACTTTGCTTCAATTTGAGGATTTGCTAACGGATGCAAAGTTAACTTTAACTTTTTTATGTTTTTATGTTTTTAATTTGGCAAAACCTGATCTGTGTTGACCAGTAAAACCATCCTGATGGTCCTGAGCTGAGAGGGAAGAAGCCCAACAAGTTCAAAACTGAGAATAATTTGCAGATTATAAGCTTTTATTGCATTATCCACCTTTATAAAACTCCCTCTGTCAACCACAAACTGCTCTCCAACTTGGACCGGCTCAGAAGGGGGAAGTCTGTCTGCACACATTCTCACTCATTTAAATGGTAGAAAGTAGATTAGTAACCATAACGACTCTCTTCTGGGGAAAAAAAAAAAAAAAAAATGGCACAAGAAGCTTGTAAATCACACCATGAGAAAGAGGTCTGTCCTTGCAGGGGGAACGAGTTGGGCTCAGTGTGAGTTAACCTAATTACCCCTGCAGAGAAATCCCCACATCTGACAGACTCACTTTGTGTGGGAGATAAATATGGAAGCTTGTGTTGAGCCTGAAGTCACAGAGCAGCAGACGAACACGAACCAGCTGCATTTATTCTGCCTTCACTTTGTTTCTGTGTGAAACTGTGACACAAAAGGTCAAAATCTGCCTTTTTGTTTTCAAGGAAAATCTGCGTTTGAACAAAGAAGATGAACAAATAAAATCTTAAAAGTTAACATCAACGTGCTGCCCCCCTTTTTTTTTTTTCATTTACATCGGTGACTCAGCTCTTTTATCTGTAATCACATCTTTTATCTTCGGCTGAGCCAAAAATAACCCCCCCAAAAAACCTCATCTCCTTTCAATATGGCGTCCTTTACTTGGTGTGTGTTTTTGCTGATAACGCCGCTGGGCTGTGTTCACCATGACTTGTGCTTTTAATCAGATGTACCTTCCAGCGAATGCAGCTCCCTCATTAGCATTCACTGCATTCACCTCGGTGCACTGCTGGCCACTTTCGTTCCCACTCGCAGCGCCGTCTTCTTCACTGTAGGATGTGATACATAATGCATGTACTCCAATGACTCCCCTCTCACTCCCTCTCTCTCTCTCTCCTGCTCTATCTCCCCCATCCTGTGGTCCAATGAGAATAATGGGGTAAAGGACTTAATATTAGAAGAAATGGAGCGATTCTTCCTCCCCTGCAAATCCGGCCAAGTGAACCGACTCGAGCCCTGTATGAGCAGCCACATATCAGCAAACATGTAAATTACCTTTACTGCAGAGGCCGAAGTGATAAAACGTAGTGATGAGGGAAATATGAGCTCTGTGCCAGATAGTTAAATCAAGTTTTTTCACTGAAAAACAAACAGTTATTGTTAGAAAGTAGCACTGAAGCCGTAATAGGAGATTGAATGAGAGTCTGTCGATGAAAAGTGGATTTATTTATCGTATGTGACTTATCCAGGTGACATCTGTGGATGGATTTATATCACAGGTCTTGATGCCCAATCCAATTTTTTGCTTAAACTTTGCTTACATCTGAAACAACGTGCATGCGTAGACGTGGTTTGGCTTCCAACCCAGAGAAGGAAATAAGCCGGCGCTGAACAAAAACACACAACATTCTTCGATGAATGCAGACGAGCAAGAAATAATAATTCAAACTGTTGCTTTTTGAAGCATTTTTATGGATGTGTGCAGAATATTGGTCGCATTTTAAAGAAGAGAGCCATCAGTAAAGCCCGGGCGTATGCTGCAGCCGTCGCTGCTACATGCAGCAGCTGCATACATAAACATCAGTTTTAATGACTTACAACTTGCAATGCCAGAGATCCAAACTGTGTTCAGACTGCAGACACACCGCAGGTATCCCTTCATATCTGATTCACTTATTCCACATATGAAGGAGGCCTGAACCCAATCTGACAACATCCAGTTTCATCTGTTTGTTTTCTGCAAACACGTTCATGTCACAGATCCGATCTGAGCCGATTTAAAGGGAAAAATCTGAATTGGGTCACGAAAACCATGTGATGTGAATCCAGATTATGTGAACAAACCAACAGATATCAGTGTTTGTGTACCTCACAAGTCAAGAAAACCCAAAAAAGGATTCTTTAATGAACGTAATTAAACAGAAACTCTAGTTTTTGTTGCTGTTTGTGCCTTTTATTGCTAATTTTAATGAGTCTGAGGGTTTTGCTTGCTGCACAGGTGCATCATATCCTGTTATCCGTCGCACACTCGTCACTGTCCTCACTCCTGCACAGTCTGAGCAGGAAATGAGCAGTGCACATTGATTTTCTTTCTCTCTTTCTTTCAATGGGCAGATGGTGCTTGAGTCTTGTGGGATAGGCAGCGAAAACTGCTGCACATTTGTGTAGAAATGACTTTCCTGCCCGGCTTATTTCACCAAATAAGAATATTGGAAAGAACCGGCCTTGAGATTTCCACCTGTCGCCGTCGCCGACTGCTTGAAGCTAATGATCGACTGTAACAAATGTCATTAGATGAGTTGCTTTTGCCCGTGTTGGCAGAGTGAAGCTTCTCTCTCTCTCACTGCTGTTGTTCTTCTCATCCGCTCACACTTGGGCATCTTATACGTAGCAACTAATTCCCTTCAGATGGGAAAATCCATTACCGCCCTCTACTTCTTCCCCCTCTTTGTCTGTCTGTGTTTCTCTCTCTGTTTCCCAGCCTCCACACTGCTCCCCTCTAAATAAACCTCATCAATCTGCTGCAGCAACAGTCTCCTCAGACTTCAGAGACAGTTCACATGATGCTCGGCTGCCTCTCGGACTCTGCTCTCAGCTCAGACCTGGAAGAGGGGATTCACAGACTGGAAAATGTTTTCAGGTGACAAAGAGCCTCTTTCAAGACAAGAAAGCTCAATTCCAAGCTTTAAATTCCTAATTTTAAAAGCTAATTTTGTACCAGAGGATGCAGCTCACATGTTGACTTTGAAACAAAACCAGAAAGACGACATCAGCAGCGTATGTTTCCATGAAACATGACCAGCTCACTGCATCTAGAGACAGTCTATGTTGGTTTCTTAAGGCAACTTGGTAGAAAAACCTCATATGAATTTCAATACAGTTTAAAAATTCTGACTCCTTTTCATGAACATGTTGAAACAAAATGGAAAAAGTGGAGGAAAACATGTAGATTTGGAGCTCTCGAGTGTTAGCGATGCTACACACCTGAAACCAGAAGAAGAGTGAAATGTAGAGAACATCTTCATTACCAAAAAAACAAAACAGGCTGAAAAATAAAGACAAAACAATCAAAAACACCATCATTAGCCATGTTAACCTTCATGAGTCTGAGGTTCTTTTCTAATTAACAAACTCATGCTGCATTAACCTGCTTTATGTCATTTTTAACACAATAACACTGTAACTCCCTTTACTTTTCCAGCTGTTGAGTAGCAACACAGCTGTTTAACCCCGGTGAGAAGAAGCTGAAGCCTTTAGTACCAAACAAACTGTTACCTCAGCTTTATTTTTTACTGCTAAACTGACATCACTGCTCACCTTTTACTCAGCTAACTATCGTTTTCTGCTTCTCGCTCAGCCATGAACTCTCTCTCTACATGCTTTAGGCGCTGTGTTGTTCTCAAACTAAGAACAGCTACACTAAGCTCCTAAGAGAAGACGGTTTCTAGTGTGTTTGTGCTTTGTTTCATGTAAGAAATCTGGCTGACTTTATCAAAAATCACAGGTTGGTATTGATGGTAAACTAGCTGTCATTTTGCAGGGTGTCTTGTGTGTTTTTTAGTGGCGTTTCTAGTGACGTTTTCTTCTGACCAATCAGTGTTCTGCAATGTTTTCATGTCACCTTTTTAGCATCTTGAAACCTTGACCGAAGTGATGCAAAAGGAAATGTCAGGTATCACAAACTATCGACAATGGAAAATTTAAAAAAACAAGCAGGTCGAGCCTTAACGTGCAGTAAAACATGACTGACTGTACACAAAACTAATAAGCTAACATACTATTTCATTGCAAACCCTGATTCTGAACCTTGTTTCACTGTTTCTGCACTGAATGTCAGAAACTAAACTACCAGCACACAGTTTTCCTCACTCGGCTTCCTGTTAGCTTCCACACAGCAGAGACACGCCGCCGTGTGTTCGAATCTTTATGACTGAACTATGAACCGACACATCAGATGATCAAAGGTAGTGCTGGGTCGCACATAAAACAGAAAACATAAAATTAAAGCTGTTTTATGTCGCGTTGTAAAGTGATTTAATGAGTTCGTCATTTACAGTTGAAAGTGCAGCTGGGACTCTGTGAAAAAAAAGCAAACATCAGATTCCTCTGGTGACTGAGAAGCAATTATTCTGTGAAATAAAACAGTTTTATTTTTTTCTGTCATTTTTTTAATGTCACAGTGATTGTGTGGCATTCGGAGTCACTGCGAAAGCCACTAATGGAAGCTGCATTGCCCACTCACGGCCCCTCACTGTTTGAAAATGGCTTCTGTAATTCTTATTAGCATTCATTTCATGCAGGAAGGAAAGAGATAAAGAGAGCGAGGGAGAGGCAGGGAACATAAACAAAGACTGAGTGAATGGGCAAATTGGAGGCAGAATAGTTTAGCAAATGAGCTGACAATGAGAGTTTCACCCATCAACTGAGCCGAGCCTCCGAGGGATCCCTCCGCCGTCTGCATGGAGCTGTTCACAAGGAAAATATATGCCATAATAATAACGAGCAGCGCCGGAATAAAGAGAGAATGTTAACACTATTAATGTCTTCTCTGTTGTTTTTCACATGACCTGAAACAGCTTTCACGGAGTTGCAGTTAACTAAAGGCCTTTTGCTTCACTGTAATGTAACATAAATGTGTTTTTTATGCATATTTATTTGTGCATTATGTCGTGTGATTTGCATGAATACTGTACATTTTTCCGTGTTGTAAGAACATGCATTGCACATTGATTTGCATCCTTTATCATCTGCTGCTGGATGGAAATGCCTCTGTGTGGTTTATTTACACGCACTGACGGACAGATGCAGCTGCGTCAGGTAAGCCTCTCAGGTGGAGGACTGGTCATAATTTCGCTGCAGCCGTCTGAGCATCTTCTGAGGTTAAAATGTCGACTCAGGGCGACTTCAATCTGCCCCGGTGCTGCCCGAGCGCGGGGAGCCTCGTCTCTGCCCGCTCTAATCTCCAGCGTAATCCACAGCCCAGCCGCTTTCCTCAGGACCACCGACTGCACCCGAGGCCGAGCAGCTCGCAGCAGCTCGAAGCTCAGGAACGGTCAAAGAGGCCAGATTTTGTCGCTTAGTGTCCAGTGAAGCAGCACTTTTAAAACTCAGGCTGCCTGAAACTTAATGGATTTCCTCCTTATAACCAGATTTCACTGGAGAGAGAAGTCTTATGGAAAAAACATGAACTTCAAGCACGCGTGATTATTTCATATTTGCACACTGTTCACTGTAAGTGCATGTGTTTGTGTTTTTCTACATAGGAAATAATCACATAGACCTTCAGAAAAACCAATGAGGAAACCACATTCATGTGCATTACATCACATGTGCAGGTCACCTGAAACATGAACATGAATAAAACATGTGCTTTCAGTTCATGTGCAGTTTACACATGTAAGTGAACACATTATGATGCATTAAAACAACTGTGTGTTTATCATAAATGATTAAATGACCATGTGACTGTGAAAGAGTCCACACACACTCACCTAAGCACTTACACTCCTCAGTGTTGTTTACAGTGAAGAAAGGCACGATAAAGCTATTGATGCTGGGCAGATATACCTACATATACGAACAAACAGCTGATAAAATTAACATTAAGCTGCAGGAGTCACTGCATGTTTCCACCATGCACGGCTGCATGCAGTGGACCAATCCTGACCTCAAAGAAATCCAACATGTTTCTCTGTTTCCTGCAAACCAGCCGGTCGACGGGGTTTTTTTCATGACCAAAGCTAATTTTTACTTTCTGCATCGTCAACAGAACTGGAAAAGTATGTAAATAATGTAATCAAAGTTGGAGAGAAAGGATAAAACAAACGAGGGTTCATGTTTCAAAGGACTGATCAGAAATGAGACGTAGCTCTGTAGTTCGGTGGTTGTTGCTCTCCTGCAGACGGAGTGGGCGTGACCTTACACGAGCAAAATGTTCCCTCGCAAAAACAGCTTAAGGTTCATCAGCGCGTGCGGCGGCTTTAAATGGATACACCTTGAAACTTTAATGGATTTGTCTCACTCATTACGTCGTCCGCCCGGCTCAGCTTATCAAGATACATGTTTATCTTTTAAAAAATAGAGGAGGTTATCAGGCTCGGGGGTAAATTAGTGTACCTGTGGCTCTGGAGCTGTATGGTGATATTCAAGGTGAGGGGAAATTGAAATTTTAATGAATTAGTTCTACATGCTGCATCAAAGTGTTTATGCACATGGCGTGATTATGGAGATGATGATGAATCGCGTGTTGTGGAGACGTTCAAGGTGAGGGCAGAACTGTCGTCCTCTGGGAAGAAGTGACACCAAAACTTTGCTTTTAAAACCACAAGCTGAAACAATGTGATGCACCAGCACTCAGCTGTGAACACGACACTCCAGAAAATGTGCAACACCTGCATCTCCGGAGGGACGACGTGGTGGAATGAATGGATGAAACAACGAAGGAGAAGAGACAGCGAGCTTAAGCTTAACTGGTGAGTTTTTGTGTTGTTGAGGTCGCGGCTCTTCCTCTGGTAAGCAGAGAGCGAGGACGGAGATGACAGAGGAACAAATGTAATCTGGGAGAAGATGAGAAAGCTTTTTTAAAAACCCAAAAAGCATCTCACGGCGAGAGGAAACACAGCACGGCGAGCGAGGCGGCTGCAGCTCCTCAGGGAGCTCTGGACAGGAAGTAAACAGCAGTGAGTTGTAGCTGTCAGGGAACTGAAGGTCAGCGGCACCGTGTCCATCAACTAAACTCACATTTTTATACATCAGTTAACGTCAGTCAGGAAATACTGTGCAGACTCTCCTCTGATCCACTGACTGGAAGGTTCATTTGAGGTGGTTCGTGCACTTTTACACCGTGAAATAAAACAATGTCCTTAATGCACCGAACAGTTTTATAGACCTGATCTGCTGGCTGTTAAATGATGAATTCAGGGCCGTTTTAAATAAAAATCTTTAAACAGTTCTTGTAAAATTAGGCTAAATTATACCAAAATGCCTATAAAGGCTTATTAAAGCTAAACACAGAGCTGTTCCTGAACCACCTGGAGCAAAAGAAAGGTCTTGGTCTCTTTTGAAAAGCAATTTTTAAAAAATTTACTCCCAGAATTAATAATCACCGTTAGTACCACTGGTATTAAGAATTATCAATCTAAACACACTGAGGATTTCTTTTAAATTTACTTTGTTTCTGTAACCAAATGATGCTAAAAAGCATGTCTGTGGCTTCCAGAAACATCTGATGCCTTCATTTTGTCCATGTGACCCAGCTGAGGAAACACTATTATAGAAAAGAGAAACAAGAAATAGTATTTTTTCCCCAAATTATTATCATCATCCTGGTGTTTTCCAGCCTTTATCCACTCATTACTCACCACACAGCTCTCAATCCAGAGTTATTTATTAGCAACTTATTACAATTCAGTTGGTTTTTAGGTCATTACTCGTTTAATCTTGTTCCCTGGCAACCAATCACGTTTTGGTTTTGGTTTTTTTTCGTACAGAACTGTAAAGTGCCACTTTGCATTGAATGTCCACATGGAATCGAAGCAGAAAGAATTGACATGCTTTTGTGCCGGTAAATGGCAGCCGTCTGTACTTTAAGGCCCCCCTGCAAATAAAGTAAATTACAGTCTTTTCAAATGCATAACAGGGGGAGACTCTTTCAGGCCGTGTTCAGGGACACTTTGAAGAGGGAACCTGTTGAGATTCTTTGTGATACCAAGAAAAGGAGTCCTGCGGAGAGGAGCCCGGCTGTTTCCACCCTGGAAACCTCTGTGTTTAGAGCCTCTGCATGGAAACATGAACATGTGTTGTAAAGAATATTGTACATCACTAAAAAAATGCTCGTCTGTATGTCAGAGAAGATGTCAACAAACAAAGTGAATCAGTCTGGTTTTAGAGGTTTGCATGCGACATGGAGGCTGTGCAAACCAAACACAGCAGCGAGGAAACACTTCAGCTCGATTAAATCCTGTTTCTCAGACACTTTAGTTCACATCATTTCATATAAGTTCTGGTCTGAGGTGGTTTTTTTCAACAGTTCAACACCGAAAACCAACAAAAACGCCCCAAACATTTCCTCTCAGACTGTTAATCACAACAGATCTGTGCAGCCTCACACCTCTCTATACCTTTCCTCCTCTCGCCTTCCTTTTCTTCTTCTCCTCTCTTTTCGTTCCTCCTCTCTTTCGTCTCTGCAGTTACACTCGACTGTGATGTGTCTTTCTGCTCTCGGAGCCCCTCCGGCTCTCGGTTATCAGTCATTTATTCTCTAATCTCTGCGTCCAGGAGCAGCGTTGGTCTGGCTCCACGTGGCAGAGAGCTGAGGAGGCGGCTGGGCCTTTATCACAGCGCAGGACGGCAACAACACACACACACAAAAACACACACACAGGGAAAGATCAACATGCTGGAGGATGAACAAACGGTACGACACATTAACAGACACAAACACACATTAAATATGAACTCTGCAGGTTCAAACCCGACCCAGTGAGAGCCTGCGGGGCGGATAAAGATCAAGTCGGCTGAGAATTTGTAAAATATTTACATGGAGGATGTTTGAGTCTGCTGAGGATGTGAGACGCAGGCAGGACTTCTGCAGGACTGAGGCTCTCCACGTTATTCCAAAGTCTGATTCACCTCCTTGTAAAAATAGTCACCTAATCATCTGAACACATGAATCCTCCCCTGCTGCAAACTCTGAAGCATCCTGAGCTGATAAACAACACAGCTAATAATAAACTGTTGCAGCATTTTAATTAGCTATTAAATTAATTGGCGGCAAAGTTTTTGAATCTGTTAAAACAAAATCAGAGTTTGTAGGTGTGAAGCTGGAAACAACAGGCTGAACTGAACTTGGTGACAAAAGCTCTTTCTCTCCAGATTTTCTGCCATGTTTCATTGTTTCTTCAGGTTTCTTCCAGTCGAGAAGCAGCAGCCGTTCTGTCCGAGTCCACAGTGATTAAACGAGTATTTCAGCAGTGAAATGGAGAGGACCCCGGTGACCGCAAACACTGCTGCTGGAAGCTAATAACGAGGAATAATGGACATTTGGTCCCATCCAGCCTGCTGCAGGCCGGACCAGCAGCTGTGAGGGACGGAGACAAAAAAACCAAATCCCTTAATAACCATTAATGTTTGTCCCTGTTGTGGACACACTGACCTTGGTGACAAATGTGTTTTAAAAAGAAAAACTTGAATTCAACATAAAAGCCACTTAGTGAACACATGAATGACTTTGTATGAAGGCTTCTGCTAACTTTATTTTTACATAAAACTAAATCAGATTCTGTTTTGACCTTCTTTTAATGCTCGACATTTTCTGTGTGTCTCTGTGTGTTTGTGTTTGTATGGATCTAAACTCTCCGTCCACCTCCAGCAACAACAAGCCCTTTTTAGCTCCCGTCTGATTAAAACGCCCCCCCCTAAAGGCCAACTTTCTCCTGACTGACCAACATCCTCCTGCAGGAAGGCAGCACCCACTTTGGAAGCCCACGGTGCACAACACAACATGAGGAGGGGCTAATAAATGCATTAAAGGCAAGATGAAATCGTCTCAATGAAAGAAAAAACATTGGAGCGCAGTTTTTTGCTTACAGAGATTAATTTTATGTGTATTTTTACTTTATTATCTTAAACTTTGGTCATATTTACTATAAAGATCCAACACTGTAACATTCTTGGTATTACAGAAGATTAAAAAATGAAAAGAATAATGATCCATTTTAAACAGACTTTCCATCTGTGTAGATATTATTGATGTTACCAATGCCAGAACCAGCAGTCCACTTCCAGTGCAGCTTAAAAAAGTGTTACGACTCGACTCATCACCGTCCTGAGGCTCGAGTTTCATCAGACGGCAGAATCCAACACTGAAGACTTCAGCCCGACACCTCCTGTGTGATGAAAACATCCTGAAGAAAGGAGGAATTTCAGGTGAAGTTCATGGAACCGAAACAAGAAATTCACTGCATATAAAGTGCAAATGCATTTTCTGAAAAAAAAGTTCTTGAAAGCGATTCACATTTTCCCCTTTTTTGACAAGTTGCCATGGTGGAAAAAGGCCAATGCAGCAACACTGAGCTCACAAACAAACTGGTCCTTATCCGATTCTCTTCTTCCTGTCTGACATGCATCACATCAGACGGGTTTCTATACATGATAACAGCACACGAGTAACCACGGCGCACATGAGTGAAGGGTTTCGCCACCAGACGCTTAACTTCAATTTAGTGGAAACGAGCAGCTCAAGACTCAATAGTTCGGCACAGCAGAGGATTGCATCTTTGAAAATGTTACTACTTTGTGACTAAAGCGTCCCACTTTGCAAATCACTTCAATACCCCCCGCTACAGAGGGCTCCATTTCATGCCAACAATCATTTTGTTGGAACAGGCGTCCCATTTTCAAACCATGAATATCTCACTGTGAAATGAAGCTTTTCAGAGGGAGAATTCGCTCTTTTTTTTGCTGTGATTCCACTTGAATGTCAAACAGCAGCAGCTATCTGATTACTGCTCCTCGATTCGCAGGCTGCAGAGGAGCTCGTTTCCCCTCAGTGTTTTACACCTGGGTGACAGAATGAAAGCAAAAAAGACAGAGACATGCACATGAAAAACGTCTCGTTCATTAGCTCATTTTTTATTTTTCTTTCACTCTCCTTTGAGTTTAACACGAGCTTTTGTGTCAATAAGCGTCATAAGGTTGTGAACGCTGAACAACATGGTGAAAAACTTGATTAGATTTGGAGAAAGTTACACAATTAGATTTGTAGACTTCCTTGTTTAAGTTTGAGAGACAGCAAAGAGAATGTGAAAACTTTTTCCAGGATTCATTTCCACTTCAACGCTCCGTCAGTGGAATTAGGTTAGTTGTTCTTTGCAGTTTTTACAAGAAAGTTTTTTTCTTTTACTCTTCAAAGTTTCTGCAGTTTCACTCCTACATCTTTTTCTTGTTTCAATAAAGTTTAAGTTCATTACTGAGGCGCTCCTGCGTTTTTGTGTTAATTTCATTTCCTGCAATGTCTCAACCTGATGTATGAGGACTTGCATGTTGTTTGACAGTTGAGTTAAAAACATGTAACTCATTTTTTGTTTGGAAACTTTTCTTCAGAGACTAGATGCACAAAAAATGATAATCTTACTGTATCAAAGCAGATTAAGTATATTTTCTTTTCTTCTTCTCTTTTTTTCCTACAGGGTTCAGTATCCAGGCAGGAAGGCCTCTGCTTGATGTTTCAGTGATGGCTGAGGATGTACACGTCCATGCTGCTGCAACATCAGCTCCTATTATGGTTAATTTAATGGTTATATGTGTGTGTGTGTGTAGAGAGAGACCGATTTTTCAGGGCCGATACCGATACCAGTTATTAGCAGTCACGGAGGCCAATAACCAATATTTGGAGCCGATATTCATATCTGCTCTCTGGAGCTTCTCCACTCGGCAAAACTTTTTCTCCTCACTGCCATGTGTGAGCACTGTGCATGCACAGCTTTCACTGTTGATTGGCTGTTACCTGTGCCGTGGCTCTGCTTGTAACCAATCAGATGGTGCTATGGGCGGGACAAAGCTGGAGACAGAGAGGAGCGGCTGCATCAGGACCAAAATAACCCAGTTTTAAACTGATCTCTTATCGGCTGTCAGATAAAAAAAAAAAAGCCGATGCCGATATGCGTCGAAACGCCAAATATCAGTGCCGATAATCAGTCTATCCCTAGTGGTGTGTATGTGTGTGTGTGTGATGCTGCACCACCTGATCACATCTACATGGTTGCTCATTTGGTCTCCAGGACTCTTAAATATCCTGATCTGAACCTGCTTTGATGAATAAAAGATGGAGCCTCAGTTTCCTCAGTTTTAAACTTACTGTTTTACTTTTAAAAAAAAAAAAAGTATTGCTGTCTTGTTAAAGAGACAAGCAGCTGGAGCTTAAAGTGTAAGGGTGTTCAAGTGTAACCTTCTCCTCTGTCTTCTTTCCCTCTGAACACATTCACACTTTTTATATGATAATTTACACTTTCTTTATAATGCAGCACGCTCGTCTCTCCATCTTCGCCCTCTCCTCATCGGCTCTCTCTCTCTCTGTGTCTTGGCACCAGACATGATTAATCGCCCACAGACGGCTGTTTACACAGTCTGATGGTTTAAACAGAAGGATGTGTCTCTGAGGCAAAACTCAAACCTCCCTGCTCAGCAGAAACGGAGGAGACGGAGATAAGAAGAGATGAGAGGGAAGAGTTTAAGTCCTGGTGAGTCCTGAAGGAGGGAGGTTTAGTTCCACACTTTTGGAAACGTTGCAGATTTTTTAATTCATTTTTCATGAGCTAAATGTGGTTAATTGGTTTGTTTTCATTGCCTTCGCCCGGAACTTTCAGTCTGCTCACTTCGACAGGCTGAAAGATTCGCTTGGCATCGTGACACGAAACTGCAGTTTCTGGGTTTGGCAGCAATGAGCCAATCGATGCCACAGGAGGGACGAACACCTCTGTGGAGCTGAACCGAGGAGTGAGAACAAACAGACGATACTGAGGATGCACGACATCAGGCTGATGAAAATTCCAACAGTAGAAAGTTCACAGGATTATGTTTCACTCTGATAATTTATTTAAAGTCAAAAAAGAGTCAGTTACATGAAACAAACTGCTTTCATCAGCTTGAACATCTACAAACTCTGATAGGTGACAACATGCACTTAGAAAGTTGGTTTGCTTTCCAGTAATAAACACACAGAAGAAGAAGAAGACAGAGATTAAGAAGGATGAGGAGGAGAGTAAGAATCTGGAGGAGGAAGAGAGGGAGATAGAGAAGTAAAAGAAGAAGTGCAGCAACTGTTGTCACACTCATGATGTTAAATTGCTGCAGTTTGGTGGAGCAACACGGTGCAGAGAGCCAAACATGTCGGTGTTGTTGTGGAGGTTTTTTAGAGTTTGAGAAGAAGAACAAACACAAACACTGTTTGCAATACTCGTCCCACCAGGGAGGAAGGAAAAGGTCTGCTGGTTTTAACACAACAAATCTTATAAATCCCCTGCTGCTTTCGAGGCTGCTCTAAATCGATTAAGAGTAAGTTGGTCTCAAGTGATTAGTTGGAGATAATCCCCCTCCTCTTCTCTTTATTCACCTAAAATAAATGTAAGAAATGAGAATTCTAATAAAAATCTATCTATCTATCTATCTATCTATCTATCTATCTATCTATCTATCTATCTATCTATCTATCTATATTATTAGTATTTCGTGTGTACTAATAATTTAAATTACGTGCAATATTCATGCATATTATTCCAATTTAATCTGTGCAATTGAATATAACCACTTCATACCATCACTCTTGTAAATATTGTACGATTTTTTTGTCTTATTTTGTACTTATTATTTATTGTTCTTTATTCTTATTGCTGCTTTTTACATTCTGTCATTTACTGTCCACTTGCTGCTGCAACAATGCAAATTTCCTCATTGTGGGACTAGTAAAGGAATATCTTATCTTATCTTATCGTATGACTTTTTTGAATTAAAATTGTGGAACAAGAAAATTAAAAAATAAAAAAGCAGATCAGACTCTGTAAACACTGAAAGCACTGAAAGCTTTTTATACAACCTGTCAAATAAAAACAAATACTTAATTATAAATAAATGACCAGTTAAACAGGAATTAACCTGATGTTTGAAATGTACCGATATAAAAGAAAGCTCTACTCCTATCACGTAAACACATGAGGTTAACATCTGAAGGGTTTTTAGAGATGAAACAACAATAATTTAAACTTCTACCTTTAATGTGTTTGCGGCTATGCAGGAATAATTCATGTACGACTTCTTTCATGCAGTTCCTCTTGTATTTGATCCCAACTGCAACATTAATATGCTAAGTGTTTATGTGTTTGCGCTCTCTCACTAACTTGGTCTTGAAATCTCACAGCATGAGAAAGAATTATTAATCAGACACCAGTTTCTCGCTGCTTCCTGCTGTTTATCCGTTAACTGTTGCATCACAGGCTGTTTGTGCAGCTTTGGAAAGGAGCTTCTCCCCTGTGTGTTGCTCCTTGAAAACATCTCGCAGAAGAAGAAGAAGGAGGAGGAGAAAGCGAAACCCATCAAACGGAAAACAACGCTGCACATATCCAAAGTGAAGTGACCTTTTCTCCACTTTCTGGTGTTTTGTAAACAGCTGCGCGGAGATCAGATCGACTCTGCAGAGAAATGCGAGATGATTGGACAGGTGTGCTCATCGTTTGAGTGGATAACTATCATGTGACTTGCAACCATGTTGAACTGTAGCTGGAGGCGAAGACTGAGGGCTTTTTTGTCAAGAATAAACCTTTTGCACGAAGATGCAGGAATTATTGCTGTCAGTTTCAGTGAATCTGAAATTCAATTTTTCCCCATAAAAAGCTGTTACACTGAATCAGATTCGACGCTCTGCACATACTTATGCAGGACCATGTGGTAACCATGGTAACGTGTATTGTTGAGCATGCGAGTGCAGGTATTTTGTCCTGTGCTTCGGCTAAAAGACTTAAACCACAGATGTGTTCTGCTTATTTCTGTCTCCATTAGTGGTTTCATGATAACAAGCGAGTGAAAGACAGATGTTACACAGAAACACTCCTTCAAAATATCACAAGGTGCTGTGTTTTTATCCCGTTTCAACCCATTTTGTACCATAAAAAGCCCACATTCTCTACACTTCTCAGAGTTATTTACTACTTCATGAGTCCTGCTTACCTCTCTTGGTTTATTTATATTTGGGTCCGTATGAACACAAAATGTACTAACAGAAAAGGGAACATTGAGTGTTTTGCTTGATGCTAAAGATCCAAACTCTAAAGTCACTTGGTTTGTAAAAAATCTACAGCTGTAAATTATCATTTGAAATTAAGAGCTAAATCCTGCATAAAGTTTAAAGCCTTGCAGGATTAGCAGCTTGTGAGGATGATGATGATGATGATGACAATCAGGAGGATGCTGAGGGGTTTAACTCTTCGATTACCGATGCTCCGTTAACCGTCAGCTTTCTTTCTTTCTCAGCAGCTTCATGTCGTCTGAAAAGCTGTCTGTTTAAATCCAGCGCTGCTTCTATCGACACGCTTATCGATTTCACATCAGACAGCATCACCCTGGTTGATCTGCTCAGCATTTGCTCAGGTGGGTGGACACCAGCAGTGTCACTAAGTGGTGTCCTCCCATACTGGTTTTAATGGTGGAATCACTTTGTCCTCTGGGAGCTTCATTGTGCATAAATGAAATTTGCTCCATTAGGAAAATTAGTAGATTACTTATAATATGGTATGAAATTAGTCATTTTAGTCATTTCCTCTCACTGACTTTTTGCAAACTCACTGGAGTCCTGAGTGACAGGTGAGTCACCGATTGGACATTTTTGGCTTCTGTCATCCTGCATCATAACGCAGGTGACTGATAGTTCATAATTTAAGCTAAGATAAGAGACAGGCTCCATTATCCATCAGTATACAGTGCAGTACAGTGCAGTGTTAACAGAAAGAGCTTCTCCTGGTCCCAGATGCAAACAGGGAGAATGAATGATGCAACATTCAGTGGGAGTGAAATAAACATTGAGACGAGGTGCAACAACACGATATGAAAACAGGTACAAAAGCAAGATACAAAACAAAGTACAAACATGTAGCGCAATCCCCAGGACATCTGTACGAGTCGAAAAATAGAAAATATAAATAGGCGTGTAAAGTGGAATGAAGCACAGCAGCAGCAGCTGTAAAATAGTTTGTGGGTGAATGAGAATACTCAAGTGCACACAGTTTCCCTCTCTCTCTTCACTCCTGGTCAGGACTCCTTACATGTCCCTTTTTTTTAACCAGATAGCCTTTCAGCATCAATGTGCAACACACAAATTCGACTAGAAACCCTTTAAAAGACGCAGTAAATCCAGTGAAATCATGGCAGTTTTAAACATGTTGTAAAAGTTGTTTAGGCATCAGAACTTCTGGGTGAGGTTAAGAAAAAGATTATTGACTTGTGGTTTCATATGGGACACAAACTCTGTGCTTCTGGGTAAAAATCTTGTGCACAACTCACCACCCCGCTCACCTCTCACCTATGAGGACAATGAAAAGTCACAGCGCCTCCAGTTTCACACTGAATAAAATCAATGTCTGCAGAGCGTTGTGTAATTAACTTTTCCACAGTTTTTCAACAAGCCTGCTACGTTCTGAACATGTCGGACCACCTTTTTTCAACCAACTGTCCCCCACATTCATAGTCACACAACAATCCACCACCACCTTTCACTGTGCTGCTGACCCGCCTGCACAGATGACCAGTGACATGATGAATGTGTCTGTCATTTCTACACTGTGCTGCAGTTCTGGCAGCACTGGAATCAATGTGAATATCCCCCCGAGCCTCTTCCTGCTCTTTGTATCCATGCCACAACACACACACACACACACACACACACACAATGACCACAGCATCCCAACGACACCTCATTCATCATTCAGTCTTTCTGTGTAAAGACTTTGAAAGAGGCTGAAGGGAAATGTATTTTTTTCACTTTGATTAGCATTGAAGAAGGAGTTAGACATGTTGTGTGTTCAGCCATGTTTTTGCTACAAAACAAACTCATACTGAGAAATATTCCCAAGTAACTTCACCATCTCCTGCTGCTTGAGATCCATCTTTTGTCCCTTTAAATGTGGTTTGCATGTTACCTTTTGTTTTTGTCTTTTTTCATGTGCTAATGTGTCTCTTTTGGCAACAAACATGTCCTCAAATTTGTCATAAAAGCCTTTTTGTACACTTTAATGATATGGTGTGACACTGCTATAAGTTAAGGTTTGGTTTAGTTTAAATACCCAGTTTGGTTTCAACAAACTCAGCTGGAAAATGTCCCAACATTTCATTAAAATACACAGTTTTGTTGGCTGAAATGAGAAGAGAGCAGTGGTCCCACAGTGTTTTTTCAAACAGTGTCTGGTTTGTCACCAGTCACACCAACACCACCACCACCATCTCCTTTTAATGAGAGAGTCAGCTTAGATACAGCACATGTTCCTGGAAAACACATCTGCTGCACCACCCTTAATGTCAGGCTGCAAAAGACAGACATGAAGTTTAAAAAGTAACTTAACTATTTGCATTTAAATTTCTCTGTTTGGCATCAAAAAGAGAATTTTCCTCGATTGTGTCTTGCAGCTCTTGTTTGCTGCAGTATGTTACTTGTTATCTGTAAAAACTTTCTCTTCTCTTTTAAATTCGATGGTACATTTGTCGTCTCTCACAGTTTCTAAAACTAAAACTTTGCCAATTGTTTCTGGTGAAAACTTGGCTCTGCAGGTGCTTTTTAAACCCCAAAAAACCACAAACCTGATTGAAAAAGAGCAGATGTATTTTGTGGAAATGCATTATGGCAGAATTCTTCCATCACAAGGTTACCGTTGTGTGTTTTGATGAAACACAGCGCTGATTCATTTGCTCGGCATGTTGTGTAACTTTGATTAGCCCCCATTTCGGGCAGAGAGTAAAGTGCACTCAGTGCACTGTGGTTGATTTTAGTTTAATCTGGAGATAATGAGCAGGTTTTTTTTGTCCCCATCAACCGAAGTGGGTTGGATTTTCAGTCAACAGATTTTCTCAGGGCGACTACAGGAAAACCTGTGCAGGTGTTTAGAGGCTTTCGGCATCTGTAAATCTCTACAAGGGGGATTTTTTAAAATGTGGTGTAAATCCATGTTCCTCTGAAGGTGACTGGGAGGCTGCACACTGTGACGACTCACAAATGTGTGTGTAAATGTGGGTTTTTTGTTGTTTTCATTGTAAAGTGTCCCATCTTTCATATCAGAGGATCTTCCTCTCCTGTGTCTCCCTTCCTGTGAGCTTCATTCAGGCTTCCTGCCAGTTAATAAAAGAACAAAAACAGCGATGGGCGCAGGCTGCTGACTCTTCTGATGAATAAAAGAAAGCAACATTTCTCGTTCTTTGAGCTTATTGCGGCTGACAGAAATCAGCATGACATCAGCGAACACAACAGGTGAGTTTCCTTTCATCTTAACAGTAATGTTCTACAATATGTGAAACCTGCAGTTTAGTTCTCACCTCAGGTCTCATTAGAGATGATCCTCCTGTGGTGGAGCTGTTTTTTATTTTTGCACTCTTTGAACAAGGTGTGTGCAGGAATATATTGACATCTTGCTGCGTATCCTGTTTGTTTTGCAGTGTGGGTTAGTAGGCAGTCTATTCCGTCTCTGACTGAGCTTGTATCGTCCTTCACTGATCAAAGACTGAGATAACAATACTCAGGAGTCAGAGGAGTCAGAGGAGTCACCCGGCAGCCGGCCCGCACACACACACTGTCACACAAAAAATACACAAAAATACACAGCAGACTCCAGCTGGAGACTCCTCTTCAAAGTTGTCTCACATGTTGGTATCTCCAAATGGCACTGAGAGATTTTGCTGAGAAAATCTTGAACTGTAATGCCAAGAAATCCTGCAGTGTTTCCATCAGTAAACTGCACACAGCATGCTTGTGTTTGCTGTACCGGTCGCTCTGCACTGCTTTATACGAGAGAGGACTCACTTGTTTAGTGCATCTTTCTCTTAGCAGGAGGCTCGTTCGTTGCCGGCTGAGGGACAGTTTAGGTTCTTTAAGTAAAAAGGGTTCATATGAAATACAACAGTTATTGCTTTTTCAGGTGTAACTGGTGGAAATTTTTTTATTGAAGGTCAACTTCTGGTTGTTACAATAAACTGTTGAACAGAGAGCCCAAGCTAGAGTGTAATATTAACATCAGAACCAGGTTTGCCTGATTTATAGCTGATTGTTTTCTTATTTTGATTCATTCAGTGCAGAAAATTCTCATAATCAACACTTATCAGAAAAAAATATAAACATCCTCTGGTTGCAGCTTCGCAGATGTGAGGGTTGTCTCGATTTTTATTCAGAATGTTGATCAGACAAAACAAGCACTTTGAGGACATGATGTTGGGCTCTGGAAACATTTTCTGACAAGGATTAATTAATTAAAAACATTCAGAGACTTATCAAGCTGATGTTGGTGAGGCAGCCCTCTTTTTGTAGGATGATTACAACACTGAGAGGATGAGTAAACACTGTGTTTGCAGTAGGTGTTAAAATAACATGTATGAAAAGCAGGATCTTCTGGACAATCCTGCTCTGCTGGTGATCTTCTACCGTCTCAGAGTTAAAGCCAACAAATGAGTTATTAACTGCAGACAGCCAACACAATGTGGACATATTGAAAAAGGAGAGAAGAACAACTTGTGATGTTTACTTTTGCAGGTTTCTCGGTATGTAGACCAGGAGTCGTCCGGACATTTTGTGAACAGCAACACTGCCTTCATCAGTACATAAGGAAGGTTTTTATCAGACTGCAGACGATATATTTTACTTGCAAATTCGATATTCTAAAAGCAGAGCACATATTTGAGTTTGTGCTTCCCTTACTGTCTTGCTTGAAAGGGAAGAAAAAAAAATTTAAATCCCTTTTGAATTTCAAAGTTTATATCCTCCAGGACACATGTCTGGGCTCCAAAAAAAAACAAAAAACGGTCTGGAATATAATGCGTTCCCTAATATATCCGCGGTCATTCTCCGGCTCTGAGAGCTGCTGTGACAAGTTGAGCATGCTTCGCCTTCCCAAGAGACTCGGGGAAATGGGCCACGCCGCAAAAGCAATATCACTACAGCTAGGAACACATCACTGATAGCTGCAGACCATCAGAGCTTATTGGATGCCAAGGGAAACGATTATGGGATTAACATTTAGGGAAAGTGTGTTTTAGCAGCATCGGTGAGGGAGACGATTAAAGTAATATAAAAACCTACAACAAGGAGTGACAAGGGAGGAAATTAGAAAGCTGTGGGCAGCGAACGTTCTCAGAGATCTTATTTAAAGATGATGATCATGTCTGGAATGATGGAAGGAGGAAAATAGAGAGGAGAAAAAAACGTCTATGACACATACAACAAATTAACAGACTGAAGAGCATCAATTAAAGCAAATTAAGATCGACGACAGCTTGACAGATTATATCTTTAAAGCTTCATGTATCTTATCACGAGAGCAACATCAGTATTACAGATGTTTACATTTATAGATGATATGTTAAGGAAATTTAATATAAATGTTTGGTAATTGTTAGTGTTTGTGCATTAGTTGCAGATAAAGCAGATGTTTTACATTACTTTAAAGCCGCTGAAGAATTTTAGGTTACAGTTGCAGTGCTGTTGGGTTAAGACAACAGATCAGATTTGGGAAAATGTGCCGTTTGGCATCATCATTATCGCCCCCTGCTGGTGCTGCACCTCCGCTCACGTGTAGATCTTTGGGGCTGATGGACGAATTTCCATGAGACTGACCTGATTTAGCTGAAATCATCCTTAACCTCCACAGACTGCTGCAGATCTGAGGTCTGTTTCAACAGATTTTTAGCAGTTGATCTTTTCCTCTCTCATTAGTTTGACACATTTCAGTAATCAAAACAAGTGGAAAGTGTGAACATGTGAGCTTTTTCCCCTGTAGCACTCACAATCTGCTTTTTTCTTAATTATTTGTGAAATGAGATGCTGCCACAATTTGGGATCTGCAAATTAAAATTACAAGCAAGTTGCTTTGTTAAAAGAGCTTCAAAATAATGTTTTTTAGGGACTAATACAAATTTATAGTACAAAAAAAATCATATTTTCTAATCAGTTACAGCCTCAGAAGAAGCATGTTGAACTTATGGTACAAATATCTTAAATATTTTACTTTAAAATACAGTCAGATAAAATGTAAGTGGTAACTTATGGTAAATGCAAAGATTTAAACTAAATGCAATGGGTATAATTTTGCAAAAAATCAGTATTTTCATTCAAATTTGACGTATTCAGATTGAATTTGACTGTATTAAGTTTCATTTTGCAGTGATTCCTTAAGCTGAAAATATAAGTTATTTCTCACTCATTTGAATAAGCAAACAAAGTCCTGTTTACCAATGAATTATAGATTTGCAAATCAATCAGTAGACCCCGAATCCATAATTCTAATTAAGCTAATTTAATACAAATTGATCATAAAGTCCCCTTAAAGTGGAAGCAGCAGGATCTCCTGATAAATCAAAATACTATATGTGATCATTAAATATGTAAACACAGTTTTCGGTTCTTCATGTAGAAAAGTCAAAATGATATGTTATTATTTATTATTATGTACATGGTTTTCTTTTAATATTAAAGTCTAAAATTTATGTGACTTTTGAGGAAATTGCACATAAAACAAGAGCAGCAAACACATACAGGTGATATTAATCAAGTGGAAACAAGCAGGTTAAGATAAGTTCATATGAGTGACAGACTGAATCTAACGTCAAACACTCGCACACGTCAAAGAAAAGACTCGGCAAGATAAAGTGAAAGCAGTGCAGGGACAGACAGAGAGAGAGCAGAGCTGATTGGCTCTCAGAGGTTCTGACCTTGGCGGGTTTCTATAGATGGCCTGGATAAAGATTCAGCACTCCAGCATCTCGGCTGCACCTGTTCGCGCTCCATCAGCAAGCCCTTCGTCCTTGACGCGTTTGTGCCATTTGTACTCAGCTGAGAAATTCAGTCAAACACACACGTGAACATTCAATAGAACAACCTTTCAAGCTCCAATATCCAACATGACACACACGGCACCATGTTGGATAACAGCAACTGTAAGTACACTTTTATTACTGTGATAATTACTCACTCTTACATCAGAAATAACTCTGAAAATTCTTTCGTCAGAAGAATAAAAGTATGAATATAAGCAGAATTCCGTTTTTTAGATGAAAACTTGTTTAGCTTCAGTGACCAGTGGGTCCGAGTTGGACTGATGTAACAGGAAGTGGTCGAGCTTTGACGCCGGCTCTGCAGGGTTTCATCACTCAGAGAGAAACATTGGTGCTGTATTGATTTAAATATAAAACACAAAACAACAAACATCAATATCATGTCTGGAAAGCCTGAAAGTCGGCGAGTCTTTGTAGCTCAGAACGCCGCGCATTAAAATGTCAACCTGCGAGATGAAGTGCACCGAGTACGCAGACTGTTCAGTGCAAAACTGATGTTAAATAAAATGCAAACACAGTCATTTGCCTGTCAGTGCTTGAGCTGTTTGATTTAAGAATATATTTAAGTGCTTGTTTATCCTGTTTCCATACAGTCATTAATAATATTCCTCAGCGTGGCTCGAGGGCAGTAATACTTCCTGTTATGAAATGTTGCCCTTTGGTTTCTCAGGCAGCCCCAGAGATTAAAAACCAATGTTGTTTAATATGTGTTTATCATTATATACAGTATATCATATCGTTTCCCTTGATCTCAAAAGCTATTTGCATTCTGACTTATTCAGGGTTTTTGTTTGCTTTCATACTTAAAGCTCTGCTAATTAACATGTTTTATATAAATGCATCAAACGGCTGTGTAATGTATGAAAAAGGTAGCACTTATGGTGATAAACACGCACTTAAACAACAACGTTAACCTCTCAGGGCTTGTTGTTTTTAAAGTATATTTTCCTTATGGTTCAATCTCATCTGCTTTGTTTCCAGCAGCAGGTAGCTGTTTCTGATAATCACACATAAATGCTTTGATCATTTGAAAGCGTTTTTCAGACACAAACTCAATGTGAAAACTGTAAAAAGACAATATATTTCATCTTTTACCAAATAATAGTCATTGATTTTGATAAATTTATGCTCTTTTTGAAACTGACGCCATCAATAAGTTGGGAAAGGGGCAACAAAAGACGAGAAAACATTCCTCAGGTAAATGAGCTCATTAGTAACAGGTGATAGTAACATTATTGGTTATGATCAACACATTTTCAAAAGTCTTGACAAGACTTCACAAAGAAGAGATTGCAGCTGCTGATGGCAACGTGAATCACATGAAAATACAAAACAATACACTCACTTTTTCAGTTCATTCCTCTTCAACATAATATTAATGTTTTCCTTTATATAGATAAAATAACAAGTGAAATATTCTTTTTGTATGTACTGTAATGTATTACTCCGCAAGGCATCTGACTATGGTAGCCGTAATGCTCCGACAATCCATCAAGCGGTGTGGCTTCGTAGCTTACCAAAGTCGTACTGAAACATTTTGACAGATTTTTGAGCGCCGTGTACCACATAAAAACGGTTCGAGGTCAGTAAGCAAAACCAGAATTAATACATAAGGCGCACCGGATTATAAGGAGCACTGTCGATTTTTGAGAAAATTAGAGGATTTTATGTGCGCCTTATAGTCCGAAAAATACGGCAATCCTTTTTTTCATTAGTACTGTAAAACACTTTGCATAGATATAGAGGTGTATATATAGAGGTAACTGAGGTGTGTCGCTGCTCTGCTGAATCATTCTTTTTGCGATATACAATACAATATAATGTACATCAATTTAGTTCAATAAATAAAGTGCAAAGATGTTATTCTACAATAAAGTACTGATTTATCTATAGATAAAATGCTTTACGTACTGCTCTGTTGTTAGTATTTTTCAGTTCAGTGCGCTAAGAGTGACAGTGTCCGCTTCCTGAGTGAGACTTGTTGCCATAGTTGTGGGTGAATGAGCTTATTTAGTGTGACTTGTGTGATGAGTCTTGGTGAGAGAGAATTTTGGAGATGAGATGAACTGCTTGGCTGTGATGCATGTTGGTAATGCATACTGTGTGAAGAGTTTTGGAAAAGTAGTTTCAGTGTTGACCAGTGCTTGTTAGCAATTAAAAAAAAAAGTAATCAGGGGAGACAGGTGAAAGGCAGTATGACAACTGTTTATTACAGCTGATTATATTGGATTATTAAGTCTTGACAGAGGACCTTGGCTCTTCTGCTCTGCAGGGGGATTTTGCAGTGAAGGGACATCTGCCCTCAACATCAGCAGGATAAATCCCTCGCTGAAGTTCTGGTCGTGGCTGATGGCTCTTCTGATGCTGAAGCTGAGGAAATGATGAATCTGCAAAGACTGAGTGATGTCTGTGTGTATGCGTGTTTGTGTCTATGTCTGTGTTTATGTGTCTGTCTGTGTGTGCGTATGTGTATGTGTGTCTGTGTGTGTGTTAGGGTTAGCAATGGTGCATAACAGTCAAATTAATTAACTAAAGGAAGAGAATAATATCTAAAAAGATGATGGACTAACAAAGTAGGTGTGCCACAGTGCCATTGGACAGATGTGACCAGCTGATAAGAACAGCTGCTATCTTGACTGACAGCTCCAGACAATGACAGCGAGGAAATTATGATTGAGCATGCATAAGGGGAGTGAATGAGAGAGACACACAGTTATCATCAAAGGACACACAGGTACCATGATTCCCATAGATGGATCATAAGCTGTATTAGTTTAATTATTATCTCAGGAATACTCAATAAAAAACCCATTAACAACTTGGGAAGTCACCTCATGACAAGTCCAAACATTTTGTTTTGTGCTCATATATTCATCTTGTGAGGCTTTTGTCTCCAGCAGGCTTAGAACAGGACTATCTCCATGATCCATAATACACTGATATTGCTGAGAACTAATATTTTTTGCCACTAATGAAGAGATTTAAATTCAGCTACATTCAAATAGAAAAAATCAAGAGGTCTCCAGTGATTCCCTAGAATATTGTGTTTTGAGAGTAGAGTAGCACTTATGCTTTCAAGGGGTTATTGAAAAGTCCTGTTGATTGAAGTAAACCCATGATGGTCAGTGATAAACACATAGTTTAATAATCACCTGCCAAGTATTTTTCAGAAGTGTCTGGGTTTTACTCTCCAGATATTCCTTTGCGACAAACAGTTGAGTGCAGACCTTGGCATTGTACAGCCTGCCTGGCTAGAAGGTCTACGTCAAACTAAACTAGCTTATTTATTCAACTAATAAAAAATTTAATGAAATAAATGTGCTAGTCTGCTTTTATCTTAAATGCTTGTGTTTTGTGAGGGTGCTTTTCTTCCTCCCTTCATTGTAGATGTTGATGTGAGTGATGTTTGAACCACATATGGCCCTATTTTTAATGATCCATGTTGTAATGTCTAGGGCGCATGTGCAGGTGCTTTAAGGCTGCATCCAGCCTCAGTTTGCTAGTAGTCTAAGTACAAAGTAAGGCACACTGCACAACATGGTTGTATTTAGAGACTCAATTTGTCATGAGTGTGTTTTGGGCATGAAATCAGTTAAGCCAATTAGAAGACCATATGCCATTCCCTTTAAATCCCAGGTGCACTAGAATCTGGTATGCCGCAGTTTTAAAGGTGGAATTAGGTAACGTTAGCGCTAGAGGTAAGCATTTTTCATTGTCCATTCAAAAGATCAATATGTTGGTGCATGTTACTGTCTGAATAATGTGCCCTTTAGAGGCTCAACATAAAAAACACTGCGCAACTGACTTTAGACCAGCTTTTTGTTGGTCTATGGTGCAGACGCTCTCTGCTGCATCAAGAGAGCAGCGCACCAGCCAACACCTCATATTAAGACCAATACGCCCTATGGCATACAGAACAGCTCAAGTACACTTTGTACACTTTGGGAGTGTAAATGGCAATTGCATCAGTCTACAACCAGCAAATGACACTTACACTTCACCATGCACCACTTTGTCCCATGCATAAGATAGGGCCCATGGTGTCAGCTGCTAAAGGGGTTGTGGAATGCTGTGAATGGGGATATTTCACTTTGCTCATGTGATGCAGTTGATCATCTGCTACAAATAAGCACTTGGTGATTTTTTTTTTTAAACTGAGATTGGTGTTGGGGCTGTTACCTTACAATGAACAACAACTTGACATGTAGAAAAGTACAGAAATCTACTGGAGGTTGAGAACAGCTGAGGCATTGCTAGCTAAGCTACAAATTCAGCAAGGATTTTTTTCTTTTTTTTCCCTTTTTTTTCTTTTTTCTTTTTTTTTTTTTTACAAAATTTAAAGCAAAAAAGGAAGGAAATATAGAAAATGCCAATAATATTGATGGTCCTTTTTTTAACTTGCAGAGCTGATGATAGATAAGGCATAATCATCAATACAGAAAGAGCAAAAGAGCCAGAAGCACTTCAGAATGATGGTTATGGATGTTGACATTTATAAAAGCAGATATTTTGGCAAATATATACTTTCTAAAGAGCTCAAAGTAAAAACCATTACAACGTTCAGTATAGCTTCAGGGGCCACTGGATGAATAGACTGTTGAAATATTGTCAAAATATAGACATCATCATCAGAAGACACCATTTAAAGTCAGTAGGATTCATCCTCCATGAAAGATAGATGTACGTACAACATGTAATAGTAATCCATCATAGTTGCATAGTGAAGTTGTTTCAGTCTGGAGTAATGTGTCTTCTGTTATGAGCAAAATCATTAGAAATACTTAATCACATATGTGAATCTCTCTTCAACCCAACAAAAAAAATGGCAACAACAACACACATGAAAAAACAAAGCATGTCATTTCTTTTATAGGATGCTTAATGTGTGGCTTTATAACCTCCATGAATGTAAAAAATAACAACTAATGATGCAGCATTAGTTAGGAATGTTTGTTCTACAGTACAATGGAGCCTTTGTGCATGAATGCACATCGTGTGTGGACAACGCTGAAAACAACATTAGGTTGAACTTAATGTTTGAACTCTTTCCTTGCGTGTGGGTGAATGCAGTCCTCATCAGCAGTCTGACAGCCTGGTGCTTATGTCTAATTGGTTTACTGTGGGCTTTAGGTCACAATAACTGACCCCACACCAAGTCTCTCTCACAAAGCAGCGACTTCTGGCTTCATTAGTTCTTCCTTTGAAGCACAAAGAGGACAACTTTTCTGACCCCGAGAGAATTGGCTGCTTGATTCATACAAATTGATGTTTGGCTCACTGTCTGTTTCATGGCCCTCACTAGCTTGCAACACTTTGATCATTTTTCAAAGCAATAGGCTACAGAGACATGATTCAAAGCTTTTACACAGACTTCAGGATTCAGTAAAGGGGAAACACTCAGAGGAGATGGTGGCAGTCAAAGGCTGGTGACTCTACCTGCTCTCATCAGAGGACAGATGCTAACTATGCAGCAGGGAGCTTCACAACAGCGGTGGCACACTGATGTCTTCTGAATGAGCCTGAACCCACGCAGTGTCAGAGTGACAGATATACTGCAGCAATAAATGTCTAAATAAACAGCCCTTGAGATAGATGGTAGGTACTCATACATGAAATTATTTAATGATCTACAGAATACTGACAAGTATAAGTATGATTCAAAACAGTTTAAAACTGAACAAGAAGCATCATAAATGTTAGCTTTAAGCAAAACGATTGAACAAATGTGAGGAGTGACATGAAGCAGCAACAGGGAACTTTATTGTTGATTCTGGTGGCCCCCTTTTGACAGAGGATGTGTGAGCAAAAATGCCTCGTCTCATAAAGATTTGTATCCAGTTTGTTTGTTTGTTTGTTTTTTACACACAGCTGCAGGACGCATAGTGATGAATTATGTTTTTACATAGTAGGATACAAGGCAAAAGATTCCTCTAAACAAACAGACACTGGGGACTTTAAAATGTTTTTTAAAAAAGCCATAAAAATGCTCCATACATTTTCTCACTGTAATCATAGTCTCCGAAAGTCCAAAGATCCAAAACTGATTTGAGAGATGCTTTTTAACCCTTTTTCAAGCTGAAAGCTTCACTTTAGACACTAAGATAAAAAGGGCAAGTGTGCACCCTGTCTTAATAAAGTCCATGGAACAAATCATGTGTAGATATGCTTCAGTGAGAACTTGTGATTGTAACATTACATTTTTGGTGTTTCATCTATCACCTAACAGTTGTAGCTTCTTTTAATAGTGCCATTTTATAAAAAGACATGTTTACTGCATGTTTTTATAGATGCTTGTGCCACTGAGTCAAAAGACCCAAGTGCAAAAAATTCACTAATTTAACAAAAGGCGAGCTTTATTGAAAATCAAGCTAATAATTCAAAAAATCAAACACAATGCAAAGTTTAACAAAACAGGAAAATAAAACAAAGAAGACAAAAATACCTCAAATGCCACAAACCAAAAATGCAGGGAGAACAGGATCAGAGACAGGACCAAGGGATGACGAAAGCACGGGGAGCGACAACAGGCGACAACAGGCGACATAGCGTGACAACAGGCGACAGCGATCTGACAAAGACAAAGGGGACACACAGAGACTATATACACACTAGGACAATGAGACACTGGTGGTACAATCAACACAGGTGAAACTCATAAGGGCAGGGCAGGTAATCACAAGAGGAGGGAAAGTTGACAGGACATGGGTAACAAGACACAGAACAGGATTTATCAAAATAAATCAGGAAACAACAAAACAAGGATACATGCAAAACTCAACGAAACTTGACACTGAATTTAAAAGTAAACAGAACTGAAATTACTTCAATAACAGAACGTGACAGCTTGTACAAGTTTGAGCTTGTGCTTGAGGTTTTAGCTTCACTTCAGTGAAAATTTCAGCTTCAAACAGAGGTGTAAATAACATCATTTCTTATCAGTAAATTTGATATGGATGTATCTCATACAATATATACATATAAAATGAGGACTCTTCACTCCAGTCAGCAAAAGAGTCTGTTTCAAATGATCGATTCATGATTTGCACTCCTTCCTTTCCCTGTCTTTGCAGTGACTCTGACAAGGCTATTTGGGTAACTGGTTCTTGCAAGACTTGACTGAAAAAATAAAGAAAGTAAAAAAAGTTTTGCGAATTTAGGAAATGCAGTGTGGCTTCAACTGAAGCACCATTTACATGCATGGGTTAGAAATCTAGATAACTGTGCAAAGAGTTTTTAAATATGCAAAGCTGATTAAATAATTTAAAAAAAACACAAAAGGACCTCAGGGTATAAGAAAGAAGCATCAGATTAAAGGGATCCCAATAATTACTTGGCCACTTTTTGGCTTTTTTGGTTCTCAAAACTGATTTTCATTGCCAGCGAAACAATATGACACAGGAGATACATAAATTGAATAAATCTTGATATAACCTAAAAAAAAACAAAGATACACCCATCATGACATGTCACTAAATTGAATGATGAACTATGAACAAAATCAAATCAAATTAAGAAAAGAAAGAAACATAGTTCTGCTTTGTTAGGGGAATAGCAGTAGCATTCACAATGCTCAAATGTAGCTTCACTTCACTGACCACTCCAGTTCTGGTGGGCACCAAGTAAGAGAAAAGAACAGAGATACCAACCAAGCGGTCACTTACCATTCAAACACCAGCAAACAAAGCAGATGAAAGAATGTTTGCAGTGACAGCTGAGGGCACTTAAACACATCAATGCTGACTCACAGAAAAACAAATAATATGTGTTAGTCACTTTTTCACTTTTTGAATCTTCATGAACAACCTGCGGCATCAGCAGAAATTTGGAACATTCCGCAGCATTTTGCCTGTTACTTTTGTCATTTGCTTTGGCCTGAATAGTTCTTTTTTTGTTTTTTTTTGCTTTTTTTTCCTCTTTTAATATCAGTAATATTTTTACTTATATCATTAAAAAAAAAAGGTCAATAATGAATGATATTTACTAAACATGTCCTCTGGACACATATTACATTGAGTGGCACCACCCAGGATTAGGTGATTTATTTATAAATGAAGGTTTATATGTGACTCTTCTGAAATGTAACTGTTAACAGGATTAGATATTGCTGACAGTTCTAAATGCTGCACCATAAAAAACTTAGGTAAAACCTGATTTGCATATCTGGGTTGGTGACACTTTTCCCAGTCATGGCTACAGACTTTTGAATGCGTTAATAGCAGACTGCTTTTTTTTCAATTCCTTACTACAAATCTTTAAAGTTTCATACTGTAACTTCACTGATATTCAAAAAGCTTCCTTCCCCTCTGCTGACGGTTAACAGGCCAGTCCTGTCAGCCAATCCCAGAGTCCAGTCTAATGCAGCATTCTGCTGGAAATCACTTTGACTTCTCCTTTGCAATGGAAATTAGACAGGCATAGACCTTCAAGTCACCTAGCTCCCCCAATAAATGCATTCAAGGGGGGAATAGGAGCTATCACCAAATCAGTGTTTGCTTTATCCTCTCAGGGTTTTTATAAGAGTGTGAAAATGTTGATGACAAATCCTGTTTCTTTGTGTGGAGGTAAGAAAGGCTTGCTCCTCGCAATCACACTTCTGCAGTTAGTGGAGGCAAAGAGCTGGGAGGGGCAGCAGGGGGAAGAGGTGCTAGCCAAAGGATTTACAGTTCAGAATTGACAGCCTGCTTCAAAAGCAAAGCAGTGCCATTGTCAGAGAGTAATTTCATTTCATGAATAAGCGCTTGACTGCTTACAGTGACAGCCTAGTCCTCATCCTGTCTGCCCTGGCATCGCTCCCGTTAACCAACCAATGAAAGAATGTCATTCCTGCTTCCAAAACGCACAGACCAAGAGGACGGGGCTTATGTGCAAGAACCAAAATCTGTGCCACCCTGACGGATGTTCAAAACAAAATGTAAAAAGGAAGAGGACTGTGTGGAGTTGACTTTGCCTCCTCTCAGCAGGAACCATTTTGACACCTTCTCAGCTTGGGAGTAAATTTGTGGAGGTTAGATCTCTCAGTTGAATATAATCACTGCTGGGTCACAAATGACATCCAGCAGGACAAAAAAAAAACAAAGAAAAAACATGTGAGGCAACAGCTCAGCTCAAATGCAGATAAGAAAAATCACAGTGCTTTACATAGAGCCCAGCATAATGCTGGTAATTTGTTTAATGCCTACCAACCATTTAATCACTGCATTCAATAGTCAAATGTAGTGAACACAGAATGTACCTCAAAGAATTATTAGTGGGGAAAGTGTCTACAGTTAAGTATTTTCCTTGCATGCAATTTTGTACAGTTCCTGCTCCACTTCATAGTTACCAGTTACTTTGCATATGACAGTTTTACATACAAAACATCGGGGTAACCCACTAAAGAGCCCAAACTAAAGCACCAAAGTAAATCCCTATTTGAATACACATCCAAATAGTTAATTGATAATTATTTGATTACAAACAAAATTATGTAGGAATATGCACTGTTTAAGCAGCATGATATCAACCAAAAATTTAAAAAATTACAAACAGTAACATGTATATAGTAAGTCAAAACAAGCTCCACCTTGACCAGCTCTAGCATAAAAACACTGCACAGAAACAACAGTTTAAAAACGCTCTCCTGCAATTGATTAAAGCCATAAAATATCCTCTTTGATGGTAAAAAATATTATATTAATAATCTTATGCATTAATTCATATCTTAAAATTGCTTAAATGTCACACTACACCTTTGGCCTCATTAAGTATATGTTGCTCTTTTAATATTCATCAGATCACGTTCGGCAACCACTCCCCTCCACCACAAGGTGGCCAGAAGTCTCCGATTTTGATGGGCTCTAACAACATTTCTAGCTAATTTTGGATAACTCTGTGAGTTACAGAGCAAGCGGAGAATGTCAGGGGCATGAAACATGAAAGCTTTTTCTTCACAAAATATGATACTGTTTCAGTTTCAATTTGTAAGTGGAGAGACATAAAGGGATACACAGGGTTTCATACCTTTTTGTATTCAGTCCTACAAGTTACATAGCACAGTAACTGCAAATCAGGTGCAGACTAATGGCAGAGAGACACAATTCAACCTGTAATAAGTCAGTCTACCATGATTTTTTAGCTGTTATTTGAGCCAAAATAGTGAACATAATAGTAATATAGTAATGTAATAGTAACATATATCTATGTCTAACCCCACTTTTAACCTTTAGGCCTCTATAGAAACAACCCGTGTGACCCTTTTAATAGTTCTGCCAAACACTACCACCATAATACCAAGGGCTGTACCTATTCCTCTGAAGCTATAAGAGGAGCTGACTGAGGAAAAAGATGAATTGAGGCATTTATATGTACCTATATATATATATATATATATATATATATAGATTGATAGATAGATATAGATATAGACACATACATACATAGTTATAAATATTTCCCTCCACTTTTCCTTTGCAATCTAAATGCCAAGCAGTCACCAACAAATCAGACTCCCCTTTAATCTACCCCATTTCTCCCTAAAATAAGCATACTGTTATTAAGTGTGGCACACAAACTGAAACATTTGGCTATTAAAACAGGGTAGCTTTGACAAGCATAGCTAATAGCCTACATATGTTTGAGGGAGACAGAAAACTACGGGTAGGGTTAACTACAATTAACCCAACAGCACCCTACATCACATGCAACCCTACAGCTCATGTAACCCTTATGTCACCCCACACATCAATAATGTATAAAAATAACAAACACAGCATGATGGAGAACAAGTTTAATTTACCATTAAAAAGTCTGAGTCATCTGCAAGGGAAGAAATTCAATTAGTGAGACTACTACAGCGTCATTAATAGGCCTTTAGGAGTGTATTTATGGTGCTGCAGGTATCATTTGATACACTTCTAGCACGACAGTGACAGACAGCTCCACCTTATGATGTACTTTAGCTTCCTTAGGGCACTGGCTAAGGTATAGTCTGGGAAACACTCATTGGAAAAGAAGTCCCATAGCCAAGGTAAACCTTAGGAACCTTCTTAGAAAGTTAAGGTACATCGAAACTCTGAAACAGAGCCTGGATCAAGACTTAATGGCAATGTAGCGCAGCTTTGATTGATCAACAGATCCCTCCATTAAAAACCAACAAAACATGTTACCGGATGTTTGTGGTTTTGTATGTAAGGAGATTGGGCTCATGTAATGCAAAACATTTCTTCATCCAAATGTTATAATATGATGTTGTTTAATCAATTTGATCATTTACATGTGATTTTTCACACACACAGTACTTGAACATTATACTATGATATTGTTATCAGACATATTACTAAGGCCTATCAAACATTCTCTTTAAACTGATGGCTTCAGAAGGTTGAAAGCCAGCCCCACAGAGGCCAAAAGTGATGCATTCAGGTAATCCAGTCAACTCAAACATTTCCAAAATGTCTCAAAAACTTGCCCTCAAACATTTGAAAGCATAAATGGTTAATAGGGTTAAGTTTTATCAAGATAAAGTTTACACTCATAAGAAACTGGAGACAGGAAAGACTGCTGTGTGTATGTGTACACTGAATTCTACAGCTTCTGCTTTGCTTTTGTGTCTATGATTTCATTGTGTGCTGCTGTCCTAACATATTAAACAGAGTTGTTTCTCTTAGACTGTCCTGAGTAGAGGCCAAGTGGTGCAGTGTTGTGATGAAAACAGACGTGTTAATGTGTGGATGGGTCGAGGCGAGGGCTGAGTGGGACACAGTGTAATATGGTTCAGGACTGGGTCTAACCAGGAGTGACAGTTCCCTGTTTTAAATAGGCGGGAGGGCTGATGCATTATGTATGAGCGACCTGTGTTGCATGGGTCGTACTGCTCCACTTTGTTCTGTGTACTATTGTAACTGCTCAACACACAACTTCTGACATACAAAATATATTTCCCTTAGAATCTGTGCTGTGCTACAAGAATGCCAATGTAAGTTGTTACATGTACACTGATACATACAGTTGTGCTTGCATCAGTGAGCTCTAAAAAGACACAGAAATGTTGAGGCATAGAAAATACAGTATAAGCAGTCCTTAGTTTGTTAATTGTGTGGTCCTGAGACACAGACAGTGCTGTTCCAGAAAAGGATGCAGCACATATACAAAATATACCTGGACATAGTACCTGGACAGTATCTAGGTGCTTTCTGATGTGACTGAATATGAAACTAAACAAAATGTGATCAAATGTGTCATTCGCTCTCTCTCAGGACTGCTACAGTGAAGGGGGGAAAAAATCAGGGCTGAAATTTCTTTTTACAGCCACAAAAGACAAGCAGGCCAAGAAACTAAGTGACTTGTTCTGTCTCTATTTTTCAATTTCATTTGCTTTATTTCAGTTTTATCAACAGTACTACACCTGACGTCATCACCCCTTAATGGAATCAACAAAACATCAGCAATATGGCAGAAGACACCTGTCTATTGGCCTTCACTCTCAGTGTGATTTCTGATTTAAAAATCACTCTCTTGTGCACTGTGTCTCCTTGTGGACTTTCCTTTCTTGTGTTGTTGTACATCAGATTGGTCTTTTTATGATGTTCTGTTACCTTTGCGGACCTTACATGCAACTGCCCTCTGACTCAATCTTATAATGTCAGAGGCGGGTGACAGAGAGCATTTACTGACGTCACAGGAATAATTTTACATGGAGAGAAAGAACAAAATCATCTTGGTAACCAGCAATCTTTTCCACCAATTAATCATGGCATGGCTTCTTGTTCCTCGTGTGGCTTTCCAAGACAGCAATTTAAAACTAATCAAGTGCCATGGCCTCTCATTATTCACTTCCTCCTCCTGCTGTTTCCTAACAATGTCCCATTTCCACCAATACTCTTATTCAGCAACCAGGGGGACACAACCCAGCAGCACTTTGCATCTTGGGGGAAGTCGGAGTATCATTGGACATGATGACAACATGACAGAGTGTCTAGGCTACAAAATGTGTCTATTGCCAGTTAGATAATGGGTTATTTTGGGCGTTGAGATGAATCTTCCACATCATTAAGTTGTGTGATGGGGGTTTCTGCAGAGTAGCTAGCAGGGGGGAGCCACTGAAGCTGAGATGAGGAATGTGATGAGAGTCCATGCAGTGACATTTCAGTATAGAGTGCAAAATGTGACCGCTGACTACACACATAAAATACCATCAACCTAGCAAGCACAAAATAACTTCTTATAGGTATGCTGGCAGCAGTGAGGGTTACTCTGTTGCATTTTCACTTCTATGATATTATTATAGTGTAAGACAATGTTTTTCTTTCCTTGAAGAGAAGGGGAGGAAGAATGTTGATGACTCCCTGTGGCTTTAATTAGAGTTTAAGAGGTTTCATTGCACTTCTCTAATATTTCCCATTGCTTCTCAATTTGATTGCATATCACAGAACTGTACATACATAATACAGAAAAAACATAGACACAAAAACAAAAACACACCAGGTTTGACAAATATGGTTTTCTGTAAATAATTTAAAAAGCTTAAAATTGAATAGCTTCATAATTTATGTGGACCACAGTTATTTCACACATGACAATCCACATATTTAGAGACAGGGAGCAATGAAATACAGTGATATTTATGACATATAAACTGCGAAAATAGTTAATCCTTGGCTGCCAGGGGAGCAATTTTTTTGAGGGCACAAAGGCTATAAATTAAAGAAAATCATATTCATGTGTACAATTGTTCCATATAGGAAAATAGCCCACAGCATATAATAACACCAGTAATATTATTCATCCAGTAGATATCTATTTATTCAAATCATTTCTTTTATTTTTTGCTTTTAACTTAAATATTACATGACACAAAACTGTATGCAAAACGAAAGAAAATTTACAAGCAATATGTAAAAATATATGTAAAAAAGAAAACCGTAATCCAGCAGTAAATTAGTTCAGTCGCAGGGTATTTTTAATTGACATCTTGTTGAACTGATCCCAAAAATTTATGAAATATTTTGTATGTTTGTGTCTGTTATACACCTCTTTCAGCCAATATCAGGTATGCGTGTTTTTATGTTGGTATTTAACCCTCCTATTATCCTTGGGGTCAATTTGACCCCATTCAATGTTTATCATTCAAAAAATAGTAGTTGACTTTT